>JAMZAV010002749.1:0-517898 GCA_024449915.1 Sweltsa coloradensis
CTTATAGGCAGCGCTCGAGTAAAGGCCGCACCCTTACTTTGAACACTCAGATTTTAAAGATTTGGATGTAAATACTATTGATAAATGGCTTCACATAATGGCCGCACCCCACTTTTTGAGCTTGACAATTTCAAATATACCCGAGGCCTATACTTGCATTACAGTAGTTCAAGTTGACAAAAGAGAAGAATAAACCGTGATAACCAATTTTCCACTTATTAACTTCAAATATGCACACCCCTAAACAATTTGCACAATTTTGTCAAATCACCCGAGTTGAACATGAGGTTCGTTCGTCTGTGTTTATTTGGTGTAACACTGACTTACACTAGTCGAATTTTACACTGACAAGTGTAAAGCGGAAATAGTTACTTTTAACGGAAGTAGTAGGTTAGTGTAACGTACGCGGACGTACACAAAAAAACGTCCACATTTCTGTTACGAAATGTACGTAAATGTAAAATGTAATTTCCTCCCATTGTAAAAAGGTAAGAGTCCTCTTTCTTTAAAAGGGACCCCATTCTCATCCCTCACAACAATTACTTGCAGTCTCGGCCTCCATGTTTATCGTTTTATGGCGCGCAATGTCGGTGTAAATTCTTTACACGACCAAAATAGGCCGTGTAAAAATATCCCTTACACGGACACGAAAAACGCCGACGTGTATTTTACACTGCTTACACGGACACAGAAAAACGGACCAGTGTAGATATTCGCTTACACTAGTGTAAAGTGTAACACTAAATGTACACAGACGAACGAACCTATGGCCAATCATCTGTGACATGACTACTGTCAGTTCTGTCAATCTTTTTTTAATTTTATAAAGAACTTGATCGTATTAGTAAGATTCCAATTCCAAATTCTTTTGAACGGGGATATTTACAAAATGCCTTTTCAGAGAAATCTCATTTCACATAACGCGGTCCATTCCGCAACGTTTTGATGATGGCATGCAATTATTAGTTCATTGACATTTCATTCACACTTCAAGTGATCCTATGACAATGACTTCACACCCATTTTAATCAACATCATCAGTAGGCCTATTATCATAAGTAGGTAAGTGATTATTTTTTATATTATTATTTAAAAGTGATGCAAGTAATCCATCCACTAATTTTTGTCGTTAAATTTGTTGATTGGTGTGTGTACGTAAATGTATGCAAGTTTAAAAATGTGTATTTTCTGGGGTGTTTTCATTTATCATTATTGGTGTTGATATTATTAAAATATAACAATGGTTTTAGTAAATAAATGTATTAGGGATGTCATCGAAATCGCGTTTTAGGCCAACAAACATAATGTAGGGCCCAAAAATTTTTCACCTACGGTGTAAATGCCTCCGGCGTCTGGGGCTGCGCCCCAGACCCCAGCTATTCCGCGCAAGTCGCGGGGGAGCCCAGGAAATGTTGCTACGCCACTGCTTAGCATCCTTCATATTCTTAATCCTCTTCGAATCCCTTTTCTTGTTTACTTCCCCTCTTATTTTCTTGCCTTATTTCCATATCCCCTTTTTGTTTTGCCTCTTCAGCCCATGTGTAGGCCTTGAAACGGAATGCACACTCGGTAACTAAATAAAAGCCCCACGTTGGTTCCCACTGAAACGACACTGACGTAATGACTAAGAAAGCCCCCACGTACAGGTGCCACTGAAACGAAGAGTACAAAAATAACCCCCGCGTTCTACGCTACTGAACCTGAACGGCCTAAGTTGCCTACGCTCCTGTAGTCCTAAAACTCGCAATCTCACTCGACTAGTGATCTATGTACTGGTAGCTCGGAACAGACTGTACCTGTATCCTAGCCTTCGAAGTATCGACCGGATTATTGGTATTTATGCACGCATAGGCCCTCTGGGGGTTAGGCCTATGTTGCTCCACGGCTACGACTATGCAAATTAACCTAAGATAAGCTCTCCTAACTAACTCAGGGGGAGGCCCTCTCATTCGTCGGGAAAACACAAATAAACACAGTACCCTAGCCAAACATGGTAGACATAGGTGGTGATGACTGTGAACCGGTGACCTGTTGAGCACGGTTCCCCGTTTAGGAACGTACCCAACCTTACCCAGTGCGCTAGCGTTGAGCCTCGCCGCTGGAGCTCCCCGTCCTCGGAACAGCTAGGCGGTCCACACGTTCTTAAAATTACCACTATGACTAAACAGGACGCTTGTGCGTCAGAAATATGTGACGAGCTGAAGGCTGTGCATTAATTGAAATACTGAGGTTATGAAATGACTTGGGATTGAAGGTCGTTAGCATGCCCCTGATGAATTGAAAGTGATTAATTCGGATATCAAAAGGTTGCTTTAATGACTCTAAGTTATGCAAACAAGTGAATAGAAAAATGCAATTAGTATAAAAGTTTGGATCCAAAACAAAAAGTGAATATGAAATTACCGTGAACATTACATAAATTGATACAATAAGTCTTACTCTAAATCAAACCAAATTTAGTACTCAACGATATCTTGAGGTACGATGCTGTAGTAAAGTGGGGTGGGACGTTGCCCTCTACTTGGCACGTTCGATGGTAGCTTATGCGCGCTGTAGGCGCCTCGGACCCTCAGGGCGAATTCCGCAGTGGCGGATTGACCTGCTTCCCATCTTGGCGTCCTGGGTGGACCTCGAAGTGTAATTGTAGAAATGTACTTACTCAGCATGTAGACAGGGTAGGCAAGATATATTCACGTTGAATTCGGTACTAATTAATAATGATTTAGTTGATTAGATGCCTAGCCACGACTGGACCACGTGGTGTATGAATTATAGCTCGACGTGTAAAATGCCCTCAACTCAGGGATATTCATTTAGTTGCATTGAGATTGCCACTCCCGGACTAATAAAAACTGTGAACTTTTAATAGAATGTCCATTGTTTCGCTGGTGTCGTCGACTGCCCGGTGGCGTCGGTCGTATAATAGCTACCACATACTGGTGGGTCGCCAAAAACACTCCTGATTTCCCGAAATGGTGTTAAATTAAGTAGAATCTAAATCAATGTCGCAAAACTAGCATCTGAAACCGCTCTCTTGTACGTGGAGAGGCGTGTGGTTCCATTGCACTAAATGCCTGGCTTCGCCTGCTTGATAGGCCCGCACTCGGAAGATACTTTGGAAGCAACTTGCTCGTCTGAAGGCTTGTATCTCAGTGGACGAGGTCCTGCTCGTGTTTCGTCGCAAAAACGCCCTGCTCTGCTGGCCTAGGCGGTGACGTAGACCATTGTCCTTGGCTACATCTACCCCGTTCTGATCGCTGATTGGTCGACTACTGGAGAAACCAACCATCTCACTCGGCCAACTCAGGCTGCTAGCCCGCATTCCGATTGAAGCCTACCTCGTTTTGCACAGATTTAGACACACAAAACTCACCCCGTTGGTACAGCAAATAGCATTGCTGACCATTAGCCACTTTAGACTTATCGCACAAGCCTAGGCTATTTCCATATGACCTTAGCCATGACCACTAGCTTTCCTATGAGGACAAGCTTAATTTACATAGGCATGTAAATTATGCAAAAATTATGTAGAACTTGAAAATTATTGATTATGTAAATTTGAAAAACATGTAACTTTTAGGTTTCGAAAACTGAAAAATAGGGACCAACATGGCCGCCCAGGGCTGTACAGTCACAGCCTACTTCATCACACTCATGAATGAATCTCAGAGAGCTTGACCAGTGCTTCCCTCTTCTCTCTCACTTTATTTCCCTCTCTACTAATCTAATCAGGTGGTGAGCCTTAGGCAGTAGCTTTAGTGACCTTAGTGCCACCAGTTCTAATAAAATGACAACCTCTGGTAGCTCCTAGGGCTAGGCCCTACTACTCTTAAAAATTCAAAGTGTTCAAAATCAAAATGAACTTTGTTTCTTAGCACAGGCCTAGTTTGAAACCAAGTAGTAGGCCTATATGGAAACTCTTTATAAAGTCAATAGACTCCGTCCTACACCAGGTAGGCTTAGGCCTAGGTTGATATTTATTTAATTACCGGTACGCTCTAAAACTTTTCAAAAACATCAAACACAAAACGTGTTCCAACTAACATCTTGACTGACTTGACCTGCAGGCTACGGCAAGACGGTGAGCCACGTCATCATCGGACTGAAGACGGCTAAAGGCGCCAAACAGCTCAAGTTGGATCCCTCGATCTACGAGTCGCTACAGAAAGAGAAGGTCGAGGTCGGCGACGTCATCTACATCGAGGCGAACAGCGGCGCCGTCAAGCGCCAGGGTCGCAGTGACACGTACGCTACGGAGTTTGACCTCGAGGTAGGTCGGGCTATGTGTCACGGTCAAGCAGCGACACGTACGCTACGGAGTTTGACCTCGAGGTAGGTCGGGCTATGTGTCACGGTCAAGCAGCGACACGTACGCTACGGAGTTTGACCTCGAGGTAGGTGGCGACGTATTGAAAACGAACACAGTTGACTTAGCTGTACATGACTTAATAAACGACCAGGACTTGTTAACCGGAGAATGATAATTTCACTGATTTACTGAACAAAACACGGTGACGGATGTCACCGAAATATTATGCAGTGGGTGAGTGCTGTGCATTGTTATTTTAACCGTGTTTTGTTCAGTAAATCAGTGTTCCGTATTTACCCGAATTTAAGACATTTATTTCCATTTTTAATAGTTCAAAAATGGAGGGTCGTCTTAAATTCGCATACCGTATCAAGAAAATCAGAGCGAGAAATCTGGCTGGCGATGTTTTCGAGGCGCAGAGTACAGCGGAGAATCAGCGTCTGCACTCAGGCCAAGGTCGCACGTGCCTGTGTCAATGAGTCAGCCGCTATTGTTGTTCTTTGCTTGATCTAGTGCATTTTCCGATTAGGCCTACACAATGGCAGACCGAGTTGAGAAACGGGGCAATATGAACATATGAAAAGATATATCACCTATTTATTACGTTAATGTACCGTAGTACATGGTATTACATTATGTTTTTATCAATAAATATTCTTAATTTTAATATGTTGAAATATTATTTTTCCAGTTTTAACTTCCTGAAATGGGGGGTCATCTTAAATTCGAGAATATGATTTTTTCCTCTTTTAACTTCCTGAAAATCGGGGGTCGTCTTAAATTCGAGGTACCTAGTTTTCTATTCGGATAGCCTAAATACAGTAATTGTAGGCCTACATGACTTATTTTGTTCCTGTAGTTCTTGAAATTTGTGATCATAGGCCTAATGTAGGGTTGCCATAAGTGCTGGTGCAAAAAAGAGGACATTGTTTTTAGCAAATTGTTTTTAGCTAATAAATCACATATCTAATTTGCATTATACTTTTTATTGTCATTATTTATTACTGTTTACATCAAATCGCTAGATTAGCTACAGCTTCCTCAGCTGCCGAAATATCATTTTCTAATTTTGACCCTTTAGGTGTGAAAAATGAGTCAATTTTCAATGAACTAGAGGCACTCTGAACACAATTAACATGTTTTGTTGTTTTTATGTGAGCTTCTAAATCTAGACTTCCTTTGTTCGCAATAGAGATGAAAGTACCATTACTACATATAAGACACTAGGCTTCCCAGTCATATCTACCTTTCTTAAAAGATGGATACTTTTCTCCGAGCTTGTCAGAAAACTTACATTTACGCTTAGACATAGCGCGAAACTTGACACTGTCACTGCAACAGCCGACCGGCCTCACGGTCACGGCAATAACGGAACAAGGCCAAGGCTGTACTGCCACCCGAACGGAGATGTCTTGCATGCACGTATCTGAATGCCGCGCCGAGCCGACTGCCGTGCCGTGCCGCGTCAATGCGTCATCGAATAGTGTACGTATAGTCTGATTTTCGTGATAAATGTAGCCGCGCCCGTAATTATACAAAAACCCGGACATTTCACGCTTTTATGAAAAAGCCGCCCGGACGCATAAACAGCATACGAAAAAGAGGACATGTCCGGGTTTAACCGGACGTATGGTAACCCTAGCCTAATGTTCAATTCAATTCAATATTGCTGTGTAGGCCTACTCTCAGATCACATTAGAGTAGGCTCTAAATAAATTTTGCCAGTAAGCTAGAGGTCATTCATTAATCATTACTCTTTGCAATTTCAGAAAAATGCTTTTTGGGGCAATGATCTACGGGTAGGCTACAAATAGTCCAAACAGATACTAGGCTAAATTATGTTGTGGTTAATTTTCAATGTTTCCAGGAAATGAGGAAGCCATTTGTATTTTGATATGCTATTGCGCGTAATTCGTTTGGCTATTAGGGACTAGGCCTCTGAGATCAAACTTAGGCCTACTTTCACTGCTGAGGCCTATACCTCCTTAAAAAGCAGAGCAGAATTTATCATTATATATTTTCCGCTCTAAACACTGTTAGTAGGCCCTACGGTAGGCTCGGCTACTCTATTTTTTTAAGGAAGTGGAATTAGAGTAAAATTACTAATTAATGATCTCGTGGGACGAACGGCTAATTTTGTTATGTGAGTAGGTAGCTCCCGAGAAAGTAGAGAATGGCTAGCAAACAAAACTAATCAACTCACTATAGACAACGTAACCAAACCTGTGGTAGGGCTACACGAGAAGTAAATTCACCCCATTCATGTAGCTACACTGAGTCATTTATTCACAGAAAGGAAATGACCAGGCATTCATGTTGTGGTTTTATGTTTACATACGTTCCCCAACCTATGAACCCGTCTTGTGTTCCAACGAATTTGAAATGAGTGAATGAGAGTTATTTCAATACTTGGTAATGTAATTCCAGGCGGAAGAGTACGTTCCACTTCCAAAGGGCGACGTCCACAAGAAGAAGGAGGTTGTTCAAGACGTCACCCTACACGACTTAGACATCGCCAACGCCCAACCCAAAGGCGGCCAAGACGTGTTGTCCATGATGGGTCAACTCTTGAAACCCAAGAAGACGGAAATCACAGGTACGATCGGGCGTTGTCTTGTCTTGGATTACATGATGTAGGCCTACGGCGGTAATAATTCAGTAAAACAACTATACAGCCTAGCTCAGTGAGGTGACCGATTGTTAACCAAACGGGCTAGGTCCAAATAATAATAGGCCTACCCTTGGGTTAAAAATTAAAGGTTTTTTAAATATGCATTATATTGTCCTTCACTTCACCACTACTTATTACTAGGGTTGCCGTCGATAATCGAAATATCGATCGATTATCGATATCAGTAATATGATGTGATAATCGATTCAAGTATTTTGATATGATATGATATGATTATCGATTTAAATAGTGACATCGATGTTTTCGCGGTTTGCCGTGCTTAAAAATGCCGCGCTGTTGTATCAACGCGCCGATTGGTTCGCGGAGTAGCCAATAGCTGCTCAAGTATAACAACACGCCCACCGCCGCCAGTGCGCATGCGCTTGCAGGGCGAGACATCGCCCGATCGCGACACGATGTATTCAGTACGGCTCAACGTGTTGTGGCGTAAACTTCTCTAGCGTCAGTCTGCCCAATTATTTTGAATTTGTGATGTTTCTTCCGTCCCAAAGAGGACCTTTACCATTACTTGTGACGCCACCTAACAAGATGAGTCAGGTGTAGCAGTTTTTTTATTCAAAGAACGAAGACAAGGGGGTCGGGAGGAGATAAGTCTGAGCTAGAATGTCGAGGATATCTCGCTCGCTAGATGCGACCTTCGCCGGCGCGTTCTGTCGGAACATGTAAAAAGTGACACCCCATGCATCAAGACGTTGTGTTAAAATAAAAGCTGTGTAATTGTAATTTAGCCCTCAATTTTATTTTTAAACATTCTAATCCTTAATGATCTCTTGTATTAGTATTACAATTTTTTTTTTTTTCCAACTTACTAGGCTTAATTTGGAATTTGATATGATAATCGATTTGGGTCTATGATATCGATATATTTCGATATGATTATCGATTCCATGCCTCCGATTATCGATCACGATTTTCACATCGAACGGCAACCCTACTTATTACCGTTTCCAGCTTTTGGCACAGTCACCTTGGGTTTTGCAACCAAGTATCTTTACTTATTTTATCCTCCAACAATTGTCTCTCTTCTACATGTTCCCAGCTCTCTCCTAGTCTGTAGGTCTCCTGCTATGGTACATCTTCTTGGTTTCTCCTTTCACACATTCTCTTGGTCATCTGTAGGGCCTCCACCACTCACTTTCCGTTACATGTCCAAGCCGTGTACTTTCCATTGTATCACCTAACAGTAACACTGGTTCTGTGTTGCTCATCGGCTCAAATTGTCGAGCTTGAATTGCAATAATAAATAATAATAATAGTGACGTAAAGCTGTAAACACCCAAACTTGGAACTTTTCATCCCGTCATATTGCTTGTTCGACCATGGAGTTGGATGATAAGGAGGTCTAGCTCAAATGGAACAGCACGTCCACGATCGTGTTTGTTTGTTTGAGCCTATTCGCCATTTTGATTGTTATAACCACTATTGGCAGGTTAAACTTTGCTACCATGAACTGTGGTAGGCCCTAGGTTACCTTGGTTACCAAAGTAAACAATCAAAATGTCTACCAATTTGAAGTGCTAACTTGTACACTGCCAACCAAACACCTGCGCCTCCAGTATGACAGTACTATTTATAACTCCATGGTTCCACTATGACTTGAGCTACGTTTCTGTATTTCCGCAGACAAGCTGCGACGAGAGATCAACAAGATCGTGAACCGCTACATCGACCAGGGGATAGCGGAACTCATCCCCGGCGTCCTCTTCATCGACGAGATCCACATGCTGGACATCGAGACGTTCACCTACCTCCACCGGGCGCTCGAGTCGGCCATCGCTCCCATTGTCATCTTCGCCACCAACCGGGGACGCTGTCTCATCAGGTAACACTACCGGGGACGCTGTCTCATCAGGTTACACGTACCGGGGACGCTGTCTCATCAGTAGAGATGTGCAAAAATGGTTTTTTAAAGTTTGAAAATTCGCGCCTTAAAAATAAAAATTCGCGATTTGTCGCGATTTACCAAAAAAACACAATTTTCTCAAGCACAACTTTAAAAAAAAAAAAAAAAAAAAAAAAATTATTGATTGATTGATTGATTTTAATGATTTAAAAGAAAAACAAGCTCATGAGAGTGAAGTTCAGAATCAGTTTTAATTTTAAGCTCAATTTCAGCCTTCAGTTTTCAAAGTTTCCGACAGTTTTTACCAGAATTAATTTCGTCTACCCGGCACCTCCACCAAATTTACGAAATTATGCATTTTTTATGTGTCTTTTGATATGGATTTGAAGTATTTTGAGCTTACTCTCGTTCAAACGATTATTAAGATCTCACAATCGCGTTGTATGACCCGGCGCCTCCACCATATCTACCAGCAAGTATTAATTTAATTTCGACTTCGACCCGGCACCTCCACCAAAACTTTGAAATTTTTTTATTTTTTAAAATTTTGCGACCTAATTCGCATTTTAGGACATAATTGCTAATTTCGCCACCAGTTCGCGGTATTAACTAAAATTTCGCGAAATTTCGCGAATTGGAAATTGGTACCATTCAATCACAATTCATGAGATTCATGTGCAAACTGAATTTGAAGGGATTATTGCAACTTTAAAAAAATTCGCGAATTTCGTTGTCACCATTTTTGCACATCTCTACTCATCAGGTTACACGTACCGGGGACGCTGTCTCATCAGGTAACCTACGTACCGGGGACGCTGTCTCATCAGGTAACACTACGTACCGGGGACGCTGTCTCATCAGGTAACACTACCGGGGACGCTGTCTCATCAGGTAACACAACCGGGGACGCTGTCTCATCAGGTAACACTACCGGGGACGCTGTCTCATCAGGTAACACTACCGGGGACGCTGTCTCATCAGGTAACACTACCGGGGACGCTGTCTCATCAGGTAACACCTCTCAAGTAGTGATGACATCGGGTAACACCGGAAGAGTGTGGCTCGTTGGTCTTGTGTTAAGCGTACCTGCTTCCAATGCAGAAGGTCCAAGGTTCGATTCCCGCGAAAGTCTGAATTTTTTAACTTCTTATTTTGACTTAAGTCCATCAGTTCTTGTCTTAGGAGGTTGTAAACGGTGACTTTGGAGCCGTCCTAGCAACGAAGCACATAATAAATACAGAGTTGTTCTGAATCGGCCTTGTTGATTCTGGCGTTGATCCGCGGGTGTTCGCATTGCCTATAGGCCTACCACTGATTTGATTGATTTTTTATTTTAAAAAATCTATCTCTGGTTGGTTATCGCTCACTCGTCGATTGCGTCGGGGCCTACAGGGTTGGCTTGGTTGCTTTGATATACTGTCCCACACTGAAAATCAGTTATATATATAACTGAGTGGGTAGACTCTACATACAATTTATTTATTTAATAGGTTTGGAACCGGTTTATGAAGGTCAATTTTATTCAATGTATCAGCCTTACTTGCGTGTTTTTTGGAAGAGACTGTACGGCCGGGAGTGAGCTGGCTTCGGCGCCCGCACTTTGTTACGTACGACTGCCGACAGTCAAGTGTCATGTAGCAGCCTCGCCCGTCAAGGTCGTTCGAGTGCTTGATCAGTAAGCGAGGAAGGATAGATAGGATAGGAAGGATACGGGATCCGTAGAAATAGACCGCACAAAAAATAAAAATTATCATTTTTGCGAGAAATCGTCGCGAAAACGTGTCCCTGAAGTTCACTGTTGTATAGTAGAACTTGAAAAAATGGAACCGGTTTCCGGGTACCCGATGTCGTAGGGACGGCCGATGTGCAAGTCTAGTATCAGTCGTATCTGTCATCTATTCCACATTTCAGTTGTACTTGTTCACATTGAAAGTTGCCACACCCTTTCTCCTTGCTCGCATTCTTGTTTACCTTCTTCACCAGAGCCTACTCTACTCATAGTTCCAATTTGACAATTCATTAAAAGTCTTGTTGGTAAAAAAGAAAGGTCACATTTGCAGGCTGGTAAAGAACACAGCCTAGTACTAGGGGTGGGCGAACCTAGGTTTTTGACTTTCGAGCCGAACTCGAACTTTTGAACTTAAAATTTTTGATTCTCGAACTCAAACCGAACTTTTGAAAATCCATTATTATTCTACAACGAATAGACATTTATAAAATTTAAAAAAAAGTTATAAAAAATCTTTAATTTAAAATAGAAAAGCTCAAAATAAAGGCTCCATTTTGTCATAAAAATTCAATTAATAGTTAATACTAACTATTTTTTTCAAATTTTGCGTATTTTCAAATTTCCCGCCGTTAAGTTTCAATAATGTTGGTACTTCGTAGATCAAGAAGCAAAATTTCTAGTTTGTGTTTGTTATGTTGCCGACCCTGCACGACGAGTGTGAATTGTGACGATCGAGCCAATCACAGATGCGCACCGCCTTCTAACAGATAGCTATGTCGTGACGTCATGGCGTGACAAACGAGAACTTTTCAAGGCGCTGGAACTTGGAAAATCAGCTGTTAGAAATATCCAGTATGGCGATCGCCGCTTTGTTGTTTTATTACGCGAACGATGTATAAAATCAGTTTTTGGCGTAATTTCACGAAGAAGTTCGTTTAAAGTTCGAAGTTTTGATAAAAACCGAACTCGAGCTTAAAAAGTCAAGCCCGAGCCGAGCCGAACTTCAAAAAAAGCTCGGCTCGGGCTCGAGTTTTCGAACGTTCGCCCACCCCTACCTAGTACATTAGCCCACGTACTTACCCTTCCTGAGATCAAGTCCTAGCAACTGACTGCCACAAGTGTTCCATTGCATCCTGCTTAAAGGACAACCATAAGCCAGGGTTGCCACCAAGAAAAAATAAAAATCCTGTTTGAGCACATCAAAATTCCTTAGAAATCCTTAAATGAAACACCCAAATCCTTAAAAATCCTTTTAATGCCTAAATGTACCAATTTCGATATGATATTGATATTATTATCTTGTAGGCATAATTGTTGTTAAAAAAATTGAAAATATAATTTTTAATTAATTTTTTTAATTATATTAGCAGACAAATTTTACCAAAGTGTACGTAAACTATTATGGAAAGAAGAAATATCATCCAGGTGCAAGATGTTATTGTACAAAATGTATTTCCTCCCAATAATATCATATGCATCCGTGACATGGACAATAGGAGGAAAGGAAGACAGCAGATTACAAGCAGCAGAGATGAAATTTTTAAGAAGTTCTGTAGCCTTAACAAAAATAGACAAGGTACGGAGCAAAACAATAAGAAACAAACTAGGAGTGGAAAGTTTACGAAATAAAATAGGAAAAGAAAGACTTCGATGGTATGGGCACGTACGAAGAATGAAACAAGATAGAATACCAAGAAGAGAATTTGAACACACATGGGGGGGAGTAAGAAGAGTTGGACGCCCAAGAGATAGATGGAGGGACCAAATAAAATGGAACATTGAAGAAAGAGGAAAATCATGGGAAAGAATTAATGAAGAAAGACTCTGGGAGGATAGAAAGAAATGGAGAGAACTGGTAGAAATGCCTGTCATAGAAGACATCGAAGTAGATGAGGAGGTGTTGAGCCTGGCTAGCAAACACTGAGAGTCCACAGCCCGAGAAATTGGTGATACGTCACCCCCCGACCTGACTTATGTTGGAACCGGGTGTTTGATTATTATTATTATTATAATTTTTTTAAGAGTAGGCCTATTTTTAATGATTGAGGGCAAATAGTGTTGATAAGGTATCACCATAAATGCATTTTTTTTTACGATTTTTACAATCACACAACCGCGTTTTATGACCCGGCACCTCCACCATATGCACCAGCCAGGTTAATTTAATTAAGACTGCCTACCCGGCACCTCCACCAAAATTCCGAAATGTTGCATTTTTTGTGTCAATTTTGATATTTATTCATAAAAAATATTCCCACTTATCGATATCGCATTGAAATATAGATTTTTTGACCAGCCTTATTAAAAACGGCGTAAAACAAAAAACTAAAAAAAATGTGATTTTTTTTTTCTGAATCCGTCGATTCGTTTTGCACCCTCAAAATCCGTAAAAACGGCAACCCTGCCATAACCAATGTCTTGATACCTCAGATCACTGCTATTTTACCAATTTAAATTACTTAGCCCAGGTAGGCCTACTAGTAGTAGGGATGACATGAAAGAATTGATTACTGTCTTCATCGATTCCAAATTGGAGGAATCGATTTCTCTCTAGACAGTTTAGGGCCTAAACGTTCGCGTGTCGTGTTTTGGGGCGTGGCAGAGTGATGAATCACGAGTCTACTGTCCCTCCCTCTCTTGCCAGACGCCGATCGTACTCAAAGACAGGTAGTACGGTCAACAGGCGATGACGCAACGTTGCGGAATACATCGTTTTGTGATGTACGGAGGTCGAGACACGCCTACACGGGCTCCGCGGAGAAAGACCGTGGAAATATCACAAAGTATCCTGGGCTCCGCAGAAAATGACCACCATGAAATAACTGTGTATACAATTAGTTCTAGTGTGAAAAATGCCTATTGGCTATAGTTAGATTGGAGAAGGGTTGACAGGTTGGGAAAGCAAAGAGAACATAAATCCCAGGCTGAGGGGCTGGGAGCGACAAAACTTTTCACCTGCTGATGAAAACTGCAGCTAATTTAACACTTCAATAACAACTTTAAATTAGCTGCAGTTGTCACAGCAGGTGAAAAGTTTTGTTGCCCCCTGCCCTTCAGGCTAGGATTTATGTTCTCTTTGCTTTCCCAACCTGTCAACCCTTCTCCAATCTGTGTACACTAGGGATGTGCGAACGTTCGAAATTCGAACTCGAACTCGAACTCGAACTTAAAAAAAGTTCGAGTTCAAGTTCGAACTGTGAAAATGGGTTCGAGTTCGTAATATTCAGGTTCGTTCTTTACTTCGAACTTCCCGCACAAAATTTCAATTTCACTTTTCGCCGCTATGCGCATGCGCGCGCGTGATGATGCTAAGAGCAATGCTGCCAACTACAAAACTACTAAAGTCATAATAAAATACGAGTTTCTGCAACAGAGTATACTCGATTTTCGTTTTCGCTAGTTGGCAGTTATGTTCTACTCTACATTAACAACCAATCAGCGCTCACTCCCATTTAGGCCACTTTTCTGACATTTTTACGTTCTCGCATTCGCAAATCACAACATGCTCACCTCACATCATTGTGGAATAAAGTCGTGCGCTTCTGTAATTTTACTAATTTCTTTTCTTTTCTCTCGCGTCATGTTGAGTTCTGAAGAAGATGCCGATGATTCAGGGATAGATAGTTGATGGTAATCCTAAAACGCGATTTGGAATTATTTTGCTAAGGACGGGAAGAACGGGAAATGTAAATATTGTAGAAAATGTCTGAGCCTAGGCCTACACATGTGGGACAACAAGTAGGCCTAGGTACGACAATCCATCCCGAGCATTTTGCAACCTTTAATAAAGATCAATAAACAAAGAATAAACAAATACTAGACCTAGACCTGGGTCCAGTTCTAGGCCTACTCAGTTTTATAACTTCCTTTGGGTTTTACTATTTGTATTAATATTTGATTTGCCTTTAAGTCCTACATGCTAGGCCCTAGGGCCTCCGGCCTAGGCGTACATAGTTTGAAGTTTCCATTGACAGATAGGGGCTACATACATAGGCCTAGCAAATTCAATGTCAACAATTTGTAGGCTAATACAAATCTTGGATTATGGATTGTCAATAATTGTTTCCAGTAATTTATTTAGCCTAAGTTCGAGTTCAAGTTCGGTCGGGTTCGAAATTTTTGTGAAGTTCGAAGTTCGAATCTTAAAATTATGAAAGTTCGAGTTCGAGTTCGAAGTAAAAATAGTGGGTTCGCACAACCCTAGTGTACACAATTAATATTTTTTTTCTTTGGAATTGATTCCGAATCGGTTCTTCTCACAATGATCGATTCCAATGTCATCTCTAACTAGTAGGTAGACCTATCTATTCTAGGGCTGTGCAAGTACCCAATTTCTCTAGGTTTCTTAGCTTAATTTTTTAGCTTGAGCCGAGCCGAGCTTGGTTTTTGACGTGATTTCTAGAGCTAAGCCTACAAAAGCACGCAATTTGCTCATTTTCATCAACATTCAACAGACAGTCTTTCTTGTCAACAAAGACTTTCGCGGAAGAATGCGGCAGCCAGCGATCAACAGTCAATGCAATCCGACTCGGCGCAGTAGAATGCAAACGTGGCTCTCTCTCTCTCATGTGGGAAAACCTCTCACTACTATCGCCCGTGCTGAAGCTCTTATCGCACCCTGGAAAAGAAAAAGAAAAGAAGATAGAAGATAAGCCCAGGAATAACAATCCAATGAGTCGTGATTACGAAACCTAGTTCCACACCGACCATCTTTGATCATGATCAGCTGTGATGTGAGTTGGTTCACGCACCTAGTTTGCACAGGCCATTTCCATGGCAGACGGCACTGCTCGAGAATATTGCCGCATCTGTCTCTCTTGCACTCACTCGTAGACATGGGCACGAGTGAACAGACGGGCGAAGAGACAGACAGACGGAAGCATGTGTCAGCTTAAAGGCGCTCTGTCGTCGACTCTAGTTACTCTTTAGGGCACGCTCCACGGGAAAGACCGCATCGACATGGCGCAAAAAATAAACCGGTGAATTAGCCTAAAATCGGTCTCAAAAAATACCCGGATCTTAGAATCGACTCCGGGTAATTTCTAGAACCGGGTACCCGATGTCATCCCTAGAAAATATATAACCTAACTACGGTATTAAAAAATATATATATTATATATTTTTTTAAAAGGCTTGGCTCGGCTCAAAAATTAAGCTTTTTTCAATACTCGGCTCGGCTCGACTTAAAAATTCTAGGCTCGCACAGCCCTAATCTATTCCCAATTTCTACGTAATATTTTTAATTATCACGGTTTTCATTTTATAGGTGGAGATGAATTCAACCAAATGTCATATTTTGACACACAATATTTCAGCCACTCCTCTGTGTACAAGTGGAAATAAGAAAGTGGTCTAATTAATACATGTCTCCGTGCTCTTCTAGGGGCACCGAGGACATCTACTCCGCGCACGGAGTTCCGCTCGACCTCCTGGACCGGCTCCTGATCATCCGCACGACTCCGTACTCGCAGGACGAGATCGAGCAGATCCTGAGACTCCGAGCTCAGACCGAGGGGATCCAGGCGGAGGACGGAGCGCTGGCGTACCTGGGAGAGGTCGGATACCGGACCTCCCTGAGGTGAGCGAGTCTGAGGTTGCCTGCCTTCAATCATGGGTCATGCCCTTTGGTGCCCCTTTCAAAAACCGTAAATTGCACAATTTTACAAATAGTTATTCATTGTATATTTAGTATTTACCAAACTGAACAATGTTTAATAATTTCATGTTTCTGTGGAAAGAAGAAATGGGACCAACAGATTACCTTAAACGAGATGGGCAGCTGCGTGAAACTGGCTGGTTAACAATGTTGAACGTTTCAGCCAAGTGGTCTTGGTCACCGACTGTTGGAGACCAAGGCCACGTTGGCCGAAACGTTCGACATTCTGTATATTTTCTGTAAATATATATCAGCCAGTTTCACCCAGCTGCCCATCACTTTTAATCTCGTTTTTAAAGGTAAGTTGGACCCCTTTCTTCTTTCCCCAATCACACACACCAATTTCATGTTTCTATTTATCTACAAATTCTGCAGCCTCCGTCACTCGTTGAAGTAAGCTGTTGGATCCTATCCTAACACTCGGAACTGAACAAGTGTTTATTTCTTCCTAGGTACGTCAACCAACTGTTGACACCGTCATCACTAACGGCCAAGATCAACGGCCGAACGTTGATCAAAATGGAGGACATCAAAGAAATCGCTGAACTCTTCCTTGACGCCAAATCATCCGCTAAAATCCTCTCCGAACACAAGGAGAAATACATGCAGTGAATATCCGAGTGCTTTTCTACAAAGCACTTGTATAACATGCCGAGGGCTTTTCGTTCTGAAAAGCTCTTGTACAACCTGCAGCGAGCGTCCGAGTGCAAAGCACTTACAATAGATTTAAGTTCCTGTATCATAATAAGTTTAACTTTAATTTTAAAAGTGTGTGAATGAACGCTAGGGGAACATGCTGTACCTTGGGCCACTTTTTACATTTATATTTTTTCTGTAGAAAGGAGATGATGAATCTGGTTAATTTTTTTTGTATTTGCTAGAACATGCCTTGTACAAACTTTGTTGATTTTATTGTATAATACACTTTACAATTATTACTATAAATTAACTGTTTTAATAATTAGTGCAAAGTGGTCCAAGGTACAGCATAGGGATGTACCTTGGACCATATGATTTGTACCTTGGACCATGTACATAAATTCCATAGGAAATTGTAGGATAGGCCTATACTTAATGTTTTCTTTCTTGTTACTTCATATTTAAGAGTGGGAGTGTAAAGTTATATTGTTCAATTGAATAAAAATATTATTTAGGCCAACCATTTTGATTATTATGGTTCCTAAAACAGAATGTGCCAATTAATGCACTAATAACTTAGTACAGCTGCAAGTTGCTCAAGCAATTGTCAAAAATTAAACACAGAACTCTGTCATTTTTAAAGTGAACTGATGGATCACTTAAAAGTTTGAAAAACATGTTTTCGGAGACGAAATCGACATCTTCTTGCATTGGCCATCGGAACCGATACTCCGCAATGTGACGAACAAAAGTAACTTTGTATGAATCATCCTTGTTTCTGTTTATGATTTGACCGACACAACACTTCGGCTCGTTACTGTTCTTTACTGGGTACTGGACCACAACCCAATTCCCTGCTTTGAAAGGAGCATCAACCGGATCTATAATCGAGTCCTTCATCGTACTACTTGCACATGCGGAGGATAGTGGAGTAGACCTAGGCCTATCTTCATCATAGTCGGACAATTGTTCGTCTTCGGTGATTGCTTTTTTAAATTTCTTAGGCTTGGGCTTAATCAACGCCTTACAGATGCCGGACTTCTTACTTTTATTGCTCTTGAGCCGTAGTTTCTCTTCGATTGCATTTTTCTCCGGGGTGTCAGTTAAAATCGTTGATTTACCCCTTTTCCGTCCAGCTGATGTAGCCTTTCTTGGTGCTGCTTTGGCAAATGGTCGAATGTCCTGGGGCGAAAGAGTTTTTGTGTTTGGGACTGGGTCTGTAGACATAGATCCACTGGAAGTTTTGGTTCCAACATTGATCATGGATGTGTTTGTTTCATCCGTTTGTTCAGCATCTGGACAAGGCCTATCGGTTACGTACGAACCCAAAAAGTCGTCATCATTAAATATATTTGGATTAAATGGTACAATACCTGAAACTTCGAAGCCTTTTTGGATGTTACTCGTGGTAAAGCTTAATGGGAATGCTGCACCAACCAACTCCGCAACTTCGTATATTGAAATTGGTTTACCAGGCTTTTTATGCATCAAGGTTTTACATTCTTTGTTGTAGTGTGTTTTAAAAGGCCCAAAGACTGTCCTGTCTAAAGGTTGGAACTTGTGGCTAGTGTGCGGTGGAAAAGTAAGCAAAGTAATGCCAACGTCTTTAGCTCTACATATTACTTTAAGGGCAGTGTGGCTATCATGATTGTCCATTAAAAGTAGAATTGGATCCTCCAGGGATGGCTTGGTATGAGCAATAAAATGCTCCAACCATTGGGCAAATAAATCTTCATTTGACCAACCAGATTGGTTTGCAGCTCCTAGGGTACCAAGAGGTGCTCCCTTAATCATGTATGGTTTGAAGTTCACCCTTGGAAATATCATAAATGGAGGAATGTGGTTTCCAGTAGCACATATTGCACCAATCATAGTGGTATTTACCCCCCGTTCACCAGAAGTCATACTGCCTACCTGTTTTACCCCCTTTTCTGAAATTATTTTGGGGGGACATGCACTGTTGAAATGCCTGTCTCATCAACATTCCATACTCGGTGTGGGGGGAAAATTGTGTTTGGAAAGTACCCTCTCATAATTGCCAAAGAATGTTTGTACATTGGCTTTGTTGAAGCTAGTTAAGCGGGATAAACTAGTTGCCTCAGGTTTTCGTAGTGACAGATCCTTCTTATATGTAGCCATAAAAAAACGAAACCACTGGACTCCAGCCTCTTGGTTTTCGTCCCAGGATGGTGGGTATGTTTTCATGTTGGCCTTGGCATATTGGAATGCCAGTTTTCTAACTTCGTGTATGGTCAACCCATAGTGTAGTGCAGCAGCTGTTTTTAAGTATTCAACAAGTACAAGTTCCTCAGCCACCTCAAATACTTTCTTAACAGCATTGTTTGCCTTGTATTCAAACATATCTGCATCAGATGCTTTGAAAGAAGTCAGATGGCGAAGAAGAGTGGTACGAGGAACATTGTAAGCTAATGCAGCCTGTCGAACGGACACATTTTCAGAAATTACTTTATTTGCAGCTGCTTCTATATCAGTAGCCCTAGTGGGTATTTTCACCCTCACCTTGCCCTCCTTACTTCGTGGCATTATCTAAAGAAACAAAACATACCATGGTAAAGAAAATGCCAAGTTAAATGTACCTTGGACATGGTCCAAGGTACATTACTATAAGGTGACCCAAGGTACAACCAAGCACATGGCTTTTTGATTTCCCTCCAATTTAGTTTGAGGTTAAGTTGCCTGTTTTATGTATTTGGTATAATTATACATCAAAACATGGTTCTCAGACTTAAAAAAGTGTTTTAGCAATAAATTATCATTGAAGGCTTTCAAAAACAAAATAGTAACATGCAAAATACTTACTTTGAATGGTTGAAAACACAATTTCTTTTTTTATGATGCTAGGTTTTCTACCACCATCCCAGCTGGACATAGTCTGACACCTAGTGGTATAATTGACAACTACAAATTTTAGTTATTTTTTTTACCACAAGATAGCAGAGATATCTTGAATGGTCCAAGGTACGACTATGTCCAAGGTACAGCATGTTCCCCTACTCAATTTTAAGGGTATATTACCTGATTTGAAATCTCTCATCACTTCTGTATTAATTGCAATGGCAATGAGTAGGCGTACCTAATTACAATACTACAGTGTGATGTAATTGATCGACTGAAAGGGAGTATGTGGACCACTCCAGCGCACGCTCTTAATAAACAATAAACTTCACCTCTTTGTTTTCTATAAGGATGTTAATTAGGGGTGTGCGAATCCAAGTTTTTCATTTTGAATCCGAATCGAATCTTTCCGAAGATTCGCGAATCCAAAGCGAATCCGAATCTTTTCCAATGGAATTGTGCATAGAGCCTATCGTTAAGAGATGTGTAAAAATGTTTTTTTTTTAGTTTGAAAATTCGCGTATAAAAATAAAAATTCGCGATCTTTTGTTATTTACCAAAGAAACAATTTGATAATGCACAACTTTAAAAAACACAAAAAAAACGCCTAGTTTAAAATTATCAGTAGGGGCCTATCACAAATTCCAGGACAATTCATGATTAATTTAAAAGATAAACAAGCACATAAGAGTGAGAATCAGTATTCATTTTAAGTTCAATTTCAGCCTTCAGTTTTCTAAGTTTCTGACAGTTTTTACTAGTACCAGATTAATTTCGACTACCCGGCACCTCCACCAAATTTACGCATTTTTTGTGTAATGTCAATATTTTGATATGAAGTATTTTGAACTTACTCGCGTACAAACGATTATTACGATCTCACAAGTCACAATTGCACCTTATGACCCGGTACCTCTTCCATATGTACCAGCCAGGAGCCCAGGATTAATTTAATTTTGACTACGTACCCGGCTACTCCACCAAAACTTTGAAAAAAAGCTTTGACTGAAATTTCATGAACTAATTCGCGTTTAAAGACATAATTGCTGCCGTCCTGATACACGCAGGAAAACGGTGGGTAAACGGCGGGAAATTCAAATTTTTGAATACTTCAAAAACTCAAATCTGCTAAAATTGACTCGAATACGTTGATTGGCACAGACCTAATGTTAATATATTAGAAACCACATCCATCCTGTGTAGCTCAATAAGACTAGGGATGAAATGACAGAATCTATTCCGGATCAATTCCTGTCTGCATCGATTCCAAATTAGAGGAATCGATAACTCAGTAGACAGTTTACGTTCGCGCGTCGTGTTTTGGGCATAGATATCTTAACACCTATAGTAGGCTAGATTAGCAGTCTCCAATACCTCCGCACAGGGGCGAGCATACCAAATTGAAGCGTCAATCCCACCCATTCAAAATGGCGGTTTGGCGTTTTAATTTATGCTTTTTTAATGCAATAAAGTATTTTACTGGATTGTTTGATATGGTTTTAGCTTGTGCAGCATGGTATTGATTGAACAAACAGAAACAATGCAAAGTTATTGCATAAGGGAATTTAGTAATCATTTGGTGTTAAAGTCTGATATGCTATGCTCACCTGTCAACCAGACGGCCATCTTTAAAATATTTTTTCGATTAATCGCTCCCATCTAATTATACTGCAAACTCACCCATTCAAGATGGCTTCCAATTGTCCCGGAAGTGGACCGCGGACTGTTAATCTAGCCTACTATATGGGATTTTGGGGGTTTGGGGCGTGGTAGAGCGGTGAACCACATGTCTACCGTCCCCCCCTCTCCCGCCAGACGCCGATCGTACACAAAGGCAGGCAGTACGGTCAACAGAGGACGACGCAACGTTGTGAAATACATCGTTTTGTGACGTTCGGCAGGCGAGACACGCCTTCACGGGCTCTGCGGAAAATGACCGTGGAATATTACCGCGTATCACAGGTCCGCCAAAAATGACCACCAAAATAACTGTGCATAGGCCTACAATTAAAAAGTTTTTTCTTGGGAATCAATTCTTAGGTCACAATGACGGATTCCAATTTTGTTGGAATCGATGTTATCCCTCAATAGGACGATGGTCAAACTAATTTTCCACCAGAACGTAGAACGATCAAGGTTTGGTCCAATGATATTTAACATCTATATTAGGCTAGATCCCCAGGCATTGGTCCACTGCCGTGACAATTAGAAGCCATCTTGAATAGGTCAGTTTAAGTAGGTTTGAGTGATTTGTAGCCCAAATATTTTCAAGATTGCTGTCAGGTTGACAGGTGAGCTTATTAGACATTAACACCAAATGATTACTAACAATTTCCTTAAAGGCTCATTCATAACCAACTTAGGCCTCTAACTTAACAGCTAACTTAGCCTCTAACTTTAGGTGGCGTTCATGATAGATATTTAGGCCGCTAGCTTAACAGCCAGTGCTTTACAGCTACCGTAGCCTGGCAGAGCCACGAGCAACATCTAGGAGACAGTGCTTTACAGCTACCGTAGCCTCTAGCTTTAGGTGGCTGTGCATGATAGATGTTTTTAAACCAATCACAACACAGATTTGCAGTGTTAACTTTTATCGCGCCAATGCTTGACATACAATAACATTCAGCATTCAGTAAGTATATAGGCCTAGCCTAGCCCTACTTAGGGAGCATTATAGAATTGATTGACTATACACTGTACAGTTTATTAAACAATAATTGATGGTAAAAATAATAAATGTATTTATTTAAGACAACGAGACCTAAGCCCTACGGCCTAGCCCAAAGCTGGGGGCTAGGCCTAGTGCCGCAATAAACGTTTATAATACTTACCCTCAGTTGACATTTCTGCCCAATCGATAGCCACATGTTTTCTATTATATTCTTTCTTTGATAAAGACGAAGATTTACATTAGTAGTGGCCTTTTCATAAATTCTTTAAATGCTTTTCATAAAACAAAGCTGATTTTCCTTGGGACCATTTTGCTTTTTGTTTGTTTTAATCCGGATATGACCGTTTGCCCGGGAAATTGTGGGCTGGGTCTCTCTGAGGTTTAAAAAGCTTTTTTTAAGTTAGTGCAAAGTAAAATTTTGGAGTTTGCAAACTTTGGGTTTGCTGTCCCATCCAAAAGGAACGGTGTAACCTTGACAGTCTATAGGTTCCCCACTAACCCGGACTCCCGGGGCAGGGGGCATAAATGAGAACAAAGCTTCCCCACAAAGTTTTTCGAACCCTAGTCTCTCTACCCAGGGGATACGTGTATTTCAGGGCAGAGCGTCACCCACTAAACCCCCTACCACTCGATGTTGCTTAACTTCAGTGTTCGAGTGAAACTGGTTAAACGACCGCGGCAAAATCGCTGGCTGATGCAATGATATGAGACTAGAGACTAAGGGTTTTTTTGTTTGGCCCCAATTTTAGCTTATTTCTTTGATGTCAAGGAGGGGAATTCCCTATTTTTTTTCTTTAGCAACACCGGGCCCAAATGGCTGGCTGGCCCCCGGGTCCCAAACCCTTTTGAGCTTGGTCGGGGGATGGGTGGAAATTTACCTACTTACCCTACCTTATAAGGCAAGCAGTGCAAAGGGTGTCGAACCTTGTGGCTTGGTCGGGGGTGGGGGGAAATTTACCGGGACTTACCTTACCTTAAAGGCAAGCGTGCGAAGGGGGGGTGAAACCCTTTGATGCTTGGTCGGGGATGGGTGGGAAGTTACCGGGATTACCATTACCTTTTTAAAGGGAACCCCCCCCGCGAAGGATTCGAATTGTGATCTTGGTCGGGGGGTGGGGTGGAATTTCCTACTTCCATTTCCTTTTTAAGGCAAAACAGTGCGAAGGGTGTGAACCTTTTGATGCTTGGTCGGGGGATGGGTGGAAGTTACCGGGACTTTTCCATTACTTATAAGGCAAACAGTCAAGGATGTCAAACCCTTTTGATCTTGGGGGGGGATGGGGGAAGTTTACCGGTACTTACCATTACCTTTTAAAAGGCAAGCAGTGCGAAGGATGTCGAACCTTGTGATGCTTGGTCGGGGGATGGGTGGAAGTTTACCGGTACTTACCATTACCTTATAAGGCAAGCAGTGCGAAGGATGTCGAACCTGTTAGTGTTCAATTGATAGCATCTGAGTAAGGTGGTCGCGAATGCAGTTATCCTGTGTCAATTTCCAGAAAATGTTCAAAGTGCCTATTTTACCTGCCAGTTTCCAAGTGTATAAATTTGTTTGGTTTAAAAAATAGTCATCATCAAAAGATTTTTAAAATTAAATTGCAAAATAGATAGCGAGTGCCGCATATTTAATGAAAAGTGGACTGATCTTTATTTCTGTGTGCCACATAACGATAAAATTGTGTGTTTAATATGCACAGATGTCATTGCAGTGTTCAAAGAGTACAATTTAAATTAAAAAAGGCATGCGACTCGAACACAAAGTGAATATTATGAGAAATACAAATGGTCAAAATGAAGCAAACCTTGTATCTCCGCAATGTTTATATAGCTGAGTGCATGGCTGAGTGGGTAGACTCTAACTAAATTTCAATTATTTATATAATATGTTCAAAAAAAAAGATCACTGAGAACCAAGCATCTGTCCGTGCTAGTTATCAGGGTCCTCACTTATTAGCGTCGGGGGGATGTTTCTCTGATATGAGGAATTACCGAATTTGTTTCCCGAATTATAAAGAAAAGTATGCAAGCTGGGTTTGGATTGAAATATCATTGATGCTGTCAGCTTGTCACACAATACAATGACAAAATAGGGGAGGATTGTATTATTATTCCAGAATCTATAGCCTATTCAAATTAGGTTAAATTTAGGGATATTCAGGCACTTTATGATGTGGCCCGCTAACATTTAAAATGTATGCCATGTGGCCCAACTCTAAATAAAGTTAAATACCCCTGGCCTAAAAAAATTGTAAAAGCCAAATCACCATCTTGAATACCTAGGTCAGATTGACGCTTCAATTTGGTACGCTCGCGTCTGTGCGGACGTATTGGAGACTGGGGATCTAGCCTACTATCGTTGGGTGACTAGTGTTCAGAGTAATAGCTTTTACCGGCTTCAGCCTGCTCACTTGTGGGCTACCTACACGTTAGAGCGCGCTAGTTGTTAGCACTGATAGTCGCCCAACCTAGCAGACAACTAGGGAGGTAATTGGTTGCCGGTCACTTCTGCTCAGTCAACAATTCGATCCTAGCGCTTGCAGCGCATGCTTGTGGGAACTACTTCAACACTAATGACGCGCAAATTTTGAATTTGTATTTGAAATCAGATACTTGCTGTTTTGAAATTAAGATGCTTCTTTGCTTAAAATCCAAGCTAGGTGAAAATTATTGTTGCAATGTATTTTCCCTGCGCTTTTATCAGGGTTTTTTATTTTATAAATTTTATTTTTTTTTTACAGGATGATATTTAGGTTTTTAATGGAAAAAAAATTAAATTGTTCTACTGACCCCCCTGGGAAAACCTTTTTATTTTGATTTGATTTTGGGTGAGAGCATCAACAAAAAAAGCAACACAATAGTTTTTAAAAAACTCTTTCCCGGGCATTTTTTGTTTTGGGGGTTGAAAGTTTTTTATGTGCTTTTAAAAAAAGGGCTGGGGACTTTTCCCGCCCCGCCGAATATTTTTGGTTTGTGTTCCCTTTTTCACCCCAAAAGGGAGGTGGATTTTCCCTCAGGAAAGGCTAATTTTTAAAATAAAAAATGCCCCAAATTTAAATTAATTAATTTAAAAAAATGATTTCCGGGCCCTAAAACCCAAAAAAATTAGGGATTTAATCAATTTATTAT
Organism: Sweltsa coloradensis; assembly: GCA_024449915.1. Classification (NCBI taxonomy): domain Eukaryota; kingdom Metazoa; phylum Arthropoda; class Insecta; order Plecoptera; family Chloroperlidae; genus Sweltsa; species Sweltsa coloradensis. The sequence goes on from JAMZAV010002749.1 coordinate 25,522, forward strand.
TTGGTACAGACACGGGATGGTAAAAACTGTAAAATAAATTTTAAAATGATTTCCCGGGGTTTATTTTGGCTTTAAAATTTCGTTCCTAGCCAAAAGAGTGCGGGTTTGTTGTTATTGAAACTCGAACACCCCCCTCTCCACCACTCGTAGTCGTGATTTAGATGAGTTCGGGCGGATTGGGATTCCCTTCGAAGGACGGGTTTTTTGGCTGAAACCCGGGACTACGGCAGCCGGGACTAAAATTTTGTTTTTTGGTTTTACGATGTGGACTTGGCTGGGGGTCGAGTAAAATAAAAATTTTAGAGTAAATGTAAAAATTATCAATTTTTTTTTGGGAAAAATAACCATATGGCCCTAGGCGTAATCAAAAAAAAAACAAAGCCATTTCCCTAAGCAAAAAACTTCATCCCCTTGGGGATCAGTTTTTCCCGTAATTTGGACGCAAAAAACACATTTTCAAAAACAAAAACTTCAAAGAAGATTTTCTTTGACAAAAACGGGCCAATAAAAAATTTTAAAAAAACACGAAAGGGAAAGAAAAAGGGTTTGGAATGTCACCCAACCATTATTTTACCCTTTGTGGTGACAAAACCAGAAATTAAAAAAAGCCTTTAAAAAACTTGCTGAAAAATTCCCCTTGGAAATGGGGGGCCGCGAAGGGTCTCTCTTTTACCCCATTTTTGCCATTAAAATAATGCAACAGGCATAAGGGTGATCCAAAGGCATCTCGTCGGTCGGGGATCCCATCTCATCTCAGAGGGGCTTCCCCCGGAGGGCCTTGTTTTGAGTTTTCAGTAATGATGATGATTGCATCTTTACGTCCCGTGACACTATCGGGGGTGGGGGGGGGGGGGGGGAAAAAAACGGGGTGGGAACATCAAAAGGGTTTTTCATGTTTATTTGTATAATTTTTTTTATATTTTATTATTATTTCCGAAAATTTGTTGTTAAATTTTTTTGTTTCCCGGTGGGTCGCGGGTTAACCCAGGGCCGGGGTTAACACCCCATCAACTTTAAAAACCCCAAATGTAGATGGGGAATTTTTTTTGGAAGGAGAATCTAAAAAAGAGCATCCCACTTGTTAACCCAACTAAATAAAAACCCCACAAACAAAAAATCGAATCGAATATAACTTTATATACTTGCCTTCTACCCACATTCCCAAGGGCCCCCCCCTTTTTAAAACTGGGCCACTTCGCAAACGTTTTTTCCAGTCGCTTTTGAGGGTGACCCTTTTAAATGGTTGGTTTTTTTTTTACCCTTTGGGTTTAAAGTTTTTCGGGTGTGTCATTGTTGTGGGTCTTTGTCGACTTTACCCAAGACAAGAGAAAAAATAAACCCATGTCTCCCTTAAAACAATGCGAGCGACCGACTCGATCTAAAAAGCCCCCAAAAACTGGGGGGCGAGCTCTGGCAATTATTATTATATTTTTTTCATATTAATCGCGCAAAACCATCTCTAATTCTGCTAAAAACATGAACCAAAAACATACCAAACGCGGGGTTCAAATAATCGCAAAAGAAACCCGCATCGTCAACCGAATCGAATTAAAATTTTTAATTTTAAAAAACAACCGCAAAGTCGGAACATTGTAAGGGACTTTTTTTTCCCGGACCTGCCTTTATTGTTTTTTGCAAGTTGCGATAATTGGACGCGAGCTCCTTTAATTCCGGGAAAAACACTCGCCATTGTCAAAGTCAACTATCGGGAAAACATCCCCCTACGCGTTTGGCAAACTAAAAAAAAATTTTTCTTCAACAAAAAATTTTAAATAAAAATTAAATGTTGCCTTTTCAAATAATAAACCCCGCGCAAAAACGAGTTTCGCTGGGGAAAGGGACGAGATGAAAGGCCCCCAACTAAGCCCTCCGTTGGTTTTCCCCGGGAAAGGGCCGGGTTTTGGGTTTGGGCATGAGGAGTGATTGCATAAAAAAGTCATACGTGACACGGGGAAGGGGGGGTGAAATTTTGGGAAAGGTTTCAACCCTATTTGGTAAAAACTTTATTAGTCCGTGAATTTTATTATTTCCTTACATTGTTTTTAAAAAAATTTAAATTTCCCCGGTCGTCCCCAAAATTTCCCCCAGGGCCTGGGTAAACAGCCCCTCAGTAGGGTAAAACTCCCGCCGTAGAGGGGGAAAATTTTTTTGGGGAGGGGAGATCCTCAATGGGGCCTTGGAAAATCGTTAACCTATTATTGAAACCCCAAAAATAACGATCGATGGGAGTGTAGGCCTAATGTCAATTTTAAATTATCCCCCCAAAAATTTACTGTTTACCAAAATATTGCGTGCAACATAATGCACTTTGGGCAAAACCACCTTCACATTATTAAAAAATTATAAAATAAAAAATAAAAAAATATTTCTTTTTTGTTACTTAAAAACTGTCCGGGCCCCAAAAAACAGGGTTTACAAAACAACAAAAATCATAGTTTTCGAGTGGGGGCCAAATAACATTTTAAAATAGTGTTTTTAAAAAGGCCAAAACTATTTCTGAGCATTTTTCTCGTCTAGCATACTTCCAAAATTTCGGCTTTTTAAAGGGATTTTTTTAGTCATTTTATAAAAAGATATGCTTTGGATTTCCGATATTTTTTCCATTAATTACAATTTCCCCGTGACTAAGACATTAGACATTTTTAAAGTGTGTAGGTCCTAAACTCTAATATCTAGCCTACAATGATTTTTTTGCTTTTCCGGTACGCTGAGATTATTTGTACCCGGGAAAAAAAAAAAAAAATACTTTTAAAACCAAAATTTTAAAGATACACACTTCAATAAACATTCCTTGTTAAGGATGGGTAAGTGGGGGGAAAATATGGGAAAAAATTTTCCCCCAAATCTATAAATTTTTTTTATAGAAAGATAAAAAAAAGCAATTTTAAAAAAACGTCATACCTGGGGGGTATGCCTGGACCCCAAAAAATTTTTGGGAAAATAGTTAAGGTCTTCCCCAAATGAATAGGGCCCACTTATGATGTTTTACTCCCAAAAATACCTACCGTTTTATTCTGTTATTTCGTAAAACCCTTTTTTTGGGGGCCGACAAATCTATATTTATGTTTCAAAATGACGCACATTTTCCCCGCACCAACCCCCTTAATAGACACATCCCCCGGGCCGTTATTTATTTTTCCACACATTTTAACGAAGTTTTAATAATGTTTTTCATTAAATTTCCCCTTCTGTCACTTGAAAAGAAATTTTAGTTAAAGCTGAAAAAATTTTTAGTCTGAAAGTATCCTGCTAGAAAAGCAATAAATTTTTAAAATTTTCAAATTTAGTGAAAAATTAAAAAAATAAGTGCTTTAAATTTTTCAATCTACAGTCCCCAAAAGTACAGCCCTAAAAATATTGTATTCCAGTCCATAGCCCAAATAGCAACACTACTGCAAAAACAATGAAAAATCCCAACCGAAGTGAAAGGGGAAGTTCCCGGTTGCTAGGATCCCAACAAAAAAAAACATTGTACATTTTTCTAAAATAATAAAAAGTGGTTGAGGAAACTACAAAAAATTTTAAATTTTACGTTTCAAATTTGAAAGTATGGTTTGTTTCCTTTTTGCCACTTTTTCCAAATTTCCCAGAAATATGTCATGTCTTTTAGTGTTTTTTATATCCTAGGGCAAAACCTGGCTTTCCCCCATTTCGGGGTTTGCAAGTTGCATTGTTGTTGTAAAAACGGTTTTTCTAATTTGCCTATCACATTCACCCCAAAGTGCTGGCATTTAGCACCTTTAAAATCGTTCGTTTGACGTTTTCACCCATAAAAAAATCCCAGTCCCATACATATTTTGGGATTTTATGCGGAAAAATTGGGATGTAATGTAACAAACGTCAAATTGGAAATAATTTTGCTAAAAAAACAGATCGTTTTCTGTGCGTACAAAAAATTTCTGACAATCACAGAAAAAAACTGTTGTTCCTCCCAAAATTTGGAAAACGAATTTGGGGGTTGTTGTGACCTTTCCCGTTTAACTTTTGGGTTTAAGGGGTTAAACTAGTGTTCCTTTGGGAAATTTTCCCAACAAAACCCATCCCCCTTTACGCCGCATTTCCGAGCCTTCTCTAATTTGGGGAATAACAAAGTCTTTCTGCGCGGAGACAGGTTTTTTTCCCCCGTTTTTCCCCCCTTTTACCGTTCGAAGGGTTTAAATTGTTTTTCAAAGTGTTACAAAAACTGAGTCTGCTGTTTAAAAAAAAACACGTGTGTAATGAATATGCCCAAAATATTGAAGTTAGGTGTAGCATGCTTTCGATTTGAGAAAGAAATTTTGGGGAGAAGTGCATCGAAGGACGGGACAAATATTTTTTTTTTTTCTTTTTTGCTTTAATTTCAAAATAGTTACCTATCTAGAGAAAAGGGGGAAAAGGTACCCATAGCACAGTAAAAAAATTTTTTTATTTCCAATTTTTTTCAACTTGACTTTCCATCTCATTATCCAGTATTACAAAATTGATAATATCCGGGTTTTCAAAGCCTAAAAATTTGGGTTTATATCAAGTTTTTTATTTAGGTCGGGCACAGGGTGGTAAATAACATCATATCCATAAATTGTTTTCCCAAGGGAGGCTTTAGTAGAACAATTTTAAATTTTTTTTCATATAGACCTAACTAACACCGTAAAAAAAAAAATACATTATATAATTTAAAAACAAAGTTATAAATGGGGCAGCAAAACATTGCAACAATAATTTTCACCTATTGGATTTTTAAACAAAGAAGCATCTTAAATTTCAAAAAAGCAAAATTCTTATTTCAAATAAAAAATTCAAAATTTTTCGGGGGGGTCATTAGGGTTGAAGTAGTTACACCAAACATGCGCGCAAAACGTAGGATCGAAAATTTTTACTGAGGGAGAAGTGACCGGCAACCCAAATTTCCTCCCTAGTTGTCCCGCTAGGTTTTGGGGGACTTAGTGCTAACAACTAGCGCGCCCCTAACGTGGAGGTACCCACAAATTTAGCAGGCTGAAGCCGGAAAACATTTTCCCGACAAAACCAGTCACCCCAAAGCACTATAGATGTTTAAAACAATTGGTTTGATCACATTTTTCTGGGCATTGATAAATTCAAACCCTTTAAAAAACATCATAGGCGGTGCGTATTGGTTTGGGTTTATTTTAGCCGGTGGAACTTTAAAAGTCAAAGAGTTCCCGTGAAAACACCCGATCATGCAAAAACCCGGGGGGAAATTTGGGATTTACCCCAGCTTGGGGTTTCCAAAAATTTCGGAGAGGAAGTTGTGAGTAAAGGAAAAAGAATGAGGGCCCCGTTGGGGCTTTTTGTGGCTCGTTGGCCTTTTTTTTAGCGTATTTTTCTTTTCCCGCAGAAGGTAAGGGTTTGATTCCCCCCTAAAGTCAGTAGTTTTTTAATTTTTGAGCTCCGTTCGGGGTCTTGGAGTTTTTTAAAAAGTTGACTTTGGAGCCTTCCCCAGCAACGAAGCAAAATGTAAAATTCAAGTTTTTTTTTGAAACGGCCCCTTTTTGATTTTTTGGCGTTGAAATTTGCGGGTGTTCGCACTTTTCCATACCCTGATTGCTATATTTCCCCATTAAAAAAAATCGATCTTTTGGTTTGGGGTTTCGCTCCAAAAATCGTCGATTGCGTCCCGGGGCCCACAGGGTTGGCTTGATCGCTTTGTTTACTGTCCCCCCCCTGGAAAACATTTTTATAAATGAGTGGGTGACTCTAAAAAAAATTTATTTATTTTTTATTTATTTCTTCACAGGAAAAAACCTTTTTAAGAAATATAGGAACTCTCCTGCCCACCGGTTTTTCTCTTTTTAACCACATTAATAATATCATTTATGATAAGATAATTAATATTTTTTAATATTACATGAAAAAATTCAGAAATTAAAAAACTCCAGCCAAAACCGGGTTCGAACCCGGGTCTCCCCATTCCAGGGGGAATGTTACGTAGGGGTTTTGGGTAGGGGGTCCAACCCGTTCACCTGGGGTTTGGGGACTTTCAAGGGGGGCCCCCGTAGAAGAAAGACCCAAAAAAAAACATTAAAAAAACAAAAATGTCGAAAAGTTTTGGCCCCAAAAAGGGCCTTGCTCACTCACGAGGGGCGGAGAGTTTAAAATAACCTAGGTCAATACAGTTATTTAAAAGCCCAACCGTGCGTGTTGGGTGGGAGTGGAGGGGAGAGAACTAAAGGGGTGGGGGGAGCAGTGGACTGGGGATATAACTATAGTGGGGTCTATAAGCCTAACAATCGTGAAAAATCGTGAAGAAAGCATAAAAATTTTTGATTTATAATATGACCCAAGGAACCAAAAATCGATGGCCCCAATTTGAGTTCCTGAAAACTTTCTTATTAATTGAATTTAAAAAATTTTAATTGATTTATTCCAAAAAAAAATTTTTTAAAGGAGACAACACAGTCGACTTTGGTATCAAAAAAGTTATTTTAGGAGAAGAAAAAATGAAAAAATTTTTTAAAATTTTATTAATTAATCTTTAAATTTAAATTAATTTTTAGAATATTTTCCCTTTTTTTTCGATTTATGTAAAAAGAAACCCCAAAAATTCTACCGATTGTCATAAAATTTCCCCCCTTTACAAACATAATCCAAATAACCCAAAATTTTGAGGCCCCAAAAAAAATTCCTTCAACTCTCGTTTAAATGGTTAAGAAATTAAAAATTAGATTAATCCCATTTAAATGTTGACATTCAAAACCACAGTCAACTGATTTCAAATAAAAACAGAACGCTAATAAAAGAAAAGTGAGGGCCCCCCAAGGCGGGTTCTTATCACTTTCCCAAAAATTAAAATTAATTAAATTTAACGGAAATTTAAACAAAAAATTAACAAAATTAATGTACAAAAAAACACAGCAAGTGACTGGGATAAAATGAAAACTTTTTTCACGAGTAAATATGTTGAAAAATTTTTCACTTATTAATTTAAATCATCCTTAATTCTTTTAGTAAAATTATACCCTTTTGCTTTTGTATAGTTTTTTTCCCAAAAAAATTTTTACCGATTGTCAAAAAAATTTCACCACTTTTAACAAAATGCCAATTAATCCAAATTTTTGAGGGCCCCCCAAACGAAATTCCTGCAACTCCCAGATTAAGGAAAAATGAAATTGAGAATGACTAGTTTCCCTTAAAATTGTTTAAATTCAAATTTGCGCTACGTTGAAAATTGTAGTATTAAAAAAATTTGATCCAAAAAACCTAAATAATGTTTGGGTCCAAACTAAAATTCCACTTAATTATTTTTAAATTAAATAGGGAAATTAAATTATATTTTTTTAATCAAATGTGTAGATGATAAAACATAGCGATTTGGGGAAACCAAATAAAAGCTTTTTTTATAAATAATTAAAATGTAAAAAAAATATATTTTTTTAATTGATTAATCTCTAATTAATTATTAATCTCAAATAATTAAAATTAGAAAAATTTTTACCACTTTGGTTATGTTATTTATAAAAAAACTTACCGATTGCATAAATCTTACCATTTACTTACACGATGTAAATAAATAAAAAAAATAATCATAGCACCAAAAAAATTTTTTTGTAACTTACTTTTATTAAATAAATAAAAACTAAAAATTACAGTTCACGTCCACAGTCAACTGGTGTTTTAAAAATAATCCCAAATTGTAGGGTAATTAAGAACTTACAAAATTAATTAACTTTAAATTTAAATGAAATTTAAACGGATAGCTATTAATAAACTTTCCCCTTGAAAAATTCTGTCAATTTCTTTTTTCCATAAAATTGGCTATTATTTTAATAACCGTTACTGTGGCACGTGAATAGCAAATTCTTATTTCTTTTATTTAATAAAATGTAATTTACAAGAATTTCGTTTGGTCTAAATTATTTTTTTTTATTTATTGACATGTGTAAATAAAAGGGGAAATTTTATGACAAACGATGGAGTTTTTGAACCTATCATAACCAAATGGTAAAATTTTTTTTAGATTTTAAAAATTATTAGATGATTAATTTTAAATTAAATTTGTATTAAACAATTAATAAATTATTTTTTTCACATTTTAAATTTTTATAAAAAAACTTTCATTTGGTTTTCCCCAAATCGACTAGTTGTGTATCTACACATTTTTTTTTTAAAAAAATATAATTAATTCCCTTAATTCAATTTAATAATAAATTAAAGGGGAAATTTATTTGGGCCAAAACATTATTTAGGTTTATTGTGATCATATTGTTTTTTATTACTACAATTGTCAATCGTAGCGCATAATTGAATGTTTAAGGACAATTTTAAGGGGGAAACTAGCTCATTTCAATTTATAAACCTCTAATCTGGGAGTTGCAGGAATTTCGTTTGGGGCCTCAAAAATTTGGTTTAATTTGGATTATGTTATTAAAATGGTGAAATTTTTTTGACAACGGGAAAATTTTGGAATACCTAACATAAAAAGTCAAAAGGTATAATTTTACTAAAAAGTAATTAATTGGGGATTAAAACAAATGAAAAAATTTTTTCCACATTTTTACTCGTGAAAAAAGCTTTCATTTGAACCCAAGTGACTAGCTGGTTTTTTTTGTACTTAAATTTTTTATTTTTTGTATTTAAATTTCCTTAATTTAATAAACGAATTAATGGGAAAGTGATAAAAACCCGACCTTTAAACCCTCACTTTTTTCTTTTATTTTGCTTTTTGTTTTTATTTGACATCGTTGACTGGGTTTGTGAAAATCAAACTTTACGGTATTTAAACTAGTTTTAAATTTTATTAATCCATTAACTGAGAGTTTTAAGGAATTTTGTTTGGGGCCATCAAAATTTTGGTTTAATGGCATTAGTTAGTAAAAGGGGTTTAAATTGTATGACAATCGGTAGAAAATTTTTGGTACAAATTTACATAAATCGAAAGGGTAAAATATTACTAAAATTCAAATTAAATTTGATGAATTAAATTAATAAATTTAAAAAATTTTTTTTATTTTTTCATTCTCCGTAAAAAAAGCTTTCATTTGATACCCCTGTCGACTGTGTTGTCTCCTTTAAAAATTTTTTGTTGGGTTAAAATTTAAACAATTAATTTTTTTAAATTTAATAATAAAAAGTTACGGGAATAACTTGGGGGGCCTCGATTTTTGGATTCCTTGTGGGCATATTATAAATTCACAAATTTTTTATCTTTCTTCACGTTTGCACGATTGTTTATATTGGGGGCTTATAGACCCCCACTAAATTTTATTTTAAACTATACAAAAAATGTTACTAAAGAATAAATAAAAATAAAAAAAAACGAAGTTTTAAACTAGAGGGAGGTCGGGGTTGGGTCAGTTCTTTTTTTAAATTACTTTTTTAAAAGTTTTTAGTTCACAGCTCAAAAAAATAACTTTTAAAAATTTAAAGTCCTTTTTAAAACCTAAAATTTTTTAAAATTCAAATTCGTTTAAAAAATGAAACTAATTCTTTTAAAGTTCTTCTGTAAAAAAACACTATTTTTATTAAAGGCAGCTAAATTGAAGAAAAACACGAGAAAAAAAATTAGGGGTGTTCCGAGTACCAAAACTCGCGAGTTTGAGTCGGACGAAAGTGTTGAGCTGTCTTTTTATCGTGTTGATGATTTTAAAACTTCTCGTGACCAGCTTGTAAAATTTAATGCGATACTTAGCATTTTAGGCTTCCAAGATTTTTTTTTCCCCAAAATTTGTTGGCGACATCGTTTTAACTTTGTGAAACTGCGGATGTTGTCAAAAATCACCTGAACGTGCGTCAACGTAGGCCTACGAAAACGATAAAAAGAGGGGAGGTCTGGCTATCGTCGTCGGGGACGTTGCCCCCTTCCCTGAAAGACCTCCCCGACGACGATAATAGACCAACGAAAATATGACAAAGACGATGACGACCCCCGGCGTGAGAAACCCCCCCTTTCCCCCCCTTTCTCGTGGCTGGTTCTGACCAGCTGCCCCCCCCCCCCAGGGTTAGAGTGGTTAATTTGACCCAAAAGGGTTGACGTGTCCTTTAAACGAAATAAAAAAAAAAACTCGAAAACAACGATTTTTTATTGTTTTTAAACTCGACGGCAGCGAGTCGACGGCAGCCGGCGCACGGAAAGAACTTACAATGAACTTTTTAAAAATGAAAAGTTTTGTTCTCGGAAAGAAATTTTAAAATTCAAATCTTTTTTTAAAAAAGAGTAAGTTTACGAAAATTCAGAAAACCTTCCCAACCAGGGGGGCCCCGACCACTCCCACTAGGGAGGTAGGCTCTCACAAAGCTGGTGGGAGCATTAGCTGAAATGCAGGTTTTTGAGAGAGCTGTAGGCCACTGGTTTTTTAAATTTGCCGGCCTTTTTTTCGTTTTTGGCCTTCATTCGTGGTTTTCGGGCGTTGGTGTAATGCCCATATTTCACGGGGCATCTACTGCACCTCAACTGGTAAATGTGTTGTTCTTTTTCCAAGTTTTGTTCCTGGATGTTTAGGTTCTGTCTGTGGCTCCCCCCTGTAACGACCGGGGGGTAGGTGAAAGTTGCCCTGTTTTAAAAGGGGGGCGCTTTTTCCACAGGGGTGGGAAACCCCAGGGGAAAGGGCAAACCCCCTTGGGGATTGTCGGTCTTACTCGAAATCATAAAAAAAAATTGTTTGGGGCCATGAAAAAAAATTCCCAAGGGCCCAAACCCTTTTTTGTTATATTTCGATTTTTAAAAAATTTTATTTTTTTTTCACAAAAATCTTTGGGTTTTGGGCCCTCGTAAACAGGCAAATAAATCTTATTTTTTTTCAAAGCAAAAAACAAAAGGAGAAGAAAAAAAGCTTGGCTCAACTTCTATTTTCACGCATTAAAAACAGCCGAAGACTTTTGAAAGAGAGTTTGGGCCCTGCCATTTTTTTTTTTTAAAAATTTTTGAAAAAAATTTGGGGGGTTTATTTTACCCAAATGTTTATATGTAGGATCAAATATCTAATAAAATTTTTAAAACTTTAAAAATTAAAAAAATCATAAAAACACGCCAAAAAACCCCTTTTTCATTGATTACTTTATAGGCCGGGGGTTTTAAGCGCCCTGGGTTTTATCACCTCGTCGTCCATGCCGACTCTCCCCTTTTTGGCCGTGTTCTCATGCTGTCTATATTTACTTTCGTTGGGGGGGCTTGTCACCCCTTTAAACAAACTTAAACCCTACAGATCCTCCCTTAAAACGGGTTTTCCCCCGGGGGCTGCCCAAGCCGAACTGAGACCCCTTTAAAAGATGCTTTCTTTATTTGGGCAAAAAAGGTTATGCCCCCCGGGGTACTCAACCCTGGCCTTTTCATCTCTAAACACGAATCTTCAAAATTTTATAAATTTTTCGTCAAAAAGTACTCTAAAAAAAAGAAAATTTTGTCCCCATTTTCAAGGGTTGGAAATCAAAAGATCCCCATTTTTCCCAAACATGCCATATTTTTCCCCCGAAATAAGGGTTTCGTGGTTTTTTTTTAAACATATTTCTTAATTTTAAACCCCGAAAAATTTACCCCCCCCCCCCCCCCCTTCGAACTGGGCCTTCTGTATAGGAAGCAGAGCTCTAACCACAGGACCAACGAGCCACATGTTAATATTTAAATTCCCTTCGAAACCCCCTTTAAAAAACAGCGACATTTTTTTATTTCTTCTATGTGGAAAATAAAAATTTAAATTTCTCAAAAAATTTTCCTTTTAAACCCGGCCCTCATCTTTTTTGGGAAACACCGCCGGGCTTTGAACAACCCCCGGTTTAAACCTCCAGTGTTTTCACTCTCGTGTCGAGTTCCCGAGCGACACGGGGGAAAAAGGGGGCCCTAAAAAGGTCAATTACTTGAATTGAGTTTAAAATTAATTTTTTATTATGTTTTTAAATTAAAAAAATTTGCTACTTTTCCCTATAAAAAAAAGAAAAATTGGGATGTTATGAATTAATTTCTGTAACCTGGGGGAAATGATGTTAAAATTTTTAAAAAGGAATCTTTTTAAATATTGGGAAAACAAATGAAAGTATGGAAAATTAAATCAAAAAAAATTTCAAATTGAAAATTTAAATTTTTTTTATTCAGATTGTGCCTGAAGAAGGCACAAAAAAACCCGTAGACTACGAACTGTTGGTCGCTGCCTTAGCCTTGCTAAATCTGGGGGCTCTGCGAGTGTTGGAGAACTTTTAAGTGCGTCGCCCCCTTTCTCAAACTGGGCTTTTCCCCCCCCGGCTTCTGACCCCCGGGAAACCCCTCGGGGCCCAAAAAAATGGACCAGGGCACGCCCCACCTTATCTGGGTTATCTTTGAGCACCTGTTTTAAACCCCCCCCTTTGTTTTAGGGGTTTTTCAAAGCCCTGGCCATCTCTCCCCTCTGGGTCGAGCTGGGGCTCAACTCCTCTGCCTTGGCGCTGGTTTGGGCGGCCTCTAGCGCAAACCTTGGCACCCTCCTTTTGGCCCAATCTTCTCTTCCCTCTATTTTAAATCCTTCCCGCACCCTACCCCCTAACTGTAAAGCTGTGGATCTAGCCTCCTCTCCCTGGGGCTCTAGACCCCCTTTTGCTTTCGCGCTAAAACTTGGGACCCCTAGGGGGCAAAACCTTTGGCCCAGCCTCAGTTGTCAATCTTTCTTTTTGCCTCTACTTTCCCCCTTTGGGCAACATCTACCTCTAATGTGAACTGTGGATTTTCCTCCTCTGTTTTGGGCTCTAACTCCTTTTTTTTCGCGCTAATTTGCGGAATCTATTTTTCAATCTTGGCCGTTTTTTTTTTCTCTAGCTCTGGGGGCTGGCTTAGCGGACTCTGGGCGGTCCCTTGGAAAGCCTCAGTTGCAACCCTTTTCCTCCGCCTCTAGCTTCGTCTTGCCGCCCTCTTCCTCTACCCTCCGCTTTCCGGGCCGCAGCCTCGCCCTCTGATACGAAAACTCGTGAAACCTCGTCCTTGGGAAAAGAGGTGGTTCCCTTTTGTAAGGTCGCCCCCCTGAAACTCCCCAGAGAAGGTCCAGGTATTTTTGGAGGGGGAGACAGTTGGGGCCCTGGAGCGGTGCTGGCATTTGGGCTGGTTGTTTTGCTGGCAGTGGTACTGGCAGGGGTACGGGCAGTGGTACGGGCAGGGGTATTTGGCAGTGGGCACTAGGGGTGGTCGGGTTTTTTTGCGGGGGGTTTGGTCTTTAAATAAAGGGGGGCGGGGGAGGGGTTTACTGGGAAGGGTTGGTTGTGGGGGGGTTGGCACTAAAAAAAAAAAATTTTAATTTTAAATTGTTATTTCAAAGGGGTTAAACCCCTATTCTTTTGTATTGTAGGGGTGGATTTCCTAGTGCTTTGAAACCTTTGGATATTGTTTTTTTTCAAAATGGGGAACTTTTAATTGACTGTGGAAAATATTTATTTTCCGAAAACACCTTAAATTTCCCTTTTCGACATATGGGCCCAAAACCTTCCTTTTTTATGTTTGATCAGAAACCGGGGAAAGGGTATCAAAGTCATTTCCTACATATGTTTTTTAGTTTTGATTTTTCTTTGGGAAATCACAACAAAAACCCTTTACACCAGGTAAACGTTTACTCAATCCCGTCATGCACAACTTGAGTTGGGGCAGTTTCTCGTACTAACTTTTTTTGGGGGCATAATTTTAAACATAAAAAAACCCCCCAACGAAAAATTGCTTTTGGTTTTCTTTAAAAAGTTTTCAATAACTTATTTTTGGGATGAAAGTTAAATTTTTTTTTCCGAACGAAAAAACCATTGTTTACTTTAAACCAAATTTACTCCCCAAAACTTCTTTTTTAAAAGTGCATGGCTACAAAATTAAAAAGGATAATCTCCATTTCTCTCCCATGGTTTAAAATTTTTTCCAGGGACCCGGGGGGGACTTAGTGTGTCCTTTGGTGGCTCGACATCTGGATTTCCCCCAAAGGTTCGTAATTGGCCCCCCCATTTTGATCAATTCTTGATTTCGACTTTTTTGGAAAAACGATCTGAACAGCAAACATACTTGGTCCCCCAACAACCAAAATGTTATTATTTACAAAAAATTCCCAAAAATTAAAAAAGTCCCCCCCAAACCGGAAATTTTCGAACCCAGGGGTCTCCCCATTCCAGACAGGCGTTTTAAAAACCACTAGCCCATAAAGGACGGGTTTTATGGTTAAAACCCCTGTTTTAGAAAATGGGGGAGCCCCTGGTTCGAACCCCGGTGGGGGCGGATTTTTTTTTAATTTCTAAATTTGTAGAAAATTAATAACAATTCCCCCCTAAACAAAACATCAAACATTTATTTCAAGAATGTGTACTCACTTCAAGGAAAAATTTATCCCAAATGCGAATAAATTTAAAATTGTTTTGATCTAAAAGGGGAATTTGCACCAAAAATAGTAATGAATCGGGGCGTAAAAATTATTTTAAATTTAAAACAAAAAACAAAAGGGGCTACTAAGAAATCGTACAGAGGGACTGCTAATCTAAGTTGGATTCGGCCTGTCCTTACTTAGGGTTTATCCTTTTTTGGTATTTTTTTTAAAAAATTTAAAATTTAGAGTCTACCCCCCCCCCCTTTTCCATTTATATAACTGTTTTTCCCGGGGGGGCCCGGTTAATCAAAAGCGACTAAGCCAACCCTGTACCCCGCAGCAACCCGCGATGAGCGAAAACCCAAACCCAAAAAGATCGATATTTTTTAATAGGAAATATGCAATCAGGGGGATGGACAGTGCAACCCCGCGGTTTCAGCGCCAGAATCAAAAAGGCCGATTCAAAACAATTTCTAAATTTTAAATTATGTTCTTCTTTTTAAAGGGGACGGCTCAAAAGCCCACCTTTTACAAACCTCCTGAAAACAAAAACCGGGTTTGGACTCAAGTCCAAATCAGAAATTAAAAAACTTCGGGACTTGGGGGAAAATTTCAACCATGTCCCTTTCTTGGTTTGGGGGAAGCAGATACGCTAACCCCCAAGCCCAAACGAGCCACACATCGGGCCACAAGCGCTTACTTTACAAATGCTTGGGGCCCAATTAAATACCATGCCACAAAGGTTTTTTTTTCACAAATCGGTTTAATTCATATGTGCTACAAAGGAGGCTATACTTGCAACTTTCTTTCCTTTAAAGAATTTCGGGAAAAGGGAACGATGAAAAAGGTTCCTTCGACAACAAATCACGGGTTTTCTGCGTTTTTAATCCATTTAAATCGCATCTTTCAAATTTTTTAAAACCTCTTTAGACATAGGCCAAAACCCCGGAACTTTGATAAATCCCCCCCCGTGCACAAACTTCCCATCAAATTAAAAATTCTACTATCGTTCTGTATCTTTTAGGGGAACATTCTCCCGGGCCTGACGTGAAGATTTTCCAAAAACTTTACAATATTGTATTGGGAATCCTCAAAAATTTTTCTTAAGGGGAGAACGCATTTACTTTTTAAATCATGTAAAAAACTTTGCTGGATGCCCTCAAATTATTGTTTCCCCATCATTTTTGTTCACCCGTTACTATCTCATTTTAAAAATTTTGAAAGCCTACCTCATTGTTCACCCTTTTAAAATAGCTTTTTTTCCCAAATTTGTTCACATCTTTTACTATCTATTGTTCCCCCCTTTTACTTTTGCTTTTTATATTTTTTGTTTTTTAAATTTTCAAATTGTATTTTATAATGTGGTTTTAATAGGTCCGTATAACTTAGGCATAGTAATTTAAACACTTTGTAAACTGAGGCCTCAAGGCCCCTTTTTTTTAATTTCTTTTGGAGTTGCCCATACGTGGAAAACGCTAAATTTCCCCGTCGGGGTTTGTTGGGGACACCGGGTACTTTTCAACAACGCCCCAAAGTACGCATTCCCAAAAAGGGTTGAAAATACCAATAAGTCTTTAAGGTCTTGACCGATTTAGCTGAAAATTTGTAAATAAGAGGAATGTTGAAATTTTATTGCCCTGCAAAATTTCATAACGATCCGAACATTTTTTTTTTTTTTATTTTTTTTATTTTATTTTTTTAAAACCAACTATGGGGTTTTTTCCCCCAAATACTATAAAAGAAACCCCCCTAGGGTATTGTACAATGGTAAAAAAATTTCGGGTTTCGATCAGAAAAAGGGTGCGCATTTAAAAAAAAAGAAAAAAAGAAAAGACATTCGAGCCATAAGAGTAAATTTGGAGATATGCTCGCTCAATAAATTTTTTCCATTATTTATAATTTTTTAAATTTAAAAAATTTTAAATTTAAAAAATACCCTTTAAAAAAAAAACGTATTGAAATAACTCACCAAAAATGCGATAGAACTCTTTTTGTCCAAGGCGGGGGCCAAGGTGACGTGGGGAGCCCAAACGCACTTTAAGACCTTGCCTTTGGGTGTTGGGGTTTGGCAGCGTTTTGTGAGGTCTCCCTTAAATTAACCCGCGCCCAGGGCCCCCCCACTCGTCCTGGCCGTGCGTGAGTGATAACGTCCTTGAGGAGGGGAACAGGGGCGTCCCCGGGGACCCGGGGCATGTTGGGACGGGGGGAAACTCTCCTGCACCCCACAGGGGGCCGTGACTTTTGTCTCCCGTGTAGCCGGGGGCGTAATTGGGCATTTTGGGGGCCCCTTAACCCCCCAGGGCATGACTGGGGAAAACACACTGGGGAAAAGGGGTTTTGTTTATCGTATAGGGGAAAAACCCAACCTTTTTCCCTGACTACGAATTTCCTCTGGGATTAACCCATGAAAAATTTAAAACATTTTTTTCCTTTATTTATGTTTTTATGCAATAAAGGGTTAAAGAGAACTGGTTTCCCAATATTTTCTTTTTTTCCCGGGGTACTTTTTGCTGCAACCCAAACAAAATATGGGGATTTTGTAGTAGTGAAATCAGATTACACCATCTTTTTTGGGAAACAAACGATTCCGTCCTAATAACATAGCAGGCGGTTAAGGGACGTCAAATGTTTGTATCTTGGCAAAAAAAAACCGAATTTTTGATCTAAATGGGGGTAAAAAGGTTTTTTTTCTCATGAGTTTTTTTTTTAACCCATCTACACTCATCCGCCTGATGATGTGAGAAAAATTATTTTCTTTTGGATTTTTGGGTAAATCTGTAAAAATTCGGATATTATCATCCCAAAATTTTAAAGTTTTTTTGTCCTAGCATAAATGGGTTTGACACCATGGGGTTTTTTAGGCAGACAACCCCCGAAAATCCAAATCACCTGGGGACGGGGGGTGTGACACGAAGGGTTTAAAAAAAATGTAAGCCGGGGGCCCCATTTTTAAAACCTTTTTTTTTAAAAATTTTTTGGAAAAAGTTATTTTTCACTTTAAAACTTGTTCTTTAGATACCCCTTTTCTTTCCAATGACGTTTGACAAATATCGCCTTTCGCCCGCACTAATTTTGGCTGGGCTGATCATTTTGGCCAAAAAACCTTTTTAAATTGGCTCTTTTATCTTCGCCAAAAAATAAAATATAAACATTTTTAAAAATAACAAACCTTCATAAGTTTCTGCTCCCGGTGATTTTTTCCCTCGAGAAAAGGGAAAAAAAATAAACTTTACAACTTTTTTTATTTTTTATTGCAAATATTAAACAAGGAAAAGTAAAAAAAATTTAAAATGTTTTGAAAAAAAACCAGGTTGGGGCCTAAGGGTTAATCCACCTTGCCCCTCACGTGCCACGACGGGGCGCAGTGTATCTGGAGTCATACTTGTTTGGGGGGAAACCGAAATAAACCCCCTGCCCTGTCCGTTGTCCCCCCTTCGCTGATGTTGGGGGCTTTAGGCCACACTCTCCCCCTCGCTGGTCCGGCCCCGGGGTAAAAGATGCCGGCCGGTGCTGTGGGCAGCCCCGGGTTTCCCTGGGAGAAAAGAGCCAACCAACTGGGCTATTCAGGTTGAACTGGCATTTTACTCAGGCCCCTCCCCCGCCTTCATCATGTACCCTCGCCCCCCCGGCCCGGGGAACGACCTGCTCTCTCTGTGTTGTCCGGGTGTTAGGGGGGGGGGAAATTTTTCTTTTAAGGGGAGAAACACATTCCGTGTTTTTTTGGGCCCACTCAGATTTAGACCGGGTCAACACTGTTTTTAGTTTTTCCAACTCCACCCAAACCCTTTTCGGACCAGGGAAACCCTTTTCTCTTTAAATATCAGAGTGAGGGTTTCAACATTTGTTTTCTTGGCTCACTTTCGGGCTATAACAACAACATCAAACAACAACAAACAACCCCCAACAACAAAAAACAACAACAACACAAGTGGGGGGGTCACCTGTACGTTGTGTGGGTTGGGGGTTTAATTTTTCGCCAGGTCCCAAGTTAGTGCGGGAAAGGGCGATAAAAGGAAAAACATCTTCTACAAAAATACAATCAAAAATGTAGGTGAGCGTGGAAAAAACTTATTTCAAAAAACTGTTTAAAAACGGGGTTCAAAACCCGGGCACCATTTTTACCAATTCAAACCCTTTCGTGTCACCCCCCCCCCCGCCCCGGAGGGGTTTTTAGGTAGGGGAATTTTGACCGTCTGAACCGATGGATTAAACCCGGGTTTTTGCTCTAAAATAACACCCCAAAGTTTTTGACTTTTAAAAAAACCCGGGTTTTTTTTGACAAATTTGACCCTTTAGAAGAGACCCAAAACCAATTTTTTTTCTATTTTGTTTTTCAGAATCATTTTCCTTTTTCAAAACCCGGGATGATCTGGATTAAAAAAATTTTTTTTCTTTTGGGACCTTAATGGTTAAAAAGGGTAAAAAAATTTTTTTTATCCCGGGGGCCCAAAACCCAAAGGTTTTTTTTTTTTCTAAGTTTAAATGGTCAACACCCCCGGGTTTCAAACGGTCGACCCCCGTATCTGAAAACCCTCATACGGGTTTGTGATCGTACGGTTGAAAAAAAAGTAAAATAAAGTGCGGGGTTTAAAACCATTTTTTTACCATTTATGCAAATTAACTTTTTCCCTTTTTTAACTTGGGGCGAGCAAAAACCAAATTTATGAAAAAATTTTTTAAAAAATTTAATATCTCAACTCCCGCACAAACCCTCTGTATTTGGGGAAAGATGCTGAAACAGGGTTGCCCTGGCTCTGCCAAAAACAAGCCTTTGGGACCCACAACATAAACTGAACCTTTTAAAAAACCCAATTCCCCACTTTGTTGCGCTTAAATTTCCCCGATACCTGTCTTACTGGGGCCGTGGTCGTTTTTTTCCCCCTTTGTATTTTTCCCCGTCCTAGGTTGTGGGGGTGGGGGGACGTGTCCCACATCTCCAAAATATACTGTGTGAAACGGGTTTTTCAACTCACTAGTAGCTAAGGGCCCGGCCCGGCTACTTCCCCCCCCCCCCCGGGGTTCGGACGCGCCCGGGGCGACCATCCCAAAAGTTTTGTACCCCCCCACCTCAGCGCCCCCCCCGCAGCCCCCCCGGGGGCCCCCAACCCCCGGCCGCTGTAGTTTTTACCCGGGGTTTTGGGCTTGTCTTTTCAGGGGGGCCCGGGGGGGCCCCTGGGACTGGGGGCCCCCGGCCAGCTCCAGCACGGACCTCCCTTTGGTTTTGTCCCGTCCCCCACCTGACCTGACACCCGGCGGGGGGGCCACGCCCATTTTTAGCAGGTTTGGAATGAGACAGCTGGGCGGAAACGTTCACAACGCACAGGGGTCTGGGCCGGGGGGGGTGGGGTTTTGAAAGGACCGCAAACCCTGGGAAAAGACATCAGAGGTTGTAAAGACAGATGTATGTCAACACTTACTTCCTTTTTTTTATATTACATTCAAAAACAAAATTTATTAAGGCCCAAATATGAAAAAAAAAAAAACACAAAATCCAGAACATGATTAACTGTGGGGGGGAAAACAGACAAACAAAAAAGTTATAAAAGATGGTGACAATACAGAGAAAGGAACGCATACCCAAAATAAACCCCAAGAAGCAAGTAAATATTAAAAACCCCTCGTCTAACAAACTTGTAAAAGTTGCAATTTTTATGAGTTCCCGAAAACATGGTACAGCACTGCAAAGAAAACTGATGCCTTTGGGACAAACACCGAAAATTAATTTAAAATAATTTTCCTTGTGGGAGATTTCAAGGGTTATTTCTAGACAAAACAATTTTCACAAAAATAGAGCTAAATATACAACTCGAGTGGGGGTTTAAACCCGGGGGTTCCCGGGGGTTTCCCCCCAAAGGCCGACGTCCTAAACAAAAAAGACCAAACTATAACAACCTACATAAAAACATGTTTTTTCAGGGACCCGTGGGGATAAACCTGTCCTTCAAAATAATTTTGTATTTTTTTCTATAACCAAATTTAAATTTATAAACCCAAAATGTTAAAATTTGTCCCCTGAAATTTGGGGGTTTTTTTCCTAAAAATAAAAAAAACCCCCCTATATTGGGCGATTTTGATAGAAACAAAAATATTGGGTTTCCCCTTTTAAAATTTAGGGTAAGTAACAATTTTTAGAATTTTTTAAAATTGATAAAAAAATCTTTTAAATTTCTTTTTTTGGGGTTTTTTGGGGGGAACACTCCTAAGTTGGAATTTTTAAAATTTATCATTTTTTTTGAAATTTAAAACCTTAACGAAAAGTTACTCAAAGGCCGGCCTGGGGGCCCACCATCCAAGCAAGGGGCAAACAACCCTTGGCCCTTGGGTTTTTAGGGAGATAATAATATTTATAGAAAAGACGACCAAAACTCTGGGGTGAATGAAAGGGCCCAGATATGGTCGCGCTTTATACAAAAAACCTGAGGGAAAAACCACGTCAGTGGACTTGGGAAACAAGAGACAAACAAGTGGGCCCTCGTCCAATAGCAACAACAAACCCCCCGGACCCCCCACCAAAGTGATGTTATTTTTAAACCCAACCCCCACTCGCAGGGTTTAAAAAAATCAGATTGGGAAAGTTCCCTCCCCCGATGAAAGCCCCGGGTGGCGTGAGGAGGGGGCAGGTCACAGGTCCCCCGTTCAAATGATAAGACTGACTGGGACCTCAGTTTTTTGCAATGCAAGGCAAAAGGGCAAATGGGGCTGAACTCCCACATCCCCAAAAAAAGTGTTAACATTTACTTAAAACCCGGTTTGTGGAAACACTTGGGATGTTGGACTTGATAATAATTAATCAAGATCAAAAGACTTAAAGGTCCAGTCGGTTAAAGGGTTTGGGTCACGGGGGCTAAAAATTCCCCGGGTTTACGGCCCAAGACAAAGATTTGGGAAAGAGAACCCCCCCAAGGGCCCCCCCCACCCATTTTTCCCCCCCTACCCTGGCTTGTTCTGACCCCGCATGGGGCTCCTTCCCCCAGGGCCCGGCTCGTGGGTTTTGGGGGCCCCCGGGGCGCTGAGATTTTTGGGGGCGCCAAATTTTTTGGGAAAGTACAAAAATTTTAATTTATATCCCCGTGGGTTAGGCTGCCTATAAAAACTTATATACAAAAAGTCAAATATCGGGTCGTAAAAAATGAATTTGACAAACGACCAACTCTCCTTTTTCAATGTACATCAAGAAGAGAGACGGATGATGTTTTTAATTGCTTTTTCGGAAGAAAAAAAGGGACGTATTAAAGAAATTTAAAATTGAAGAAAAAAGGTGCTCAGCAAACGGGGTTTAGCCGGGGGGGGGGGACGAGGGTTTCCTTGCCCCCCTGACCCTTTCCAAAGGGGGGGGGGGGGTTTAAAAGTATTCTCGTCCCCCCTAGAAAATACAAAATTAACCCCAAATAAGGGGGGCGGGTTTTTTTGCTTTGTTTCTTCTTAAACTTTTTTTTTTCGGGGTTCCGGAAACCCCTCACTATCTACCCCATAAAAAACCCCTTCCCCAAAAAACCCTATTTTTCCAAAAATTTTCCTGCGGGGGGGGCTATTGTGGGGTGGGGTCAAATTTTCATTACCAAAAATTGAAAGTGTTTAATTTGGGGTTCCACTTTTCTTGGTAAAAACCCGGAAAAGTATCTCCGAGATGTTTAACCGGGCATTGTATTATTTTTTTTGGGTTTGGGATGTATTCCTTTTAAAGTGGAAAATTTTCTTTTTAAAAAACACCCCACCCCCGCAAATAAGCACAAAAGAAAAAAGGGGGAAAACCCCTAAAACCTGGTTTACCCAAGGGAAAAATCCTTTCTCAAAAAAATCATCCCGCTACACTTCATATGAAATAGCCAGTGTGATAGGTGGCCCTTTTTAAGGGCCCAGGGGATGGACAAAACCAAAATCTTTTATACTCTTTAAATTTGTAAACAAAACTAAATTATCGGGCACAAGTGTTTGGACTTTTTTTCCCCCTAAAAGCTAAACCCTACCCCAAAGGGAAAGGCGCCGCGTTTTCGTGGGGTTTGGGGGGTTTGGGGGGTTTAGCGCCCCCCGCCCCCCCCCCCGGAAAACCCCAGCTTATATGTCCCCCTTCTTTTAAAAACTTAAATGCCCTTTTAAAAACGCTTTAAAAATTCTTATTTTTCAAAAAAAGCCTGCGGGGGCTATTGTGGGGGGCACCCCCCCCATTGCTTGTTTTGTCCAAACCCCCCCCCCCCCGAAAAAATATTTCAGTATAAAACCCACTAACTCAAGGCAAATTTGTTGCATATTATGTAACCATAAAGTAACTTGTATGGAAGCATTTTACTTTTTCCCGGTAAAGTTCGCCCCCCCCCCCCCCCCTGGAAAAATAGACTTTCCCACGAGCCTGGAAATTTGGGGCCCAGTGAACTTGAAGATTACGAGTCCTGCAAGATGGGCCCCTATCCTTTTCCCCGTAAACCCCGGGGTGCATGATAGTGAAGTCAGGATCCCAAAGCAATCAACAAGGCTGTGTTAAAAAAAATTAAAAAACCTTTTTGTATTAATTTTTTTTTTTTGGGGGGAGCGCTAAAAATCGCTTGCCCAGGGCGCCAAAATGTCCCCGAGCCGGCCCCCGCTTCTTTCCCCCCCATCCCCTAAAGGGTAGAGGGGAAACAAATTTTGACCCTACGGGGTTTACGCCCCGCCTTTAAAAAGTGAAGATAAAAAACTTTGCCCCATCCCTTTGCCCCGGCCAGGAAAGGGATCGGACGTATAACAAAATGTTCCATATTTGGCCCCTTTTAAAAGGTCATAGTGAAGATTTTACTTTTAAACATAACGTTACATACTCTATAATTGACCCAAAAAAAAACCCCCCCCCATACCGGGGGACAACCATTCCTTCTTATTTTTTGGGGATTAAAGGGGGGATGCTTCCAAAAGGGGCGGGCATTTTATTGGCCTCTTTAACCCTGCAGCCTGTTATTAAATTAAAATTTTTACTTATTAAAAATTTGGCTTCATGTTTACAAAGATGTTGATTTGTAATTTTTGTTTAAGTTGGTTTTCTGTAAAATTAAAAAATGAGAAATGCATGAACATTCTTAAGGGCCTATAATTTGACGTTTTAAAAATTTTAACGAAAAAATTTGTTTGGTTATTCCCTAAAAAATATTTTTTGCAAAGGTGATTTTTAATTAGGTTTTTTTTTGGGTTTTTTGGGTTTTAAAAATTTTTTTTTAATTTTTTTTTTTTTGTAAAAAATAGAAATTCCAAATTTTTGGCCCTAACATATCCCTGACCCTAAAACAAAAAAAAACAAAAAAAAAAAGTAAATCCTTTTTTTTTTTTTTAATTCTAAATTTATCTTTTGCATTGCCAATTTGCAGACCCTTTTATCTTTAATAGTTTTTTTTTACACATGTAACCTGAAAAAAATATAATATTATTTATATGTTTTAAACCCCATTTTTTAAAAATAAAAAATATATATGATCTGAGTGCATTTTTGTAAAATTTTTGTAGCATATTCGTTTTAAAATTTAAAACTTTTTTTTTGTGTAAATATAACTGGGATACCATCATTATACTAACATACCATAAAAAAATTTACAAAGAAAAAATATGCAGTGGAAAAAAATGAAATTTTTTTAAAAGCTTTTTTTTAAACATCTTTTCCCTTTAAAGTTCATAGTAAAATATTATCAAACGAGTTTATTTCACCCTTGTCAGACTTTTTGGGTTTGGCAAAACAACACCGCCTGGGCTTTTTAAACAACCCGGGGACCCCACAGTTGGGTTTTCCACTCTCGTGTCAGAGTTCACGGGCGACCCGATAACCGGCCTAGAAAACACAGGGCCATATAGCCTTGAAAACAAGTTTCACAAAAAAGAACTAGATTTTTTATTAATAAAATTTTTTTTTTGTTTTGCAATTTTTAAACTCTCAAAAAGATTGAAGGCCCTTTTGGTTTTGATAAAGGGGGACAAAAATTTTTAAAAATGGAACCCCCCTTTTCCCCCCACCCCCTTTTGCTAGAGTTTGGGGCATTACATCTGACGGTTGATGCGTCCCCTTAAAAAAAAATAAACTTTTAAATCTCTTTTAAAAATTTGTATTTAAAAAATATATGTATTGGGTTTCCCCAAAAAACATTCATTTTTTTTTCGAAATTTAAAAATTTCCCTTTTGCTTTACAAATCTTTCTAATATATTTTTTTTTTTTTTTTTTGTGTTAAAAATACGAAAAAAATATTTAAAAATTAAACCATGATGTACCCAGCACAACATTTGTCGTAAAGAGCATTCATTTTTCCAGTAGGAAATAACTCCTTAATTTTTAAAATTTTTATAAATTATAGACCTGTCAATAAAAAATAATAACCATCTAATAACATTTCGAAATAAACTTAAAACATTATTTACCCTTAAAAAAAGCCCCTTCCCAAACCCCGGGGGGATTCCTTCCCAGATAAAGACTTTTAATTTGACGAAAAGGGTTTGGGGGCTATTTAAAGTACTAGTTCAAAAAGTTTTTATTTTTCAAAAACATTTAAATTCAATAGGTTTTTTTTCAAAAAATGTGTAAATATTTTTTTTGTTTGTAGGGGCCCTAAAAATGTATATCCACAATGCCAAAGAAAAATTTCTTATTTTTCCCCCTGGGGTTTTTTGTTTTTTATTATTGGATGAGGGGAAGCGAAGACTTCAATTTCAATCCCAAAAAAAAATTTTGCTCGGGTGTTTTTTTTTTGTTTGTTTGGTTTTTTTGTTTGGGAAGGGTTTCTACCCCGGCAAACGGCATAAACAGACCTTGATGAAAATTGGGGGGGACCTTCGGGAAAAATCTAAAATTTTTTAGGGGTTTTGCTTTTGGGTACAAAACGAAGAAATTTTCTCTGACCCAAACGATTATACGATTTTTTTTTTTGTTTTTTTTTTCAAAAATTTTTGGGGGGGGACATTTGGGCCCCATTCTGACCAAAAAAGGGTTGGGGGTAAAAACGTTCATATTTTTCATGTACTTAAGGTAATGATAATGTATTCTTTTGAAAAAAAAAAGTTGAAAAAGATAGCCAAATCTATAGAATAAAGGTTTTAATAGATTTTTTTTTGTTTTTAATATCAATTAACAAATTAAAAATAGAAAATTGTCAACAATCAAACCCACAAAAGCATTTTACAAAACACTTTTCAAAGGAAAAGAGGTTTCCCCCGAAACTAAAAACTTACAAAAAAGCTCTTCCATCAACGCGGGGGGCTTTTTGCGTTTTTTCCCTTTTTACATTAAACGTAAATTTTTTTTGAAACCCAAACAAAAACTTTTTATTTCCTTTACCCCCCCCAAAAAATTTTAGCTCGGGGGGGTTTTTTTTTTTTTTTTTTTTTATTTTTGTCTGTTTGTTTTTCTTTCTTTCCCCGGGGAAACGGCATTTCGATCTTGTGAAATTTTTAGGGGAAACCCTTTGAAATTTTTAAACCCTTTGAAAATTGCCAAAGTTAAGGGGGGGAAAAAATTGATGAAATATTTCTCATGAAAATCGTACTTTTAAGGTTTTTTTTTTTCGGTTTTTAGCGGGGATATTTTCCGGGGACATTTGGGGGCCCATTTTGACCAAACGAGTGGGGGGTTACAAAGGGTTTTTTTCACCTGGCTTAAGGGGTTAATTTGGGGATTTTTAAATTTCTTTTTTGAAAAAAAAGTTGGAAAAAAGGGGTTTTTAAGAATCCAAAGAATAAAAGTTTTTAATTTTGAAGGGTTTCTTTAGGTTTTTTAATAACTAGGAAAAGGGTTAAGTAACCCCTCTTGTTTTTGGATGAGGGGTAAATTGGGGCATTGACTGCCTGGGGGTTTTGGGGGATTTTCTGTTTTTCTTGAAAAAAAAAACATTATTTTTGTTGAAGATTTTTTTTAAAAATTAAATTTTAAATTAAAAAAAAAAATAAACTTTTTAAAAAAAAATTTAATCGTAATTTTTAAAAAAAAAAAAATCGAAAAAAATTTCTATTTTTATTGGGAAATTTAAATTTTTCGTTTGCGCTCAAAATTTTACAAAGAATCTAAACCCCATTAAATTTTTAAGGTTTTTGTGAAAAAATCTTACCCAAACGGGTAAAACAATGTAGGGGTTTTTTAAAATCGAAGAAATTTTTTTTAAAAATGAAAAAAATTTGGGAAAAAGCAATTTTCAATAAGAAAAAAATTTTTTGATTGCGTCAAATTTCCCAAAAAATATATTTTAAATTTATAAAAATTAAGGGTTTTGTAAAAAAATTTATTTCAATTTGAATAAAACATGTAAAGGGCCCTTTTAAGTCGAAAAAATTTAAAAAAAAAAATCGAAAAAAAAAACGTAAAATTTTTCGATTTTCATGAGAAATATTTTTTTTGATTGGGGCTCAAAACGGGGCAGGTTTTTAAGTTTCCCAAAAATTTCAAAGGCTCCCCAAAAAATTTCATCGCAATTAAAAAAATCGGTTTAGCCGGAAACGTGTTTTAAAAAAACGACAAAAAAACAAAAAAAAAAAAAAAAAAAATTGCGGATTTTTTTTCCAGTGAAGGAAAAGGAATCTTTTCATGAAAAATTTAAAAAAATCACCCACAAAGCATTCAAAAAGGGGCTTGCAAAGGAAAAGGGGGTCCTACGCAAATTTTTTAAAAAATTACAAAAAAAGTTTATCCAAACGCGGGCGGGACCTAAGGGGGTTTTTTTCCCATTTGTATTTAATAAAATACCCAAATTGCCTTCAACAGCCATTAGGGGCCCGAAGTTTTAAAAGGCCAAAATTAGTTCTTTTACAAAGGGCCCTGGGGCTTTCCCCCAGGTTTTATGTTTCCGGGTTTGGGAAAAATAAAATTTTTTATTAAATAAACCCAATAATAATCTAAATTTAAAAAGGGGTCCTCATTACGAAAAATAATTTTCAAAATATTTACCGTGGAATGAAAATTTGACATTTTTTTTTAAACAGCTCTTTACCATATTTTTACGTAAAACAGTCAAAAGCAGCGGGGCACATTTTTTTGGGCCCCCAAACCCCGTTCTTGGGAAAAGCCGGCCCAAAAGTTGAAAAAATTCCTATTTTATCAAAGTCCAAAACTGTGGGCAAAACCCCAAACGGTTTTTGGGGACTCAGGAAGCCAATCTTGAAACCCCCCCGTTTCAACTCAAAACAGGGTTTTGCGTCCCAGAAATTTCCTCCATGCCCCAAAAATTTCCCAAAACGGGAGTCTTGGGGACAAAGTTCAAAGGGGTCGCACGGACTTGGAAAAGAATGTTTTTTCACGTTTTTAAACCCCGAGGTATTTTTTTTGGTGAGTTGTGGGAAATTTTTTGCTTAAGGGCGATCCCAAAACAGTTTGTTTATTGAAATTTGGTAGTTTATTAAAAATTTTTGACAGATTTAATCTGGGGTTAAAGACTTAAATTTGTAATGCAATTTTAGATGGAAAAAAGGTGAGCTAGCAGCCGGGAAAAATACGTAACCTTTTTAATACATGCATCACCCCTTTCCAAATTGATCAAACCCAAGTTTAAATTAAATATGCCCATTCAAATTATTATCTGACATTTGATATTAAATTTTAATTCAATTTCAATTCAATTTAATTTAAATGCATTTTATTCCTGCAATATACATCAGATAAGTAAGCAAAATACAAAGTTATGAGATACCAAATGATGACAAAATAAAATATATTAAATATACACAATGGGAAGCCCGCGTAAGAAAAAACCTCTTGTGTCGGGCTGTCAAAAATAATACACATATCATTTTTATGCGGAAACAATAGATGAAAACAAAAATAACAACTTAAAATATGCAGAAACTCGAATATATTAAACCAATAAGTAATAGACAAGTGTACACAAAATATAAAAATACATAGAAATTAAACATAGAAATTAACACAATACACAAGGCATAAACAATTTTTTTTTTAAAGTCAATTAATATTTAATGTTTAAATGGGGTTCACAATTAATTTAAACTTTCATAAATTCTAGAACAGTGCAATATGATTCCGGATTACCATCCATTTTTCAACGAATATTTAAACTAGGAAAACGCTCAGTTGGACGCGTTTGAGCGAGCCACCGGTACGGGCAACACGACCCGAGTACGACATTCCCATAATGTTACATACCAATAAGTCTTTAAGATCTTGACCGATTTAGCTGAACATTTGTAAAATAGGAGAGAATGGATAAAATCCACCGCCATCTAGAGGACCTTGACATTATTTCTTTGGGAAAACTATTTTAACTTTTGATTACTCTTCTAGGTGGCAGTACATAGTGACCAGAATCTTGTGCGACTTTTCGTTCCCATGGTAACGTTACTTTTTTTAAAAATGTAATTTCTATCTATACTACTTATCGATCAAAATAAAATTAACATATTCGTGACCGGACGGACATTCTAAATGATTTGGCTACCTCAGATTTTGTCGCCGTTTATTTTTTTAAAAAAAAAAAACTTTAAAATTAACTTTAATGTAACTTTAAAACTTTTGAACGATTTTGCCACAAAACAAATGGCATTCAATCGGGAAAAAAACTTGCGGATGGTCAAAATTTCAACTCGACCGAGCCTCCGTTCGCCCGCTATCATGAGCCAAAAAAGCTGTGCGACTTTCCGTTGCCATGGTAACGGGATTTTTGTTATAATGTAATTTCCATCTACACTACTTATCGTATCAAAATAAAAATAACATATTCGTGATCGGACGGACATTCTAAATGATTTGGCCACCTCAGATTTTGTCTCCGTTTAGTTTAAAAAAAAACTTTCGATTAACTTTAATGTAACTTTTAACTTTTTGAAAGATTTTGCCACAAACTATACAGCAACCCGCCTAGGTGGTATGTACATGGGGTGCAAAATTTTCAGGTCGATCAGAGAAACGGTGCGCCCTGTATCGAAGCAGTAACAGAAACAAAAAAAAAAAAAAAAAACAGACATTCGAGCCATAAGAGTAAAGTGGAGACGCCGCTTTGGCTCGCTCACAAACTAAAGATGTAATTTTCTGTAGCAGGGGTATCTGATTGAAAAAATATGGTCCAAGATAATCGACATGTCTTTGCCCAATTAGTTTACGTTTTTAGGGACACATAGAGTGTATTTATAGGTATTAATATTGTAGAATCTGGTATTTTGTAGTAGTGGTTTTAATTGCACTGTACATATTAAAATAATTGAAGGTGTGAATCATACTGTGTTTGAAAATATCTGGTAGATATCCGGCATTTTACTTAGTTCTAAGGTTAATTTAGACGAGAACCATTTAGGCTTACATAGAAAATCTTTAGAAGAACCCTCTGAATAATTATAAGGGGGTTTAGATGCGTTTTATAAGCCCCCCCACCCAATAATACCATATTGTAATATTGACTGCCCCAAAAGCTCTGTATACTAACAATAGAAATTCCCTGCTAATTGTATGCCTTAGTCTATAAAAAACATAAAGCAAACTACTAACTTTTCTTAAACAAGTACTTATATTGCTCTGACCACCGCAGATTATAATCAGGGCCTACACTTTCCCAAAAACAACGATACAAAAATTAAAATAGCACAGCTTTCATAATAAATAGATTAAATTTTTTCGATCTAGCTGGCTGTGATTTTGGGTTGATTTTATTTTGTAACAAAGTTTTCTATTGGTCACTATGGGATTTTTTGGGGGCGGAGCCTCAAGCCGTGAAAATGGCCCCCAAATCACCGCTCACCCGGGGACAAATGAGTGACTCGACTCACTTCTCGACTCGAAACGAGTGGGCTCAAGACTTGACCCCAATTCTTGAAATGTGAGATCGGCTTCGTTTTCGTTTTTAGTCGTTTTGGGGCTCGAAAACGAGCGTTTTGGCAGTTTGGGAGCCTTTAGTGCCAAAACGAAATATTTCAACGTTTCAAAACGTTCGTTTTTACTCACGAACTAAAATCTAGTGATTTCACCGTGATTTTATTCACATTGATAGTTTTCAGTATTAAAAATGGTATAATTCACCTATTAAAAAATAAAATAAATAAATAAATAAATTGTATTTAGAGTCTACAAACTCAGTTATATAACTGAATTTCAGTGGGGGACTTTAAATCAAAGCGACGCAATCGACGAGTGAGCGATAACCAACCAAAGATCTATATTTTTTAATAGGAAATATAGCAATCAGTGGTATGGACAGTGCGAACACACGCGAATCAACGCCAGAATCAACAGGTCGATTCAGAACAAATCTGAATTTATTATGTACTTCGTGCTAGGACGGCTCATAAGTCACCGTTTGCAAACTCCTAAGACAAGAACTGATGGACTTAAGTCCAAATCAGAAGTTAAAAACTTCCGACTTTTGCGGGAATCGAAACCCCGGACCTTCTGCATTGGAAGCAGATACGCTAACAACAAGACCAACGAGCCACACATAACATATAAAATATATATATATATATATCACATATATACACATATATCCAGCAGTTTGAAATAGATGTTAATTAAAAAAATTTTAGCATCAAGGAAAAATCGTTTTCATAAAAGAAAATATATTTTTGATTTGTCAAATCAAAAATGTGTCGAGGAATTCATGTTTGGCACATAGCCCACGATTAGGGCGAGGGGGGAGATTAGTTGACCCTTGCCCTTTTTATGTTTGGAGAAATTAAGCCCGTCACTTTGCTCCCGATATAACGCCAATTTTTAGGTAATGTTTTGACGTCCATGTGGCCGTGGTTTATGTCACTAGTCTAATGACACTAGGATAAAATTGCTTGTCTCCCGTTTCACAGCCCGCTTTCCTGTATTGAGCGTAGTCGATGAGCGCAGCGAGCGAAGCGAGTGAAGCGAAGACTTCAATTTCACTGACCCCCCAAAAAAATTTTGCTCGGGTGTTTTTTTGTTTTTTTGTTTGTTTGTTTGTTTGTTTGTTTGTTTTTTGTTTGTTTGTTTTTTTTCTGTCCGTTTGTTCGCTCTCTACCTGGCAAACGGCATATGCGATCTTGATGAAAATTTGAAGGACCTTCGATATCTCTAAACTTAGACTTGGCACGTTTTTTGGGTACAATCAAAAAATATTTTTCATGAATATCGTACTTTTACGATTTTTTTCGATTTTTTGTGCATATTTTCGTGACATTTTTGGTCAGACTACAACGTTTATATTATACATGGACATTTAAAGGGTTTTGGTGATGTGGTACATTTTGAAAAAAAAGTTGAAAAGTTAGCCAGAATCTTTTGAAATAAAGCTTTTAATATAATTTTTTGATTTTTTGTGCGATATTTTCGTGCCGTTTGGGCCAATTCTGACCAAACGGGTGGGGCTACAACGTTCATATTATACATGGACATTAAGGTTATGGTGATGTAGTACCTTTGAAAGAAAAAGTTGAAAAAGTTAGCCGGAATCCATAGAAATAAGCTTTCAATATAAGTTTTTTTACGGAAAATAATACCAATTGACAAGAAACAATAGAAACTTGACAACAATACCTACAATGCGTAGGCAAAAAAACAAAGCACTTGTAAAAGCCCTGCAGTGTCGAACGGGGGGTCTCCCGAGAGTCGTACCGCTTCCAAGCGGATTTCAATTTCCTACAAAGAAATACTCACCTATCGCTGGCCGCACCTACTAAGACAGGAGGTGCTAAGAGTCAAAACGTGAATTTAACGTATACCACCAAAACACCCAAAACCCCTGTCATTGTACAAAAGAAAAGTACTGGAAGTGACGGACAAAGATCTTGAAATTGACGTGTTCTGTTTCTCCGAACACTGGCGTTCTACATCTGAAATATCTCATGTAACTATTAACACTATGTGCTTGCCTCTTCCTTTTGCAGGGTGAGGTAGGAAGTAACGGGTGCTATGGGGGTAGCTGTATTTTTTATAAAAAGTGACTTAGGCCTAGCTTTTGTAAACAGACATGACATTAAAACTTGTCGTAGGCTTTCACGGCCCGAGTCAATAATAAAACTTTGACATTAAAAACCTGAGTGTAGAAAACTTTTTTGGGAATGCTGTGCGGGTAGAAATGTTTGATATAAATATGCTAATTGTATGTATTTACAGACCCCCTAGTGTCTTAAGAAGAACATTAGAATTATTTTTTAGTGTTTAAAAATTTTACTGGTCATTGCAAAAATGGCAAACATGTTTTAACCATATGTGGTGACTTAATATCAATATGATGGGTAATTGTAGGGATAAGGTGTCACTGGAAACTCTTTTCAAAATTTACGGAGTGTGTCTTTCCATTGAGGAACCTACTCGTTTGAGCAGATTAAACTTAAATTACCAATCCTGTCTAGACAATATGGGTACAAAACATTCACCCAAAAAATTTTCAACTAAAGTTTTTTGAGTCGGGTCTCTCGGATCATCTAGCGCAATGTTTTTGCTATTGACTCTAATACTTTACAAATTTCTCGGCCAGGGAGGCACCTAGGCGTACAATTACCAAACGATTTTAACAAAAAATCTTTTTTGGATGTTTTGAAACATTCCTTAAACAAGAAAATTGGACTCCCTGTCGGGATGCTAAAAGTACAGCTGACAAGTTCAAACAATTCATCTCTACCTTCCAAAAACCTTTTCGACAAGGCATTCCCATAACAACCAAGAAATGTCTGCCACCAAAAGTTTGGATAACAAATGGTATAAGATTTCAAGTAAAAACAAGCGGTTTCTTATTCAATAGCAAATGAGACTGGTAGTGAAGTGCTACACAACTATGTTTGTAAGGTATAAACGCATATTCAAGAGAGTTGTTATGACAGCTAAAAAAAATAATTCCAATCTAAAATTTAACAACTCAGAAAATGTTGCAAAAACCACCTGGAACTTAATTAACAAGGAACTTGGGGGGAAGACAAATTCGTCACAGTCCACCAAGGTGAACTCGACTATGAGGGAAATGTAACAAATAATCCTGAAGCCGTTGCCAATATATTTAATAAATTCTTCCTAAATGCGGGCTTCTTAAAATGTGCCCAAAAAAATTTTCAAATAAACACAGAATCAATAAAATTACTAAACAATGCTAGTTGCTCATGTAGACAAACTCATTTTTCCCTTTTTCCAGTCACAAAACCAGAAATGCTGTCCCCTTTTGAAACAAGCAGGTAAAAAAAACTTCATCCGGGCTAAAACGAAATCCCTAACTTTATATTAAAGGAAATATGCTAACTATCTTGCTGACCCCCTCGTTGAATTTTCAACGCTTCGCTGGAAACTGGGATTTTCCAGATGAATTTAAATGCTCTAAAGTGATTCCATTGTTCAAAAAAGGAGCAAAAAATTTAACCCGATAACTTTCAGACCTATTTCACTCTTACCAGCGTTTTTCTAAAATCTTGGAACGAGTTATGCTAAATAGGTTATTGAGTTTTTTGAATGAAATAGATACTCTCCCCCCAAACAATGGTTTTGCAAAAACAGATCGACAATTTTCAGCGATTTAAATAATTTTACTGAATTTATTTACAGAACACCCCAACAGAAGGAGCAAAGTGTTAGGCATTTTCTGTGACCTGAGCAAAGCCTTCGACAGTGTTAATCACACAATTTTACTTAAAAAGCTAGAACACTACGGCATTCGAGGTATAGCTTATGATTGGTTCCAATCTTACCTAACTAACAGGAACAGAAAACCTGCGTTAAACAATTGATGAGAATAATAAAGAGAGAAATTATTTTCTCCGAATGGGGGGAAGTCAAGTTTGGGGTCCCTCAAGGATCTATTCTTGGACCGATTCTCTTCCTTATTTATATTAATGATATGCCAGGGAACATTTCTGCTGATCTATTAACTCTGTTTGCTGACGATTCTAATGTGCTACTTACAAATTCTGATCTAACTGAATTGCTGAATAAGCTAATTTAGTAATAGCAGAGATAAGTAACTGGTTTTGATGCAACTTTTTGTCATTAAACCCAAAAAACAAAAGTAATTTATTTTAAGAATAAGCACTCGGCCCCTCGACAATAGTTGTAAATGTGCAGAATGTAGTACTTGAGCAAATCTAGATGTACCATTCCTGGGTGTACAACTTGACGACAATCTTGATTGGTCAAACCACATCATTGCATATGCAATAACTCTCAAGTTGCTGTTTTGGGAATTAAAATTATGTCTAAAATGCTAGCATAAGGACCCTTTAAATTTCTCAATTTTTATGGAATTTTCACTCAAAAATGAGTTACGGCATAATTTTCTGGGGAAACTCTTCACTCTGGCAGTCTGTCTTCATATTACAGAAAAGAGCTATCTGGAACATGCTTCATCTGAATCGCTTAGAATCCTGTAAAAATCATTTAAAAATCTAAAAATCTTAACTATGCCTTGTTTTATATCTTGCAACTTTTGACATTTATAAAGACTAACATCAATGAACTGGAAACAAACAAGGACACACACTCGCATAACACGCGTCAAAAAAACTTCCTCCGAATTCATAGACAAACTTCGGTTCAATGCCCAAAAAAGTCCAGTTACCAGGGAACCTTACTTTACAATGCCTCTACCCTGTGAGATTAAAGAATCCACTAGTGTATCCTTATTTAAACGTAGGTTAAAAAATTGTTAATAAGTGAATCTTTTTATTCTGTTCAGGAGTCAAAGAAAAATTCCTTAGCATTTCATGTTAAATTGTTGTTGTTTGTTGTTTTAAATTATGCTATTGCCAAACAGTGATCACCTTTGATCACCACATTCTTAAATTCTACGGGTATACTTCCTTCTCTTAAATAATTAGTTACATGTTCGTATATTATAAGTTATTATTGATATTGACTCTTTTCCTATTAGCAGGTTATGTTAGTGTAATTTTATCTTATGTATTGTATTTTATTCCTACAGCTAGGGATAAGCCTGCAAACATGTTTACTTATAAGGCACCCTATTATACGATTCTTAAAAGTGTAGCACTATACGTAAATTTTAGTTTTTTATTATTAAGATTTTACTATTTTTTTTTTATTTATTGCTTGTCACAAGAGGTGCTATCTGACTTAGCCTACTTGTCTCCTTACTCAACTTTAAAATTTCCTAGGCCTACAATTTAACTGTGTTTGGATAGTTAATTACATAACTCTTCGCACATCTCCTTGTAGATATTAGATTAATTTGTAAAAAAATTGTCTTATATGAAGAATAAACTTTTCTTATCTTATCTTATTTATCTTAAAGATATCCCACGCAAACTAAAAAACTTTAAAAAGCTCATCATCAACGCGGCGGGACTTAAGCGTTTTTTTAGTGTAATATAAGGGTATTTTTTTTCAAAGCTAATAAAACCTTAAGAGGAAAATTTAAAACACTTGTTACAAGTTGGCAAATAATTATTCGCTCGGCCGGTAAGAATCCCACGAATATTGCAAATATAAACAGCCCTAGCGGTCGTGATTACCAAAGTTTATCAGTCAGGATCATGGTAGGAAAGACAACACTGTTTTTCGACACTGTTCATTTCGTTTACAAAATAGACAAAAACGCGCAGAATGTTTATTCTGACTGCAATTAGCATCCTGGTCATGTAGACTTGATGATATGCAACTGCCACAGCACAAGTGGTTCGAGTATATATAGGCAACTGTGAAGGAGCCATGATAAATACCCGGTAAGATTGTACGCGAACACTTAAGCGCGCGTGTAGCAAGTATAGTTAACCTTATAATAACATTCAAGGAATGTAGAGGGAAAATACTGAATAACTTACACTTCCGACATTATTTTGTATAACTTGTGTGTACGGTGAATTATTTTTTTTTTTTTTTCATTTGCAACAAAGACCATAAAGACCATAATCAGAGATATTATGTCAACATAAATAACAGTGCAGAGAGCCCCAAACTATATGAAATGAATTACGAGATTTGATCTTTTAAATTTATGAGCAATGATGACTCTAGGCATATTGTACACACGAACACATTCAAGTTATTACTGTCAATTGCATGGTAATGATAGACGTGGCAAACATTATTTGGAATTTTAAATACTCATTGTCAGCACATTCAAACTATTTAAATAGTACATAAAGTGTATAAAAACTGCTCAATGCAGAAATCATTAAACTGAAGGCTTTGTATAAAATAACAGTTTTTTTTTTTTTTTCATTGCATGGTTGAACTAATGCACAATAGGGAAGACTCACAAATATTTTTTATTATTCTAATATATTCAGGGCCAGTTTCTGATTACATACAAATAAAATTTTCGTTATTAAAAAATATTTTGAGTAATAACTAAAGTGAGCTTAAAGTTTTATCGTAATGATGGCGGGAAAAACAGGGCAATACAATTCATAACCCTAACATGTCAAACAAAACAGCATTTTTGATGATTATCTTACTTCTAATAGCAATTTAGATTAAAATTTATTTGTAGTAAAATACATGTAAATACTTATAAACAATAATTTGTATAACAAGATAATAACAATTTGCACATTTTGTGTACGTGACATTTTTACATTAATGTTTTATAATAACATTATTAAAGTGAAAATGTTAACAATAGGACTTTTGTTTTAGTACGAGATTGTAAACGCCGAGCGGTGAATTTTGCTTCGTGCTCTATAAACCGTAGTCAAATTCTTTCATAGCCAACAATGTATTTAGGGGTTTATGAACGTCACGTATTCACATAAAGCGCGAGAAAGAGTAAACGTAAAACTTTGTACCTCTGTGGAATAGCAAGTATTTACTTTGGTGATTGTTATAAGCTACTGCGATGGTGTTTTTAAGTGAATATCTACTGATTCTGTAACAGGCTAATATCTAAACTAATGAGACCTTTCCTATTGCAATTTGCGAGCTAGCTAATAATCTAAACAGGACTATTTTTTTTATTCCAACTTATGATCTTGAGAGACCCTGGTGAAAGCCGTTGGTAATGCTCAGCGAAGCACGTTTGTGGACGACAACCCGATGAAAAGGCCTGATGAGATACTGCAATGCCGCGGAGGAAGTACTGGGCCATGTCTTGGCCGAGGAACACCAGTCCCCGCCCGAGTCGCCCGGACACACGGCCTCGTCCCTCCGTTCACAAACCCGCGCAGAACTTCCCTCTGTGAGCGTTCTTGTTGCACTGTGTGGTGAGCGAGTCCATACAAGTTTCTGGCGACACATACGGTAGCTCCACGTACTTGAGGACCTCACTCGGAACTCCTTTGCTCAGTTAAGCCCCGCCAGCACCTGACATGGGACAACTCTACACATTCTTCCACCTACTCTGGTCCATGTTACTTGAGTGAGTCACTATGTACGTCCCTCCTTGGTGTGTGTAAGTAGTCGTGGCAGTGTATCTTGAAT
Source organism: Sweltsa coloradensis (assembly GCA_024449915.1). Lineage (NCBI taxonomy): Eukaryota > Metazoa > Arthropoda > Insecta > Plecoptera > Chloroperlidae > Sweltsa > Sweltsa coloradensis. The sequence continues at coordinate 63,008 of JAMZAV010002749.1, forward strand.
CATATTGAGAGAGCACCTAGTGTGAATATAACAAAGCTACTTACAATGCCGAGAGATCCATCTATAAGTTTTGGCCTTCCTCTTTGGAGAGTTGGGTCACAATCCATGCAGAGTATCTGGTGAGCTCCCGTTGTGATGTCGAACGGGGAGTCAAGATGGAGGTGGCGATGTCGGGGGAGAAATTTCGTTTTAGAGCCTCGAGTACATACCTGGTAAACACAACCTCGGACAGTTTCTCTTCTGTACTCATGGGGGGTGTGGGGTCCTCCCAGGCTCGGAGGCTTCCCGGAGGCCACCTTGTACAGAGTCGCTGACCATCTTCCTATTGGTTTTGCTTTCGTCCCAGAAAACACTGGGCGGCTGAATTAAACACAAAAGCACTGTAATCAGATCTATCGTGGTGTAATAAGTTTACAGATTTTGGCCTGCCCATCATAGCCTTGAACTCATAACAGACCATATTTCAATACTCGCACCTTTTCAAGTGTGAAACTCTTACCAGAAAGAACAACATTGCGTGGATGAGAGTTTCCGCCGGCAAATCTGTATAGTAGATTCATTGCTAAGCACTCGTAGATCGCTACATGCCAGGGGAAATCCGAACCTTCGCGGCTTGGCCCCCGGCAATTAGCGTCTCGCCTTTGTAGAGGTGCGCTGTCCTACAGTGCTGGGAACAGAAACTTCTTACGGGGCGCAGGTTTCGTTTCAGTGTTAATCCCAATATTATAATATACATTTTAAAATAAAAGGTCAATGGCTTCGAAATATAAAAAAATTGTTTCTTTCAGGTGAGGCCGGGCTGAGGCTAGAGTAAAAGACTTTTGTTTGAGAGAAATCTCCTACTGATTATTGTTTTGTTTAAGCGTGGTCATTGCTTCATATAACATTTCACGAGATGGTTGAACGAATCAATCCTTGACATCTATGAAGTACGCGTATTCAAGATGGCCGCATAGCGAACCTCTTGATTAAAAGGATAATAAATAGAACTTTGAACATTCGTCCCTTGTTAAATAAATACCCCCCCTGGGGGAATATAAAGTAGTTTGTTCGTGCCCTAAGACGACGTTGATGGAAAAAATTGGATCTGGCATAATACTAACTCCCAGTTGGTTATAAACCCTTTAGTACTCAAACATCAATATACAACATAAGTCTATAAAATATATTAAGTCCTAGTTATTAACAATCAATTTCATAGCCCAGGCCTCTTAAGCTTAATCAAGGTTTCAGATCTTGAAGATTTATATTTGGTGTATAAACATTTTTATTAGATCTGCGCTGTGCATAGCTCACCTGTAAACGGTTATGGAACACTACAATCAAGCGCTTTAATAAGGTGCCGTGGAGTACACGCCTGCTTCAAGTCCTTGCCATAGTGTTGGGGCTGCCGCTGTAGTGTGAGGGTCTGTTTGATAGACCCCGTCATCCCAGTTGCCACCTCCACTCGTCCTGAGCTGTGCGTGAGTGGATAACGTCCTTGAGGATGACAGCGTCGCCCATGACCCAGGACATGTTGGCGACAGGGCGACTCTCCTGCACCTCACAGGTGTCGTGACGTTGTCTCCCGTGTAGACCATGCGTAGAGTTTTGGTGCAGTGGGGCGACCTGAAGCAACACATGGCAAATGACTGAGAGAAAACACTGAGGAAGAGCTTTGTTTATCGTAAAAGAGGAAACAACCGTACATGAACTACGCAGGTTCCTCTGGGATAATAACGCAGGTGAAATTTTTAACATTTTTGTCTGTTATATTATGTTCTTTGGGGCCATAAAATGGTTTAAGGTGAGAGCTGGCTAATCCCATATTTTCATTTTTACGCGGCGTACTTCAAAGTACTGGACGATGCCTACAAAATATAGAGATGTTTGTAGTAGAGTTTAAATTAGAATTACACCACCAATCTACTGTTTGGGAACGAACGAGATTCCGGTCCTAATAGAATCATAGCAGGCGGTTAATGACGTGCAAGATGTTTGTAAACTTTGCGGAAAAAAACGCTGTTTTTGAGGTCTGAAATGATGAGTCAAAAGGTATTTTTCTAATAATTTTTTTTCTAACCAATCTACACTCAATCGGGGGCAGGGGCTGTGCATATGGTAGAGAAACTTATTTTCAATTGGACAATTATTATACATCTGTAAAAAATCGGATTTTTATCATGCCAAATTAGAAAAGAAAAAAGAAGTATTTTGTCCCTACCATAAATCGTTGAAACCATCGTGTTAAGGCAGATAATCCCGTATCCAACAACAAACCTCGGACGGGGGTGTGACCGAACTGTTAAAAATAATGCAAGCCTGGGGCGTTGAACCGGTTTATTACAATTTATTAAAAAGTTATTATTCACAATTCACTTAGTTCTTTAGATACGATCCTTGAGTAGCATAAGACGTTTGACAAATATCGCATCGCCCGCACTAACTTGGCTCGGCTGATCCTCTTGCCATACCTGGTTAAATTGAGCTTTTATTATCTTCGATCACAAAAATATGATAATAACATGTTTTAATAATAATAAACCTCTAATATGTTTCTGCTCCCGGTGATGTGGCCTCAGACAGGAAAAAATACACTTTACAACTTATTTAATTTTATTGCAAATTTAAACAAGGAATGAAGTAAAAACAATAATTTTGTATGAAGTAAATCTTGTTTGACCCTAATGAGTAATCACCTTGACTCACGTGCCACGACGATCGCAATGTATCTGATCAATCTTGTATGTGGAGACCAGATCCCACCCCTGACCGTCCGTTGTCCGCCTCACTGATGTTGGTAAGCATGAGGCCGCACTCTCCGCTCTGTCAAGTCCGGCCCCCGAGGTAGAGATTTTTTTGGGCCCCGGCCCGGTGTGCTGGGAGACCCGGCTCCCTGGTAGAACCTGAGCTCACCATACTCGCTGGCAGGTAGACCTCAGTCTATCAGTGGCCCCCCGCCTCATCATGACTCGCCCCCCGCCCGGGAGGACGACCTGCACATCTCTCTGTGTCCCCAGGTGTTAGGGAGGGGGGCAAAGTAGCCTGTAACGAGGGAGAAACACATTTCGTGTGTTGTCACTCAGCTCAGACCGGGTCAACACTGTCTAGTGTTCAACTCCAGCAAACCAGTTCGGACCAGGGAAACCTTCTCGTTGATATCAGAGTGAGAGTTTCAACTCTTTGTTGCTTGGCTCACTTCCTGGCTCAACAACAAAAACAACAACACCACAACAACAACAACAACATGGGGGGGGGGGGTTCACCTGTAGCATGTTTGTGTTGTGGGGAGTATCTCGCAAGAGAGTACAGAGGTTAGTGGCGGGCGAGGCGATAGAAGGAAACATCTACTACAAGAAACACAATCAAAAATGTAGGTGAGACGTGAAAAAACTTTCTCTAAAACTGATTAAACTGGTTCAAACCGGCACCATTTTTACCAAATTCTAACCTGTTCGTGTCACACCCCCCGTCCGAGGTGTTTTTAGGTACGGAATTGACCGTCTGAACACGATGGAGTCAACCGTTTTGCTCTAGATCAACAGCCCTAGATTTGACATTGTAAAAACCGGTTTTTGACTAATTTGAGCCTAGAAGAGAGCTAAAGCAATTTTTTTCAATTTTGTTTTCAAAATCATCTTCTCTCATCACGACCGATGATCTGGATTAAACAAGTTTTTCATTTGGACCATTAATGCTTCCAACGGTCAAAAACCGGTTTATACCGTGCCAAATCCAAGATTTTTGTCCTAGAGCCAAATGGTTGACACCACCGTGTTCAGACGGTCGATCCCGTATCTGAAAACACCTCACACGGGGTGTGTGACTGGTACGGTTGAAAATAAGTTAAAACCAGTGCTGGTTTAACCAGTTTTACCAGTTATGCAAATTATAACTTTTTACGTTTTCAACTTGTGCGTTGGAAAACCAGACTATGAAATATATGTTTTCCAAATAATATCTCAACTCCCGCACTAACTCTGTACTTGGAGATGCTGCACACGGTGGCCCTGGCTCTGCCACACAAGACCCGCGACCCACAACATAAATTAAACCAGTTTAGAAACCTTTCAATTCCCACATGTTTCCTTGACTGGCACGATACTCTGTCCCTCTACTGTGACGTGTCGAGGTTTCTTGTATTATTTCCGTCCTAGGTTGTGAGGGTGGGTGGACGGTGTCTCACATCCCGTGTTGTTACAGATCTATACTGTGTGAAGCGTGTTTAAAAAAAAACTCACTGGCAGCTAGAGGTTCGGCCGCGCGTACTTCAGCCTCCGCTCTCGGTTCGGAGCGACAGGGACCCTCCATTGTCCTTGTAAGAAGGCCCCGCCACCTTCAGCGAGACCCCGCAGTTCCCCGGCCCCAGACCGCGCCCTGTAGCTGTAGCCGTTAGCTGCTGTCCCTCTGTGTCGTACAGGTGGGCATGGTCGGCCCTGGGACTGAGGCCGCCCGGGCCTCAGCTCCAGCAGTCGGACCTGCTTGGTTTTCCATGGGTCACACCCCCGACCCTGACACCCGGTGGGCGAAGGGCCACTCGCTGAGGGCAGTGAATGAGACAGTCTGGGCGTCCTCTCTAACACGCACGTGGTCTGGCCTGATGGTGAGGTTGAAGGACGCGACACCTGGAGACAAGACATCAGAGGTTGTGAGACAGATGTTTGTCAACACTTACAACACTTAATTGAACCAGGGTACCCCACTGGCCGGGCGGACATATCAACACTGCCCAACTGATCCTGCGCCTAACCAACTTGTGAAATGTTTTAATTATTACTAGTTCTGAATACATGATACAGCCTTGCAAGGAATCTGGCGCAATTGCACACACCACCGATACATTGATTATAATATAATTTTGCTTGTGCAGATACAGCGAGGGCTTATTTCTAGACTTAACCAGATGAGAATTACTTCTGCACGGTGAAATTATTATATTAACACAATTATTATTTTAGAGCTAATATAAAAACTCGAGTGGGGTTTGAACCCGGGTGTCGGTTTTCCCAAATATGATGTCTCAACATAAGACAGCTTTGTGCAACAACACAACAGGGCAGCAACATGTTCTTGCAGTGGACCTGTGCTGATAAACCTGTCACTCTGATACATTTATCTCCTTCTGTGTAATATGATTTAAAAAATAATACGTTAATATTATATTGACATTACATTGATGTGTTTCTAGAAATAATAAAACTTCAACACAAATATCGACGACATAATAGAAATCATGATAAGATTTCCTTTGAAAATGACTTATGTAGCAAATTTGGAGCAATGTAAAATTGTGAAAAATAATTTATATTTCCGGATTATGTTATTCGGGAATCACTTCCGTAGTTGGAATTGTTAATATTTAAAACAATTCAGAAATAAAAATTGAAACAGTCATAGTAACTTACATACGACTTGAAGTCCTGCCATTATAAAGAGGGCAACCACTAACTTGTACATGTTGATAGAGAGATAATATAATGTGAGACGACGAAGCTCTGGGCTGAGAATGATGGGAGAGATAACAGTCGTCGCTTATACAACCAGCCGTGAGCAACACCACGTCAGTGGACTTGGAAGCAAGAGACAAACAAGATGGCCGTCGTCCAATAGCATACACCCACGGACCAGGCCACCACGTGATGTTATTAGACCAATCCACGCTCGCCGAGTCGACTCAGATGCAAAGTTCGTCACACGATGAAAGCCCTGGGTGGCGTGAGGAGAACAGGTCAGAGGTCAACGTGTCAGTGATAAGACTGATTGAGAGCCACGAGTGTTGCAATGCTAGGTCAACAACACTGACTGAACTCCCAGATCAAGAGTGATTTGTTTTTATTTGGTTGGTGGGAAAACATTGGGATGTTGGACTTAAACAAGGTCAAGAAACTTAAAAATCCAATCGGATAAGGATTTGATACCTGGTCTCCTACATTCCCTTTTGGGCGCTTGGAAGACAATATGCAATGAAGAATACAAAATACACAAAAAAAAAAAAAAATAGGAGACAAAAGTTTAAAAAGGGGTAAAAAAAACAGAAAACAAACACAGCGTTATTAAGTTAAAATAGAAAGAGAACTAGAGAAAAGCAAATAGATAGATATATATGCAAATCAAAAAACAGCAAAGATACAGAAAAAAATAGATGATTAAAGAGAAAAAATTAAAAAAAGAAAAGCAACGACGAGAATCGAGAATAACGTAATAAAGAGGAAAGGAAGATAAAGAAGACTAAAAGGGGAAGAAAAGACGAACTAAAACAAGTAGAAAAGATAGATACAAAAAAACGAAAAAAAGATTAGAAGATGAAACTTGAAAGAAATAATAGGAGGTATAGAGATAAAGAGAAAAAAAGTAGAACCCTCCCCCCCCCCCTCCTTCCTCTCCCCATGTGGCTTGTTCTGACAGCATGGACCCCTCCTGGCCCATATCCCCTATAGGCAGTGTTAAGGGAAGGAACTCTTAAAAAGAACGCGTTCTTTTTTTGTGAACTTTTCAGTAAACTTACTCTTTTTTTAAATGAATGAACTTGAACTTTAAAAAGTTCTTTCCGAGAACGAACTTTTCAGTTTTAGAAAGTTCATTTGAAAGGTCTTCAGCCGTCGACTCGCCACCGTCGATGCTTAACAACAATAACAAATCGTTGTTCCATCGTAGGCCTACGTTGACGCACGTTCAGAAGTTTTTGACAAGGTCACGCACGATTCACGAGGTAAAAACGATGCACGCAAACTTATTCGAAAAAAAATCTTGGAAGCCTAAAATGCTAAGTATCTGCCATAATTTTACAAGCTGGTCAACGAGAATGTAGTACAAATCATCAACACGATCAATGACAGTTCAACACTTTTGTAAGACTCAAACTCGCGAGTAGTTTGGTACTCAAACACCCCTAATGTTTTTCCTCATGTTTTTCTTCATTTTACGCCAGCCTTAAATAAAATAGTGATAATTTTACAAAAGAACTTTCAAAACAACTTAGTTCATATTTTTAGTACGAACTTGAACTTTTCAAAATTTTAGGTTGTAAAAACACTTAACGTTTAAAAGTTCATTTAAAAAAAGAACTGCCCCCAACACTGCTTATTCATAAATGTACAGTTTATGAACAACATCCTAGAAGGTTTGGCAAATAGAATTTTGCACTATTCATTTAAACGTATTAATAGTCATCGAAATTCTTTTTTCTAATTAATTTAAACGTCATGGTCATACAAATTCCTATTTTTACAATCTTTTCTAGATGTGTTACGGGACACTGTGAGTTTATGCATTACGAATATGCCCAAAATGTGACAGGGTAGATGAGCTTGCATGGCCTTTTTTTTAGATATAATTTCTTTGAGTGTGTAAGGTTTGGCTGTTTTTTTTACAAGTTTTTGTAGTTGAGATCTCTTACTTTTTTCAAGTTTCAATTGCAAAATTATTTGTTAAATATAATTAATTTTAATCAAAGTGATTTTAATTGCTGAGGTATTCAATTAACAATAGATGTAAAATATCTAATGGTCCAAAAACTTGCCTTTTTGTAAACAATTTTGTCGATCATCGTCAAGTAACTATATAGTTGCTTGTTGATTATATTCCTTGTATAAGCTTATCTTTGAAACCGTTATTTGAATCCTCCTCCTTGGAGTGCTTTCGTTCGCCCAACTTTTTTCATTTTTCTTTCTAAAGGAACTAACATTCTATTACTCTTAAAGGATGTCTCGTTTGCATAACAACTCCTCAGAAGGTGCCTGATTCAATCAGCACATACAACAAATACAGGTGCGGGCTGGGGGAGAATAAAAATGAAACTCAAATTAAATCCTACGCTTTTACTAAAGCCCTGCACAGCGCGTAGGCCGCCATGGTGACGTCATTGCAGGGCTACCCTGCTAGCTGGCTCCAGCCTGAGGAAAGCCTCGCTCAGCTCGCTGCCGTGCTGTAAGCGGACGCTTACGGCGCACAATTTCCTAGGGTGGCATTGCCGGGCCCTACATTTCTATAACCGATTTTACAGTTGAAAGAAAAAGATAAATACCGTTTTTTTTACCTCTGTTTCGTGCATAGTAACTATATTAAAGTTTTTATAGTATAACAAAAATGTAACATTTAACACTTACCAAACTTGACGTTTCACATGATCTGTACTTCCGTATTGTCCGTATGGGGTGGGGGTGGGTCCTAACATATTTACTTTAACGTGCATTTTAAAAAGTTTTTAGACCGCGAGTACAGGAAGTTTGTTTTAGTTTTTGAGATATAAATTTTAAGGTTATTTCAAAATGTCTTTATTAGTGTTGCAAAACCTTTTTTTTATACCATGGTGGTTTAGTTAGGCAATCAATAATTGACATTATTTTACGTCAAAATCAACTTAGTGTATACCTTTATAAACAAAACTGAAATCCTTGACTTGCATTTTTCAGTTAAAACATGACGAAATAACTGTAGTATGGTGTAATTTATTTTTTCAAATATCGTTTACCTTTAAATATTTTTGGATGACATCCACTGGTTGCGGTGGCCCAAATGTAATCTCCTTACTTGGCCCTGAGCACAGATATATGTAACTATTCACCACACGCGAGTCACAGTTTGAGTTATAACACGAAATAGTTAGTTTTGAATGTAAATATGTAATTATATACAAGTTACCACTTGCAATTTAACTCAGGCTGAACACAAAGTTCCAAACATTGAAACTAAAAACTTCGCTCAAATGTCAAATGAAAACCCTAGTTGCTCATAAACTAAATCACGTACATAAACTATTGATGCCGCGCTAGTATAGATTAAATATAAAACACGTATGATATGAAACTACAATTCTCATTTACAAACTAAACGGCAAACTAAAGAGTTCGGACGTCCGACCTAACACACTGAATAGCTCGCTCGTAGCAGGTAGCAGAGCGAGGACCGTGCCAGCAACTGACGTCCAAAACTATTTCGCGCGGGTTGAAAAGAAGCCCATGCGACCCACAACCACCCTCATAGGCATTTTTTGCAAATACATCTTTTAATAATAATCTCAGAGTTATTTAAAATATCCTTTTGGAAACTCGGACAATGCCCTTAATGTCCCTGTAAATATGCACGTTGTAGCACAGCCGTTTGGTCAGAATCGCTGGCAATTGAAACTGACGTATAAGACGGTACTAGCGTTGAGTGCCTGTAGTAAGTAGTCAGGTAACTAACATCTTAAGTGATTTTTGAGCATGTTTCAAGGCCTTTTTTCACCAGAGGATGTTCGTACCCAACCAAATTTGCATGTTTTGTCAGGTACCTAAATCCCTTGATTTTGATAGTTTTTATGTTCACATCACGTTTTCATACGGCTGGGTGACACTCGAAATCTCCCCAACTCTGCTTGCTGTATGTAAGGGTGGCCTCAGTGTGTAGCGCACAGTGGCGTCGGACAGGAGGGGCCCAAGGGGGGCATTGCCCTCCCCTAACTTTCATGCCTATGGGGGCCATAGGGGGAAGATTTTAGTTGAAAATCAAGATTTTCTACTCTACTTTTGGGAGCAACGTCGAATGATCCTGTCCAACATTCATTTCATGAAAACAACCCACAATAGCGGAATGTTAGGTTGGCTGACGTACCCCATAGCCTGAATCCGTCCTATCCATGATTGAAATAGTACTGCAAGATTAGTAGTACTGATCTATCCGACTATCTTTTATAACTCAGCCACCCGTCTGTATTGTGTGCCGGTCCACTCACTTCAGTGAGAGTGACACGTTGCCTCAGACTTACCACTAATCCTAAATCCCTTTGAATGATTTGCTAGAGTTTATTGGCAGACTCAAAGTTTTGGATTTGGTTCGCTCCGTGTCGCAACGTTCGCGTTTACTGTTCAGTCATCTTTGAGTGGTGTAGTGACTGTGATTATACGAATATAGGCTTATTATACACTCTTATATAGTGTAAGTAGTGTAGTGTGAGTGTAATAAAGTGTGATGTTTTTTGTTTTCGTTTTTAAGGTGAAAGATTAAATTGATATCGAAATTTTTAATATAAAACTACTAAACGCCCCAGTTATATTTTTTTAAAAAAAGAAGGGGTAAAAAAAAAATTGTTTACCTGTAAGCTTCGTTATTAAAAGGGAAAATTGTTTTTTTAATTTTTTAAAATTGGGGCCTTTCCCCGTTAATTTTTTTTGATTTTTTTTGGGGGGGGGGAGATAGTTGTGTAAACATCGTTTACAGAGTCTATGTAGTTAAAACATAATAACGTGGTATAGTGTTTTTTTTTTTCGACGATGCAAAAAAGGCCTCCAGGGGCTGGGCTTCCCCCCGCCCCCAACTGTACCCTAAAAAATCAACTAATGGTTTCCCCCCCCCCAACTTTAAAACTTTCCGACGCGCGGGAGCTCCCCGCGGCTGGCTGCGGCCCCCTAATGGCACCAAAAACCCTTATTCTCTCCGTTGCGAAGTGCTTTAAATATTGAAAAAGTACCAGTCTCTTAAAATCTAAAACTTGGGTAAAAGTTTTAAGTCCAGTAGCCATGCTTCTTAAAATGTATAAAATGATTCAAGTAGGCGTGATTGCCCCATTAGAGAAGTTTTTTACTTTTTATTAAAAGTTAAAAAGGGCTGAAATTTCTCATTTTGATTTTAAAAAACATATTAATTATTTAAAGTTGTAATAATGTTCTGATAAGGGTTATTCCAAGTAATATAGCAAATTTTAAAATTTAAAAAAAAGGGTAATTTTAAAAAAGTGTTTTTTTGATTGTAAAAAAATATACAAAAATCAAAAATTTTCAACAATGATTTTGCCCTGAACAAATACCAGGATGCTACTTAATGGATCAGGTCAAGGATTTTTGCCTAGAAAAAACAAGAAAAGGTATTCTTTTTAAAACTAATTTCAATTATATTTTTATGTTCTGCAATTTGGCACCTTTTAAATATACTTTAAAAAAGATTACAAAGAAGAAAAATAAAAAGTTTAGAAGACTTTAAGGCTAAAAGAAAAGACTACAGTGGGTGAAAATCATACTCAAAACTCAAACAAAACAGAAACTGTTGGACTACAAAAAAGGTCGTAGTATAAACTTTCATGACCAATGTGGTCGTTATAAACAGATAAATTTAACTAAAAAATTTCTGTACTATTATTCTTGGTTTAAAAAAAAAATTTCAAAATTATATGTTAATTTGTATGCCAAGTGTGTTTCCCCTTGCTGTGTATCTACCCGAGGTGATGAGATTTAAATTTTGGGTCCTTTTGGAAAGGGCTAAGTGTTGGGGTGGGGTGTATCGTTACAATTTGGCGCCTAACGTTGTGGTCTTCTGAAGATATGTCCACGCAGAGATTGGGGCTCAAATACCACTTGGCTACAATAAACCTGGGCTTTGGAAAAATTTCTAGTCAAAGTGAAGGTGTTGCATTGATAAAATGAGCTAGGGTTGAAAATTGTTTTTCAATTTTTGGGGAGTACAAATTGGGCAGATGGTAGGGGTTTAGATGGGCACTTGGCAACCGATATGATAGCCTTCGACGGGGGGAAAGTTTGGGTGTGAGTCCAAATTAGTTTTTTAATAGTACGTTGTTGAAAAAAATAAGTACCAGGGAAATATTTGGGAAAAATAAAGGGGGTAAATTATGGACGAAAAACAAGGATGTTAAACATAAAATCGATATAGTAAAAAACGAATGGATATCTCCAAATGGACTAGAAGAAAAATATGATAAACTTTTCTACACCTTGAAAAACAATTCAAGATGTGAGCAAAAAATAACAAAGATGTGGAGGCATTGAACCAAAGTAGGGGGTGCTATGGAATTGATAAGGGATTCCATGTCATGATTGATGATAATGGCAAGAAATTAAGGGAAATACAAAAAGAATCTCAAAAATAGAAAAAAGCGAGAATTAGATGATAAAAACTTTCAAAAAACTTGCAAAGGTCTGGAAAATACTTCTCTAACCAATACAAAACATTGGAAAAATTCTATTTTAACCATACAAAAAAATTCAAGATTTGGAAACTCAAGGGATACAGGCTTACGGGAAAACCGTTTTTTTTGCAAACGAAGCGGTGTAGGGGACCAACTACTTAAGAGGGGATAAAATTCTGGGAATAGAGGTATTCATCCCTTGAATTTTTCGAACTTGTTAGAAAGCCGATTAAGACTTTCGGTAATACAAACAGGGGGGTTGGCGTTCACTCTACAATGCTTGAGGGGCAATGCAACCATGGATGCTGGGAAAAGATTTTGATTCCTTTAAAATTTCAAAAAAAAAATTAATTCATTTTTGGGAAGACAACGCTAAGATTTCTCATGAAAAACATATATAGTGCATCCTACGAAGGTGGGAAAAAAGGGGTTACCATCATATACTTCAAACGTTTGTTGGTCATAATGGTATCTCTTGCCCAATACCAAAGAAAAGATGGTCAAACAACTGCTCAAACATTTTTTCCCATGGAATTCGTAAACCATTCATTCATATTGACAACATGCCCCTAAATTAGACTGATTTGGTTTCCTATCAAAAAGGGAAATATGAAACACCTACTACCACAACTTTGCAACAAATCCAAAAATGATAGATACCAACATCGACTAACTAAATTTAAATTTAAGACCTCTAGATGACTGGGGTAACGAACAGCACCTCGACTCTAAAAACTTAAAAGCACCTAATTGCTCGAGAAAGATAGGTGGGGGGTGGTTCCGCGTTTTTCCTTTTCGTACTTACTTGTTTGATTGTAGGTTGAAAAATTTTCCAATTTTAAGGGGGGGTTGCTAATTTTGGGTTTGTGTTTTTTGATAATTCGTTTTGTACATTCCTATGTACATTTTTTTTTCTATGTTTGGCAATTTGAAGAGGTTATCAATTTAAAGGGGTTTCACTGATTGATGATTAACTAGGTTGATGTACATTTCTTGGTACTTTTTGTTCTTGGTTGGTCAGTTTGAAAGGTTTTTCATTTGAAGGAGTCTTCGTTTTGGGGGCATTAGTAAAAATTCATAATTCACCTAAAATAAGGTTTAAATCTTGTCTATAAAGTTGACGGTTTGAAGGGGGTTTTCTCTTGTCTTCACTTGCGGGTTTGACTATTTTTTGATGGATAATAGTCTTCTGTGGGATGATAGATTTGGAATATTTTTTATTGTGGTGGAAAATAAATAAATCAACATTTTCATAAAGATTTTTAAAAATTTGGGGTTTTGCTGAATTTTGATAACTACTGTGTAATTAGGACTTTGGTAAATGACAGTAGCCTTCAAGTATTGAAAAAGTTTTTTTACGGGGACAATGTTAAAAATGTGCCGTCACGACCCGGCCCTAACTCGTCTGTTGCTCTCAGCATGCCGCCGGCATGCTGAACCCCGACTCGCCCACCCCTTCTACTACACTTTTTCCCTTTCAAAAAATTAGATAAATTTCATATCCAAAATAATAAAAAGTGACAACTGCTAAAATAGGTCCGGTATACATAATTAAAAAACAATAAATTACTTTTCCCAAAAATTAACAATATGACAAAAATAAATGGGGACTTGCAAAATAGGATCCCCTTCACAGAGTCTCATAACCTTTCCCAACCATTGGTAAGTCCAAAACGAATAATCAAAATAATGGGTTAACAAAAATAAATAATACATGTATAATATATATAATTTATATATATTTTTACTAGATTTTCTCGGATAAATTGACATAGTAAAATTCTTTCGATTTTCCCGGGTTAAAAAAGTTTTTAATACAACGTTCTTTTAAAACCCAACTTTTTCGAAACGTTGGAAAAAACTTTTTTTACTCGGAACTCGAAAGAATTTCACTATGTCAAATATTATTATATATTTTATATATAGAATAGGTACAAGGGTCTAATGATAATTGAAAAAAGTGTACTTCCCCCAAGGCAACCAAAAGGGAACCTTAAAAATTAAAGTCTTACGGAGCTCTTCTTATGCGCTCAGGACGTGGACTTTTCACCGCACTAGGGGCGGACCTTTTGGGCTGGAGGGACAAACGAGGGAATCTTTTGGTCGGAAATGAGTGTAACCTGGGAGGGGGGGGGTCTCGGAACAGGGCAGGAATAAGGTGGGGTACCTTTTGGCTTCAATCTCCGTTGGTTGCCCCTTTGACTCCTTACCTGTTCATGTCCCTTTTAACTTTTCTCCTAATGTTTCTTTGATGATGGGCATAGTTCCCTGACCTCCCCTGCAATTTTCACCGGGAAAGTTACGGGGCTGACCACCTTTACAAAAACCCCCATGTTTCCACGACTCTCTTTCCCCCTCACCTTTTAACCAAACTTTATCCCCTGGGAAATGTTTTGGTATTAACCCTCAAATTTTTCAGCGCCCCCTTTTCTTTTTGTTTGTTTTTTTTCCCTTTGATTGAAAAAATCTGGTTTTTTAGTAGGGACAACCTATGGGGGTTTTCTTTGCAGCATTACTTCTGCGGATTTTTCCCCCCGTCTCATGTGGGGCGTATTTCGGTAAGCAATAAAAATTACTAAGAGGGTGGGGAAAGGATGGGTTCTTTACTTCTTTCCCCTCTAATCCCTGTTTTAAAACATTGATTTTTTTAGCGTTTGAACCTTCTTTTCAGCTAAACCCATTGATTGTGGATGAAGGGGTTTTTTGCTAAATTTTTAACCTGATCCCTTACCGACAAAAATTCTGAAAACTCTCTGAACTAAAAGGGGGTCCTTTATCCAAAACCCAATACTCGGGAAACCCCCAAAGGTACAAACACCGCCCGAATTTTTTAGCTTGTGAAGCAATATTTAAATTCAAAAACCGTACCCCCACCCATTTTGAAGGGTTTTCTACATAACAGGAAATTATTCCCTTCTTTTTTTGCGAAATCCAATGAACCCCTTCCCAAATTTTTTGGGTCCCCCAGGTCCATTGACACAGGGCCGGGCGTCGCTTGTAATTCCTTGGAAAAATTTCACATTTTTTACCGTTCATCATGTCATCATAAATATTTGGCCCCACCCCCTTTCTAGCTAACTTTTTTCATAGGGGTGGCCCCTGGGTGTTCCCTGTAGAATTCCAAACCTTTTTTTTTAACTTTGCGGGGCATACTCTATTTTTCCCCTGTTACACAGTTTTCATGATAGATAGTTCCGACGCTTAACAAAAAAGGCATTTAGGGATGTGTCCAAACTTTTTCGGGCCTCCATTTTGGGTTAAATGAAAACCCTTGATAACAAAATATCTTTGGGTGTAGCCCGACCAAATTTCCCGAGCTTAAAAGGAAAAACGCTATTGGAAAGTAAAAGAAAATTCCCCTTTTGTTCCCCTCTCCGGGAAAAGGGAAACGTGATAGTGCTCAGCTTTTCCATGTCCTTCCCCTTCGATATTTTTTTTCTATGGGAAACGATAAGATGAGAGCCCAAAGTTTCATTCGAGAGGGTCTAAGTCGGGAACCCCTTGGGGGCCCTAGAATGCTTGTCAGCGGGGGGGGGGGTCTGTCACTAAAAGGAATTTCCTGCCGTCAGGTATTTATAAATCTTTTTAAATGCGAATTTAGCGCCAAAACTTCTTTTTCAACCCGAGCTTTTTTCCGTTCTGCCTTGGGAAAAACTCTCAAACGAATGCTATTTGGGGGTTTTTATCTCCTCTTTCTGATATCAAGGATAACCCGCTCCAACACCATAAAGCAAAGCTCAGCCCCCTACACTATTTTTTTTATACGAAAAACTAAAACCAACATTTACATCATTTCTTTGCTCTTTTGAAAAGGTTTTTATTTTGTTTCTATGTTCCAATCCCTTTTTGAGTGACTTAAAACAACAAAGGGTTCACCACCGTGCTAAGCATGGTAAAAAAATTATTGCAATCTGAAATAAAGCCCGATAAAATGTTAACTGTGGGAGCATCCTTTGGAAAGGGGGGCTTTTGAATAGCTTTCACCTTGTCTTTCTGAGGATGTATACCTAAAGCATCAAATTGTTGACCCATGTAAACAAATTTGGGGGCAAGAAAAAACCTTTTTTTTTTCCGAACCCTCAAGTTTTGTTTTTACAACTCTTAAATCTAATTCGTTCTGTTTTACATTTCCCCTTTTGTCTTTCCCCGCAACTGGGTGTCATCAAAGAATAACAACCCCTGGAATACCTTTTTTAAAAAAAAAAAATAATAAATAAAATTTTATTTAGAGTCTACCAACTCAGTTATAAACTGATTTTTGTGGGGGACTTTAAAACAGAGCGACCAAGCCAACCCTGTAGCCCCGACGCAATCGACGAGTGAGCGTAACCAACCCAAAAATCGATATTTTTTAGGGAAAAATGCAAACAGTGTATGGACAGTGCGAAACCCCCGAAACAACGCCAATTCAACAAGGCGATTCAGACACTCTGAATTTTTTTGTCTTTGTTGCTAGGGCGCTCCAAAGTCCCGTTTACAAAATCCTAAAACAAGAAATGAGGACTTAAGTCCAATCAGAGTTAAAAACTTCTGACTTAGCGGGAAACGACCCTGGGGCTTCTCTTGGAAAGGGACGCAAAAACAAGACCAACGGGGCCCCACACACCCGGGCCATTACCCTTGGAATTGGCAGGGGCACTTGAAAAACCCCTTACAGCCTTTGCTTGAATAAACCCAGATGTGTGTTCACAGTAAACAGGATTGTGATTGGGCTGACGGAAATTTGTTTTTACGCATTTTCCCCGGGCTCTTGTGAAACAGGTGAACGATACGCGCTCCCCGTTTTTTCTTTCGTAGGCTACCATATATTAAAAACTCTCCCCCTCGCTAGCCTACCAGTCAATGAGCAAAACCTTGGGATACAATTAACACAAATTAGACATTTTTTTTAAACCAAGTAAAAATACTACAGCAATTATTTAGTGAAGATTGATTGCTTGATAAAACCGACCAACATTGGAAAGTAAAAGTTTATACATACGACCTTCTTTGGCTGTTGTGTTTGGAGTATGATTTTCACCCATCTAAGTTTTCTCTGTGAGTCTTACTACTTCTAATCTTCTTACTCTCTTCTCTGAAATTTCTTAAAAGTATTATTTATAGGTGCCAAGTTGCAGACACATAAACTTATAATTGAAATTAGTTTTTAAATGAATCACTTCTGCTTTTTTTACTAGAGCAAAAACTCCTTGACCTCACTCGATTCAAAGTAGGGCATCCAAGATGGCCATTCTGTTCCTGGTCAAATTCATTGTTTCAAAGTTCAGAGTTTTGTATCTTTTTTAACAAATCACATAAAACTTTTTAATATGTACTTATTTTTTTAAATTAAATTTGCTGTTTATTTACCTTATAATTCATTATCAGGACCATATAAAACTTTAAATAATATAATTATTTTACCATAAGTGAAAAATGTACAGCCTTCTGAACCTTGGTTATAAATGTAAACAAATACTCAATCACTGCCTACTTGAAACCTTATTACATTTTAAGAAGTCACTGCCTACTAGAATCATTTTTAATTTAAGAAGTCAATGCCTTACTGGATCTTAATTACTGTTACCAAGTTTTAGATGTAAGAGATGGACTTTACAATACCCCTTCAAATTTTGAACAATTTCTTGAAAAATTTTCAACATTTATAATGCTTGAAAGCACCAGACAAATTAAAGGATTTTTTTTTAAATTTTTAATCCGCTTCAAAATCTGATAACAATACCAATAATCCTCTGGAGATGACAATCTGAACACAGCTTATCCACAAAAATCTTCTAACACAAAAACTAGATCACACTTTGTTCTTTTACGTACCATGACTTTAATATACAATATCATAAAATACAAGCAACCCAAAATTAGAACCTCATTGAATGTTCAAACCTACCTCATTGACAAAACACTAACAAAAATTAATAATCTCAACAATTGAAAGGCTGTTTACACTACCCCTTCCAAAAATAAATTATTTGAAAGAAATGGAATTATTTATTTTGAGATTAACTCTGCAACCATTGAAACCACTAATTAATATTTACTCCATTAAAAAAAACAAAACACCAATTAAATAATAATCATCAACTTAAAATCTTTCAAAATTGGAAAATTATGAATAACCTTATTAAATAGTACTAGTATTTATCATACTCAGCAACACCAATTTCCAAGAATCTTTATGAAATTTCTATTTATCATTTTCCACGCCACAATAAAATTATTCCCAAATCTATCATCCCAACAGAAGAAACTATCATACCATCAAAAAGTAGTCAAACCAGTAAATTGAAGAACAAGATTGACAAACCCCTTCAAATTGACAATAAAGAACAAAAAAATTACAATTGGAATGCACACAATGACAAGACAATGAATAAACTATTCAATTGAAAAAAAAACCTTTCAAAAACTGGCCAACCAAGAACAAAAAATTTACCAAGAAAATGTACATCAACCATCATAGTAATCATCAAATGCCAGTGAACTACCCCTTCAAATAGGACACCCCCTTCAAACTGACCAACAGAGACAAAAAATGTACATAGTAATGTACTACCCCAACCTAGTTAATCATCAAATTCAGTAACTACCCTTCAAATCGATAAACCTCTTCAAATGACCAACATAGAAACAAGGTAGTAAGGAAAAACTCCGAGAATTCCACAGCCCTATCTAGTTTTCAGTTAAATAATGAGAGGTTGCCGTCACTGTTGTTTGTTAGTAGGAGGTGCGCGTTCGTTCCCGGAGATCGGCCGCAGTCATCTAGATGTCTTCGAATTGACGTTAGTTGTCCGATTTTTGTATCCATCATTG
This sequence comes from Sweltsa coloradensis, assembly GCA_024449915.1. Classification (NCBI taxonomy): domain Eukaryota; kingdom Metazoa; phylum Arthropoda; class Insecta; order Plecoptera; family Chloroperlidae; genus Sweltsa; species Sweltsa coloradensis. Next base: position 81,693 of record JAMZAV010002749.1, read on the forward strand.
TTTGGCATTGTTGCTAAAGTTGTGGTTAGTAGGATGTTTCATAGTTCCTATTTGGACAGGTAACCAAATAGTTGTCAACTTTTAATCTTTCCAAACAGATTTACGATTTTAGTGGCATCATTGTCTATATGAATGAAATGGAAACAAATTCATAGGAAAAATGTTTGAGGCCAGTTGTTTGACCATCGTTCTTGTGGTATTGGCAACTGAGATATCCATATGACCGCAACAAACGTTTGAAGTATACTGATGGTAATCCCTGTTACCCAGCTTGTAGGATCACTAATATGTGTTTCATGAGAAACATATTGAGCGTTGTCTCCCCACCCAAAAATGATTAATGAATTTTTCTTCAAAATCTCAAAGGAATTCAAAACTCTTTCCCAGCATCCCATGGTATGCATTGACCCTTCAAGCATTGTAGAGTTGAACGCCAACCTCCTGTTGTTATTTACGAATAGTTCTGGAATCGGCTTTCTAAAACAAGTTTAGAAATTCCAAGGGATGAATACTCCATCTCCCCTCATGAATATTATGCCCTCTCTAAATAGTTGGTCTCCACACCGCTATGTTGCATAAAAAAACGGTAGTTCCCGTAACGCCTGTTACCCTTTGAGTTTTCCCAAATTTTCCCTTGAATCTTTTTTGCACTGCCTCCTAGATGCTCGTTCGTGGCTCTCGTTTCCTGCTGTCACGCGCACAGTGTTTATTGTGTCCACCGCGCTAGTTACCGTCCCCAAGGAGCTTTCTTTTGTTTTTGATGTTGTTATCATATTAAATGTTCATCTTCCATGTATTTATGTTGAATCCAACTAAATTGACTGTGTTTAGATCGTAATTTGTTACGTAAATCACTGTCAGGTTTGCAGAATGAGTAATATACAAATTGTTTAGTTATATTATGCTGGTAATTAAAACAAAAGTAGATACGGATAACTTTTGTTGTTTGATAATATAAGGGCAAGGGGCTAAAAGGCATTGTTTTTTTATTATGGGCCCTATGCCTACTATTCCTAATATATTAAAAATCAATAGATTTAGGAGCCTTCTCGGGCCCTAGTCTTGGACAGGCCACGGAGCTAAACAATATTATTTCCATCAAGCAGCGGGCGGTGCTAAGGGGAAGTCTGGGGGCGGCTGGGGGGCACTTACACCCCCCCCCCTCAAAATGCTTGCCCCCCCTCGGTTGTCAAATGCCTTCTGCCGCCACGCGTTATATTAATAAAAACATAATAAATCATCAAATAAAACAATTACTTTTTGGTAATTTCTTATTGATCACCTCATATGTATTGGTAAATCGTAATCCCTTGAGCTGCCATTTTCAGTTAAAAACACTGACAAAATAACCGTGGTTTATAGTCGAAACTATTTCAACTTTCGGCGAAAAGCCTCCGGTGGCTGGGGACTCGCCCCAGGACCCCAGCTGCCCACCACTACTTACCCCTCAATTTTATTATCTTGCCCTCCTTCCCCACCATTGTTTTAGGGCTGGCCGCCGCCTCTGATATCAGCTGGTCCTATTAAAGTATGATAATAATAGTTTTACCTTGGACCCTACTATCCTACGAACCTGCGTCTATGAGTATGCCTACTCTCAGCTATATGCAAAACATGACAGGAACTAGATACCATAATTATATATCTAGACCTCATTATATGAAAAATTACCGTTCTTTTGGTCTAAGTGACTCAGAATGTTTCCTAGACAAATTATTGGTTTTTATTATTTATATATTTCATTAATGTCTATCCAATTCGTTAAAAAAAAACTGAATTGCACAAGAAGTGGCACAAATAATAGTTAAAGAGTTATTTTTAATAGTTTATTAGTACATGTTAGTAATATATGTTTTACGTAATATTTAAGTTTTACGCCCTATGCCTATTTGTAGGCAGATTAATTACATCTTAGTTCTTTAAACTACTTTTACTAGGTTTGTACCTTTTTTTGTTCTTAAAACTACTAAATAAACGTATTTGATGTACAGAAAAATAAAAATTAATACCTATATTGCATTGTATACGGTACATATTAAGCAGTTATTAAGTCTAATAAAGGGGCGAAAGACAAGAAGTAAGCTTATAGTAGAAGATAAAACAAAGGAACAATCAATAGAGAAGTTTTTAGATTTTGGAGAAAATCTTGAGATTTTAGAACAAATATAGCATATTACATAATGCAAAATATCGAAGAGGGAAATTAACATGGTGCATACAACAATTTGTAGCTATGTAGCTTTGACCTAATGGGCAGAAATACACTTTTGCAAAAGATTAGTCCTGTACATGTGAGTGCCAATATCAGACTGTTGGCCAGAGTATTTGCCCATGTGTTGTATAATGCTTAGGACATATGGTTTTACACGAATTGTCCTGAGATAAATGCTGTACCTCGGTTACATTAAGTCTGAACCGGCACCTCACAGCCACATTTTTTTTTACACGAATGTGGGTACCCTGCCCTTTTTCCGACAATAAGGACGGCACCCAAAAACTCGCAAGACCCAACATTTCGCCTTCGGGGAACACGCCATCACAAAAACAATTTTTTAAAATTCTTTGAAGGTGGAGGTGCGAGTTTCGAACGGTTGCACATTGCTTTAATGGAGAGCTAAATAAAGTATAAGCACACCACACAAAACATTTTTTTTTTTTTTTTTTCAATCAGGACACACATCACAACTTTAACACTTGCCTGGACAATGGTTTTGATTGAAAGTGTCCATGCGAAATACCTTCCGAATGAAAGAAAAAGAAAAGAAGAGAAGAAGACAGAAGAGAATAGCTTAGAAGAGGAGCAGCTTAGCTATTTGGTGAGAAATAGGACGTACAAACTTGTAAACAATAATTTCAGGCAAGTACCTTTTGTGGAGCACATTAGGACATTTTAGTTACAGTTGAACTTTCAACTGCTGGCCTTAGCCATTTATCGAGCGTTTGAAAGTATCTTTTGTGAGATTTGTTGAAAGTTGAATTACCTCTTTGACAAAATCTGTATTGCTGACAAAGCATAACACAAACGACGACTGGGATATGTTAATCCACCATGTCCTGTTTTTTGATTGGAGATCCATAAGAGGTTGTTGACTTTCTTTGTGAGGAGATCGCATTCCAAACATTCATCACAGTGGTGTCTTTCATTGATAACATGGACTATGTACCACCAAGAAGTGATTGAGCAGCGCTTGGTAGATCAGTGAAGATGTGTTTCATCTGTTTCTTCGAGTTTCTCACTTGGTCCGTAACTCATCCAAACGTTCTTTTTGCAACGGGTACATTTCTAGACCATTGTTGGCATGATTGTTTCTATCTCTGAGTGCACATGGTTAGATTCTGTCCAACTGCTGCTGTATGAACAGTTCCAACAAGTTTGAAGATGCACTCGGCAACTATGAAGCCCGCAAGGTTAATATGCGTCGTAGTGCATTGTGAGCGGCTAGTGGTCCGTTTCATATCGTTCAAGCTCCGTTCATCCTAACAGCACTGAACATTTGCTTTCCAATGGGTCACTTGAAAAACTTTCTTGTAAGTACAAAGTAAAATCCACTGTCAAGGAGATACTTCACACACTCAAAGGTAGACTGTGTGTGAATATTCAATGCATTGCTGGTCTCTCTTGAAGGCCATTCAACATTGTTTTCTTGGAATAAGTTGAAAGCTACTTGACGTAGGGAATGAACTCCTCAACTAAACCATGTCAGAAGAGTATCGAAAACTGACTCAAATTCAGACTTGTCAGGGTTCTTTTTGGCAAATATGCTGGTTTCCTGTTACTCACTAATGCATAACAAAACTATGTTCATATTTCTTCATGAATTACTTGGTGCTTTCTGATTCTGCAAAAGCCACTCTTGACTCAAATGATCGAGCATTTGTCGCGCATATATCAATTGTTTGAAGTTGGACTAGGGACTGAAAACACTTGCACAGCTCCTTTACATTCATCTTATCCAGGTTGCCAGGGTTAGATGTGTTTTTTTGTCAGAAATCTAACTGGCTTTGTCAACCATGCTTGTCTGAATTCTGTTAGTCCTTTAGATACTCCCCTTGCAGAGAAATTATGCCATTTCTATCTGGCAATGTCATTTTTCGAGGAAAGAGGACTCCTAACATGTTGATTATATGACAATAATCGTAGCTGAGGAATTCCTTCCTAGCGCCTATAAACGGGATGTGCAATAGATGGCCCTTTTGTTTCCTTCACTCATGTGTTTGAATAATGAACATTGCTTCTATGGTTGTCTGTAACGATCCTTGTTATGTAAAATCCACATTCATTACCTTCCCATCCACATGTGATGTAAAGTGTGTAGTTCAGTCCCTTTAGACTTCCTTGTAAAATATTATGCAACTGGAATAGGTATTTTGTTGAAAGACCGTGTAGTACGAAAACATAGGACTTTGTTGCAAGTTTGAGTTCTCTTCTATCTTCTCTTCAGTTCATCTGCATTTACTATTCAAAGGAATTTGTCGCATATTTTTATCATATGTGAGACGTTCTTTTAGAGGACATTCATCTATTGATAAGAGATGCAAAGCGCTCAATACTTGTAAGCTTGGAACATTCTCCTACTTAAGCGTCTTTTTGACAAGTTCTGATACCCCTACACAAACCTTCAGATCCACCATAACGATCTAACGTGGATCTAGAGGGAGCGTGCAGAAAACCTGAACTTCTAGCATGTTCCATAACCTCTTGGAGAAGCCATTCGCCAGATCGAGCAAACGACGGATGGTTATCTTTCAGAACCATTTAAAATTAAGTTGTCGTAATTGGGAATTTGGTCAACAAGGAAAATGGATTTTGAGTTGCCGTCTTAACAATCTTCTTCACCTTCTTTTAAAATACGCAATTAGGGCAAGCTGGTTCAAAATTATCCTGCATTCTTTTTAATTTATCTTTGTATGTTTGTAGCGATTTTGTAAGTTTGTAATTTTGGTGTAAGTTCTTGTTTTTATATTTTAATTTAGCATTTTTAGTTATAATTTCTTGTTAATTGTCTGATATAGAATGAAACGTCTTCTGAATTCCAGTTTCTTTGTACGCATGTTTCACCATTTAATGACACAAAACAGGATTCTTGGAAATTCTTGCTAATATACGCTCTCTTATTCGTTGGTAAGAAGGTCTGAACCTGGTGGAGAATCGTTATACAAGTAGTGTTATTCTGGAGTTTGGTATGGGAAGAGGGTGGTACAGCGGTCTCTTTAGTCGGATGTGCCCTGTAGATGTCGTCTTAAAATCGAGTGTAGAGAAATGTTTTGCTGCAGATACTATAGCTTGGTCCAGGCCTTTTTTTGCGAATTCCGAATATAGGAAGAAGGAAATTAGGATGGTTAGGAAATCTTGTTTTTATAGGTTTGATAATCTTTTGAATGGTGTATTCGAAATGAAAGGGACTGTTTGAAGAATATATATGGCCACTGTCCGAAGCAATACGGCCTTACGAGGACGCGAGCGAGAGTTATTTTGTTGGGGAACCAGGATCAGGACTCGCCGGTGTTGTGTAATTAGCATGTATATTTTCAACCTAATGACGGTAAATAAACAGTAAGTCGGTAACATAATTTGGCCTGACTATATAGGATACAGACATCTTATAACATCAAACCCGCGGGCAATATTATGTCTTACTGTGACTAAAAAGTATGCAGAAAGGCTGAACCACATGTATATGAAACAACTTTTTTTTGTAAATAAATTACAGGTTAATAATAAGTTTTAGTATCCCATGAGTGGAATCCATTGTAATAAAGGATCGGATCTAATATTTATTCTCACTGGCAGAATGAAGATAGGCTTCAAAAAACAGAAAAGGTAAGGAGATAGAAATAACCACGGTCCACCTAGGCGTAGATTCATCAATAACACAAGTTGCTTTGTAGGCTAGTTACCTTTACAGTGTTTCGATAATATACAATCCATTTTCCTCTGATTTCCTATTGCCCGGTTATTTCAGGCAAAGAAAGGCCCCCTACTTGGTTTAGATAATGGCAAACCCCGGTATCTTACAAATTTTGTACGCACCATGTTATTATAAAGAAAATAACAGCTTCAACTCTGGCATGATGACATTTTAATGTAAAACAACCAAAACAAAAAGAAAGCTCTTGGGGACGGTAAACTATCGCTGTGGGAAAAAAAAGTGCGAATTGTCTTCAACAATCAAAACCTGTTGCTTGAACAGGCAGGGAACGCGGAGCCACGACGAGCATCTAGGAGGCAGTGCTTTTTGTATTGGTTAGAATAGAATTTTCCAACGCTTTGTATGGTTTAGAATAGTGTGTTTCCATCTTCTTGTATTGGTTAGAATGTATTTTCCAGACCATTGCAAGCTTCTTGAAAGTTGTCTTATCATTAATTCTCGCTTTTCTTCTACTTTTGAGGACGTCTTTTGTACTTCCTCTAATTTCTGCCATTATCATCAATCATGACATGGATATCCTCTTATCAATTCCATAGGCACCCCCTTCTTTGGCTTCAATGTCCTCCACATCTTCAGTTACTTTTAGGCTTCACCATCTAGGAATTGTTTTTCAAGGTGTAGAAAAAAGTCGATCTATTTTTCTTCAATCCATTTTTGGATGACATCCATTCGTGATTACCTATCGATTCATGGTTTAACAACTCTAGTTTCTCGTCCATAATCTTACCACTTCATTTTCATGCTACACATGTTCATTTTTTATGCTGACTTTCCATGTTACCCATTTTCTTTTCCAAGTACTAGTTTAGTCTCCAAGAAATTCATTAAAAAAACTTATTTCTCCAGACTTAAATCCAAACATACCTCCGTCGAAGTGCTAGTCATATCGGTTGCAAAGTACTATCTAAACCCACTATCCATCTGTCCCAATTCTGTCCTCACTAAATTTTGAGGAAAATTTTGGAAACCCTAGCTTCTATTTCATCATAAAAACACCCTTCACTTTGACTAGCCATTATTCCAAAGCCTAGGTTATTTGTAGCCAAGTGTGTAATGAGACCCCTAATCTCATGCGTGACATTATCTTCATAAGACACTAACGTTGGGCTGCCAAATTGTAACTTTACACCGTGCTACCCGTACAAGGCTACCATCTATTAAAACCATCCACTCGGCTAGGCCACACAGTCAATGAGCAACACACTTGGCCATACAAATTAAACACATAAAGTAGACATTTATTTTTAACCAAGGTTAATACTACAGCCAATTCTTTTAGGAAATTGATCTGCTTGATAACGACCACAATGGGACATTTAAAGTTTTATATCATCGACCTTTCTTGGCTGTTGTGTTTGAGTATGATTTTCACCCATCTGTAGTCTTCTCTTGTGAGTTCCTTATACTTCTAATCTCTACTTCTCTTCTCTTGAAATCTTCTTAAAAGTATATGTATAGGTGCCAATGCAGGACACATAAACCTTATAATTAAATTAGTTTTTAAATGGAATCACTTCTGCTTTTTTTACTAGAAGCCAAAAACTCCTTGACTAACTCGATCAAGAGTAGCATCCAGATGGCCATTTCTGTTCCTGGGTCAAATTCAGTGTTCAAAGTTCTAGATTTTTGTATCTTTTTTTACCACATCACATAAAAAAACACTTTTTAATATTTACTATTTTTTTAAATTTAAATTGCTGTATTTACCTTTTTTTTTAATAATCATTATCAGAACATTATTAAAACTTTAAATAATATAAATTATTTTACATAAGTGAAAAATACAGCTTCTGAAAACTTGGTTATAAATGTAAACAAATCAATGACATAATATAAGCTAAGCGCTAGACCAACAGTATAGGTGGGGGCCATAACAATTTGGAACCTGTCTTGAGTAGGGAAAAACCCACCGCCGTCTAAATGTATCGTACCCTTAAAATTTAAAGCCTTGTGGTAACAAGCGGTGTAAAATCAAAACTGCACGATGGCGATTTCTCGTTAATGTTGAAGAGAAAAAACAGTTTTCTTCAACAATCTCTCAGTTAACTCCCGATTTCGAACAAAGCAATTTCAAAGTTGGTGGACTATCATATATTGTCTATTCTGCATAGGCTTTTTTAGTAAATCAAAACTAGTTATTTGTGCGGAAGAATGTGTCTGAGCAAGGTCGTGAGGTCTGGGGTGCCTAGGAGAGGCTAGGGCTTGTCAAACGTGTAATGTTAGCATTAATGGAATGTAGTTCTATAGCTAATGGAACTAAAGGCTTACAACTGTTGTAATAAATAATTTATCTTTATCTGGGCCTAGGCTCGGGGACGGTTTTCTGGTTGTTTATGAAAGTAATGACAATTTTTCTCGTTTCACACATAGAAAGCCCAAAATTTAAAATGTCCGCCATTGGTGTACGTATTTGCTTTATCCCCGCGACGTTAAATAATCCACTGCATCTTAGTTCATTTCAACTAGATGAAGTATCTATCGTGCAGTGAAGTGATTTTTCCCTACTAGAGAGGCTTCAAATTGTTACGCTAAGCGCTCGTTTGGAGGTAGGAGGACTGAGCGTCTGCGCTTTGACTTTACGCAAAGCTTTATGTACGTCATTGAACAAACTACTTCAATCACTGCCTACTGAATCTTTTATACATTTTAAGAAGTCACTGCCTACTAGAATCATTTTATACATTTTAAGAAGTTCACTGCCTACGGATCTTAATACTTTTACCAAGTTTTAGATTTAAGAGAGATTGGTACTTTAAATACCCCTTCAAATTTTGAACAATTTCTTGAAATTTTTCAAACATTTATAATGCTTGAAAAGCCCCACGTTTTTATTATAATACTATATTTTAAGGATATATTGGGCAACGGCTTGGGCTTTAAAATAGTCGTGTTTTTCTCCGAAAGCAGTTTTAGAGACCGTTATTTTATCTACTTTTTTGCCGATCCTGTGGCCAGGGCCCCAGTGCGTGGACGACAGTGCTGCGATCCTCTCGGCGACCGACAGCTTATCTGGTTTTTACCTATACATCGTCAAAGCAAAGTGCACCAAGTGCTTTGTTACAGCTCGTCTGCTTGACCATGGGCGGGAGAGGAACATCTACCTAGAGCAATGGTTTGGTTCAATGACAGTCACAAGCTAAAACTGGAATCCTCGACCATGTATTGCCTCGCAAAACATCAGCCAAGTAAGAATGGGTAGATAACTCCCGAAAACTAGAGGCGAGCTCTGGGTAATCGTCGTCAAGGACGTGCCCCTTCCCTTGACGACTCTGTCAAAAACGACAACACTATGAACGAAGACAAAGTCGATGACGACCGCGAAGTGAGAAACGCACTCTTCCTTTCCCGCTACCCATGGCCGGGTTAGACAAGCATGGGCTCCTATATCCGGGCGGAGTATTATGACGTAACGGTTGATTCGCCCTGCAAAACAAACTAAAATTGACACAAAACCTATAACCCACCATATGAATGAACAACATAACAAAATATCGCAATATCTGAATTCCTAATGTTACCGCCAAATCACATTATTTAAATACGAATTGTGCCCCACCTGCGTCCCACCCTCCCCCTTCCCCCCCTGCGACTAATGTTTTATTCACGCGGTCGCCTCTCTGCCCCCTCCGTAACTACGCCACTGGCTTTGCCTAAAGCCGGCTACATGATGAGCTTGGCTCACTGATCCATCACCTCAAAGCCCACGTACCAAGCCAACACTAGTGATAAAATGTTGATATAATCTTCTAGCCCCATCCAAAAGCTAATAAAACTCAAGGACGTTGCCACCAAGAAAACGATATCCTCAACAAACTCTGTACAACAACTGTAGGAGTTTGGTTATCAAGTCTTTATCCCACGCCTACCCGACGACTCTTCTATCGCGCCTATAAAGAAAGGATGATCTTGGTCTCGTTTCAACATCAGTGGTCCCGAGAGTTGCTAGAGACACACGTTAGGAGAATGCTAGGGAGGACATGTTATGGATGTACGACCCATGGCTGTGTGTGCTGTCCCGTGTGTCGTGTGCACGCTCGCCTGTGTGTGTGTGTGTGTGTGGTGTGTGTGTGTGTTTGTGGTGTGTGTGTGTGTGTGTGTGGGTGTGTGTGTGTGTGTTGTGTGTGTGTGTGTGGTGTACACTAACTGTATTATAATAATATGTTAGCAATGTGTCAAATATGATGCCCAGCGCAAGCAATTTGAACAACCCCCATAATCTGATCCCTCCCATCACCGGTCTGGGCCGGGGTAGAATTGGCCAAGAGCATGGCTCTGCTAATCGTACAAGGCGATGAAGAGAAAAGTCACCTCGCAATCATCAGCTAGTAAGAGGGGAGTAAGTATGTGAACTCCCCGAAACTAAAGGTGAGCTCTGCCAGTCGTCGTCGGGGACACATCCCTTCCCTTGACGACCTGCCCGATGACGATGATAATGACAGCAACGAACGATTGACAAAGGACGATGACTTTCGACCGCGACGTGAGAAACCCCCCTTCCTCCCCTTACCCGTGGCGGTTCTGACCAGCATGGGCCACACCTCCCCATATCCCCTACGCTGAGTGTTTGCATTATGACCTAAACCCCGGTTGACGCACCCGTCCTTAATCCCGAATAAGCCAAATAAAACTGTCTGGGCAGGGGGGCTGAATTTTTCATGGCCCAGAGATGGCTCTGCTAATCGTGAAAGGAGAAAGAGAAAAGTCCACCTCGCAAACATCAGCTAGTATAAAGGGTGGTCTTCTACTCCCCGAAAAACTAGAGGGCGTTTACTCGGGCAATCGTAGTCGGGGTCCTTGCCCTTTTCCCTGACGGACCCTCTTGACGACGATGACGACAATGACAACCATGAATGTGACGAAGACAATGATGACCGCGACGTGAGAACCCCCTTTCATCCCCCTTACCCGTGCGTCTTACAGCAGGGCCTCTCTTCCCCCCCTGAGGCTAGAGTGGCGCTTTTATGACCTTCCACGGTGACCGCGCCCATTAATACAAAAAAAAAAAAATTAAATTAAACTAAAGAAAAACAATTTAAAAAAATCTAAAACCACAATAATTTAATTTATTTAATCACAAATATCACATGCGGCAGAATATATAACTTCCCGGTTGAAGCGTCTTAGTTCTCTCACGTCCGTCTTTGACGTGGACTGTAAATGACTCGAAAATAATATTCTGGCACTAAAAGAGCTTTCTAGATAGAATAGAAAACAGCAATATTTTTTAAATTTTGGTTTTGGGCAACCTGCAACGTAATAGTGGTCACAAAGTCAACAATATTTAACGTACAACTTGGGCATTAGCGGTAACGAGAGTCATTTCTAGATGAGGGGTCGCGGGTTCAAATTTACTATATTTTTAATGATCTTTTTTTGCAATGTTGATATACTATTTCATGTTTTTTTGCCTGCCTGCTTTAATGTTTTTTTTTTTTTGGTAAAAAACAAATTTTGTTGAAATATTTATTTTCTGATAACAAAGAAGGTTAGGGTCGACATTTGTGTCACATCCAGAGTAGCGAAATATCTAGGCAAACTTGCGAAACGCAAGTTTGCTAACGAGAACTGCCTCCTTGTGGATACGATGTTTATTTCCTAATGATTAACATATGGAATTTGCGCAATTCCGCCTTTTTAACGAGACGCAATTTTTATCCTGGTAAGTTTTTGGGGGGGAAAAAAAAAAAAAAAAAAATTTTTTTATGCTTCGTCATAACATAAACAATTTTTAATATTGACGGTTTGGGGAAATTTGACCGCGTTATTAAAGGTAATAAACATACCTGTGTTATTGCGGTTTTGACGTTTCGCAGCCTACTGTGAGCCGCATTGTCCAAAGATGAAGAATCCGCTTTGCTCCGGTTGAGCCCTGTTTTCACCCATGTGTGCCTGCGGGGGAAAGATGATATTGGCCACATTGCCTTTTGTGTGTGGGGGGGTGGAGGGGGGGGGGAGGGCCCCCAACGAGGTTGTCTGTCCGACTCGGGTTTGCTTTTTTCTTTTCCCACTCTTGTATTTTCCCCGGGGGGGACCCCAAGAGGATTTAATTTTAAATCCATTCCTCCTTTGAAATTTTTGCGTTTTTTCGGATTTCCACCCCCTCCCTGATTATTCGGAAAAAAAGTTGGTTTTGGGAGTTGGGGGCTCGTGGTTATCAACTGAATTTGGTGTCCGGGGTTTTGAAATTTTCTCCGGGCGTGTTTAGCCAGCGGGTTTGTTTGAGTCCCCTTTTCCCGAGGGGGCCATGTGTTCGATTTTTCTTTTCTAATTGTTGGGCCCCCCGTCTGCCCGATGTACACTTACCACACTCACGGGGAAACTTCGTACACTCCCGGACCATTAGGGGAAATAGGGTCTTTGACTGAGTTTATGATTTGGGAGTTTTTATGTGTGGAAAAAAAGGGTTTGCATGTTTCTTTAGTATACGCGCTATCTTGCGGTGACCTGATGAACATATGGAAGAAAAGCTTTATTTTTTCATTGTCAGTTGTTTTATTTTTCTCTCAGGTTTTTGAGATACATTTTGTTGTTGAATGCTTTTTTATGGCAATGGGATTGTATCCTTTCTGCACTAAAGTTTTGTGAGACGCGGTACAATGTCCCAAAACCCCTCTAATATTTAAAATAAAGGTCCGCGAAAGTCTTCAAACTTCATAAAAAATTATGTTGTAATTTATTAAAATGGCAAAATTTACGTAAATTTTTGAGATTTTAGATGAAATAGTTGATGAAAAATCGTTCCAGAGTCCCGGGGCAGTTAAAACATGACGAAAAACGTAGTATAGTGAAGTTTTTTTTTGCCTTTTGTCGAAATTATGTCAACAACGATAAAAAGATGTTGCGATAAAACACCCAAGCTTAAAGGGATTGTCCGGGTTTTCCACAAGTGTCTTTTAAATAACTCTTAACATTTTAATAAGAAAAGAATATATTTGCAAAAAATGCCCATGGGGGGTGTGGGGGTAGGGGCTTTTTTTTAACCCGGCGAAATAGTTTACGTCGTGTGGGCACGGTCCCCGCTCTTGCTACCCCTACGGAGCGAGCATTTAGTGTGTACGTCGGACGTCCCAACTCTTTAGTTTTTCCTTTTGTTTTTTAAATGAGAATTTTAGTTTATATCATACGTGTTTATATTTATATTATACTAGCGCGATCATATTTTTTTTAGTGTTTTAGTTATTGCACTAGTTTTTAATTTTACATAATAATAATAAAAAAGCCTTCAGTTAGTATTTTTTTTTAAAAAAGAGGGAAAACAAAAATATGTTTGCCGTAGCTTCGTCAAAAAAACAATTATGTTGTAATTTTAAAAATAGGCCACTTCACGTAAATTTTTTGAGATTTAAGACGCAAAAAAGTTGAGTAAAACACGGCACAGAGTCCCAGGGAGTTTAAAAATGACGAAATAACGAGTATAGTGAAGTTTTTTTAGCCTCGTCGAAAAGGGCCCCCGGGGGCTGGGGCTTGCCCCAGACCCCAGCTATACGCTACGAAAATTACTAAGACTTACCCCCCCCAACTTTCAAAACTTTCCCGACGCGCCTGGGTTGTCCAGGGCTTCTTGAAGATATTAGAGGAGACCCGAGACAGACCCGATTTACTTCAAGCAACTACCGAATTATATTTGAAAGACCAAACGTCGGCTAACATTAGGTTTACGAACAAGTTTGGGGATAGAGCACCCATGAAAAAGTAAAAATTACAACGTTTTGGTGGAGTGCCGGGTTTATGGAAATCTCCCCTTTTTTTTTCCCCCCTCCTTTCCCCGGGTAGTAGGGCCCGAGATGGGGTCTGCTCTACAAGCGTACAAGGCGATTTAAAAGAAAGTCCACCTTGCAAACATCAGCTAAAAAGAAGGGATTATTTACTCATCAAAACTAGAGGCGAGCTCTAGCAATAGTCGTATGGGACATTTCCCCTACCCTTTACGACCTCCCCGACAACGATGACAAGACACAACGAAAGACACGACGACCGCGACGGAGAAAACCCCCCCCTTTCCTCCCCTTACGTGGTGGTTCTGGGTTTTGAGTGGTGCATATGACCCCAAAGGTTGACGCGTCTTAATCCCAAACAAACAAAAAACAGCCATATCGAATCGAGTCGGACCCGGGGGAAGACAGCAGGCAGATCATGACAAGAAGAAAAACAAAGCCATCTTTAATATAAGCTAGTAGAGGGTTATACCTTTGATACTTCCCCCAAACTACAGGGAGCCTGGCACTCGTGTCGGGGGCACTTTCCTTTCCCCCTTACCTCTTTATACCCCTTTCTGGTTCGACCAGCATTGGTCCTCCTCCTACAAAGCATTTCTAGGGCGCATTTTTCTTTTGAAATTTTTATCATGACAATCATAGAATTTTTAAATTTTAAAATTTGAAAACAATTTTAAACATCAAACCATCAATAACTCATTTCAAAATTTTTTAAACCCCCCCCCCCCCCAAAACCCCCCCCTTTTTCCCCCCTTTTTCTCCCCCCCCCCCTTACGCCCTCCCGACGACGACACTGACACAAAGAAACGACGACGAAGGGGCTATGACAACCGTAGTGAAAAACCCCCCCTTTTTTTTTTTTCCCCCCCCTTTTTACCCGGGGGTGCAAAAGAAATTCCCCAAAACCCCAAGCAAAATTTTTTCGGTTGGGGCGTCCTTTTTTGCTTTGTTTTTTTTTTTTTTCCCCCCCAAGCACCCGCGGGGCCCGGGGCTTTGGGCTGGGCTGCCCCCCCCCCCCCCCGGGGGGGGTTTAAATAAATTAGGGTTATCCAATAAAAAATAAAAAAAAATTTAAAAAAAATTTTAAAAATTAAAAAATTTTCATTTATAATTACCCCAGAAAGGGCATTTCATGAAAATAACAATATCATGGCAGTGCTAAGACCTTTAAGCGACCTAGTTTTTCACGTCGTCGTATTTTTTTTTTGTTATCTGCTTTCAAACACGACATAATTCGTTTAAGATTGATCCCATACCCCCTTTCCTCCCCTACCGTGGCTGGTTCTGACGAGCATTAAAACCCCCTCCCCAATCCTAGGCTGGAGTGGGCATTATGACCTAACGGTTTACGCGTCCTTTAAAAAAATAAACAAAAAAAACTTGAGAAAAATTTTTTAGACTTAGAGAACAAATCTTCATCAAAAAACCCCCATGAACTCATTTTTGACCCAATTATATCTCAGCAGAGCAAAAGACCTAACCAGTTAAGCGCCCTGATTCTCCCTCGTCTCCGGTTTTTTTTTTTCTTTTCTTTCAAGCAACGACATCATCCCGTTAAGATTTATCCCCCCCCCTTTCCCGTCTGGGCCCGGGTAGAATTGGGCCCCGAGCTGGGTTTGCTAATCGTAGAAAGCAAGGGAAAAAGATAAAGCCATCTCGCAAAAAACCAGTTATAAAAAGAAGGGGTATTTTATTTGAAAAATGACAAATTGCGTAGTGTGATGCCCACAAGGGACTAATATAATTCGTCCCCCACGACTCGACTTCGCCACCTACTCCTATGCCCTCCCCCTTTCTTTTGGCTGGTTCTGACACACAAGCATGTCCACCTTTCGTCTCCCCACGTCACCCCTTACGTTCCTCCCCTTTGGAAAATATATTCTTATATAAGATACTAACTAATTAACAAGTACATTTTCACAGGAGGCGCAATTTGACCAACAGTTGACGCGCCCTTAAACATAATAAACATCAAACATCAAACATCTCACGTATAGAAGACGTGGTATTGTCCAGAATTCAAATACGCCACAACGTCTAACTCACGGATATCTCTGAACCAAGAAAAGGTTATTCCCATATGTGACACATGGATGTACCTTTAACCGTACATCAAAACTAGCAGAATGTACCAAATATGATCCCTTTTGCGCCACGAAATTTTTCATCTATCCCAATAAAATGAAGAATTTCCCCATCATATGATAACGGCGACAAACGTTCTAAAT
Organism: Sweltsa coloradensis; assembly: GCA_024449915.1. NCBI lineage: Eukaryota > Metazoa > Arthropoda > Insecta > Plecoptera > Chloroperlidae > Sweltsa > Sweltsa coloradensis. Next base: position 97,566 of record JAMZAV010002749.1, read on the forward strand.
GTCTCACCCAATATAATTCAGTTAACAAAAATTTAATTCACATCATACTCATTTCTTTAATTATTTATTTTCATTCACATAAATAACTTTTGTTTTGGTATTGCTATCATCATAATCTTTTTATTCTGTATATCGACTTTTGAAAACAATCTAATCATCAAACACCCAATTAATTATCTTATCAACTTTCATTATCACAGGGGGGCGCAATATAACCCAACGGTTTGACCCGCCCTTAACAACTAATAAACTTCTACTTCAACTTCAAATAATAAAGGGCGGTAGAAACTCGGGGACCTGTTTGTACCCGGCACCTCCACCAAAGTACGATAATATTTTCCTTTAAAATCTCATAACGTTCATTGTGTGGTTTTAGATTTAAAATGAGTTGTTTAATTTCCCCGTCTGGGCCCGGGTTAGAATTTGGCCCAGAGCATGGCTCTGCTAATCGTAAATGGCGATTTAAGAGAAAAAGTCCACTTTGCAAACATCAGCTAGTATGAAGGGTATTATTTCACTCCCCGGAAATAGAGACGAGCTCTGGCAATCGTCGCCGGGAACCTTTTCCCCTTCCCTTGACGACCCCTCGACGACGATGACGACAAAGACACAACGAACGATGACAAAGACGATGATGACCGTGGCGTGAGAAACCCCTCTTCACACCCTACCCGTGGCTGGTTCTGACCGGAATGGGTCCCCTCCATCCCATATCCCTTGGCAAGAGTGGTGCATTATGACCTAACGGTTGACGCCTCCTTAATCAAAATAAACCAAAACCACTTATAGTAATTTATTTAACATAATTTTTTACACGCAATAAACTCATTTCATTACTTTAAATATCACAGGCGGCGCAATATAACCTCTTCGGAATTAAGACGTTTACAGGAGAAAACAATGTACATATGTAAGTTTCTACTAATTGATGTGGTGGGTGTATTTACATATCACAATTCTGGGCTGCCCAGAAACAGCCAAGTAAAGCTACAACACAAAGAACACAACAATATTCCTACACTGCTAGCCTCGTTCGAACTTCTATCATAATTGTTATAATGGCGACAACCTTTATACATTTCTCACTAAAAGTAAATATTAAACATAATGTAATCCTTATCAAACTAATGTCATTTACTCATTATATTACAGGCGGCGCAGAATAACCTGACCGGTTGAGGCGCCCTAGTTTCTCCCTTCGTCTAAGTCCCATGTCGATAAGATATAGGTGGAACCAGATAAGCTGTCGCACGTCAAGGTCAAGCGAGAGCTCGGACGCCAACGTTGACAATTTACACACAACTGGCATTAGGTAGGGCCCCGCCGTATTTGGTCCCTGTTATCGTGATATATTATCACATAAATCAATTTTATAAGCTGGAATAAAGTAGTTCGTCCCCAGAGTCAGTATTTAAGCGAAATAATGATTTTAAGTAAGCACGATTGTTTTTTGTTGTTTGTTTTTTTTGTTTTTTTTTGTTTTTTGTTTTTGTTTTTGTTTGTTTTTTGCCTTGTGGTAATGGTGTGTCCAAAGTTCCAGCTGTTTATAATGCCAACCTCGCCAGATGTGATGTCAATGTTTAGGAGCATCAAAATGTCTTGATTTTATTCGTACACTTCATAAATACTATATTTCAAGGATATATTGGGCAAGGCTTGGCTTTAAAATAGTCGTGTTTTTCTCCGAAAGCAGTTTTAGAGACCGTTATTTTATCTACTTTTTGCCGATCCTGTGGCCATAGTGCGTGGACGACAGTGCTGCGATCCCTCGGCGACCGACAGCTTATCTGGTTTCACCTATACATCGTCAAAGCAAAGTGCACCACGTGCTTTGTTTACAGCCTCGTCTGCTTGACCCTGGGCGGGAGAGGAACATCTACCTAGAGCAATGGTTTGGTTCATGAAGTCACAGCTAAACTGAAACATCCTCGCCCATGTATGCCTCGCAAACATCAGCCAGTAAGAAGGGTAGTTTATACTCCCCGAAATTAGAGGCGAGCTCTGGAAATCGTCGTCAAGGACCTTGCCCCTTCCCTTGACGACCTCTGTCAAAAACGACAACACTACGAACGATGACAAAGTCGATGACGACCGCGAAGTGAGAACCACTCTTTCCTCCCGCTACCCATGGCTGGTTAGACAAGCATGGGCTCCTATGTCCGGCGGCGTATTATGACGTAACGGTTGATTCGCCCTGCAAACAAACTAAAATTGACAAAAATCTATTAAATATGAATGAAAACATAACAAAATATCGCAATATCTATTTAATGTTAGTAAATACCTTATTTAAATACGAATTGTGCCCACCTGCGTCCCTCCCTCCCCCTTGCTAAATTTTTATTAGCGGTCGCCAATCTTGCCCCCCTCCGTAACTACGCCACTGGCTTTGACTTAAGCCGGCTACCTGATGAGCTTGGCTCACTGATCCATCACTGCAAAGCCCGCGTACCAAGCCAACCTGGATGATAAATGTTGATATAATCTTGTAGCTTAAAGCTAATAAACTCAAGACGTGCAACCAAGACAACGATATCCTCAACAAACTCTGTGCAACAACTGTAGGACTTTGTTTATCCAAGTCTTTATAGTCGAGATCTTTCTGCGCTATAAGAAGAGGACGATCTTTGTCTCGTTCAACATCGGCTGGCGAGAGTTTTAGAGACAGTTAGGAGACTGCTAGGAGGCCATGTTATGGATGTGATATATTAGATGTACCTCTAACCGTGTATCATAATAATATGTTAGCAATGTGTCAAATATGATGCCCAGCGCAAGCAATTTGAACAATCCCCCTATCTGATCCCTCCCATCCCCGTCTGGGCCCGGGGTAGATTTGGCCCAGAGCATGGCTCTGTTAATCGTACAAGGCGATTCAAGAGAAAAAGTCCACCTCGCAATCATCAGCTAGTAAGAGAGGAGTAAGTATGTAACTCCCCGAAACTAAAGGCGAGCTCTGGCAGTCGTCGTCGGGGACACCTCCCCCTTCCCTTGACGACCTCCCCGATGACGATGATACTGACACAACGAACGATGACAAAGACGATGACGACCGCGACGTGAGAAACCTCCCTTCCTCCCCTTACCCGTGGCTGGTTCTGACCAGCATGGGCCACACCTCCCCATATCCCCTACGCTAGAGTGTTGCATTATGACCTAACGATTGACGCGTCCTTAATCCGAATAAACCAAATAAAACTGTCTGGGCCAGGGGCTGAATTTTTATGGCCCAGAGAATGGCTCTGCTAATCGTGAAAGGTGATGAAAGAGGAAAAGTCCACCTCGCAAACATCAGCTAGTATAAAGGGTAGTTTCTACTCCCCGAAAATAGAGGCGAGCTCTGGCAATCGTCGTCGGAGTCCTTGCCCCGTTCCCTTGACGACCCCTTGACGACGATGACGACAATGACACCATGAATGATGACGAAGACAATGATGACCATGACGTGAGAACCCCCTTTCCTCCCCCTTCCCCGTGGCTGGTTCTGACCAGCATGGGCCCCTCTTCCCCCCCCCTTAGGTTAGAGTGGTGCATTGTTACCACTAACGTTTGTCGCGTCCTTGATTCAAATATACCAAAAAATCCTCCCTATAACCCCTAGGCTAGAGTGGCGCTTTATGACCCTGCGGTTGACGCGCCATTAATACAAAAAATAAAATAAAACTCAAGAAAACAATATACATTAAACAAATCTCAAACACATTAATTTAATTTATTGACTCACAATATCACATGCTGCAGAATATATAACCTTCGCGGTTAAAGCGTCTTAGTTTCTCACGTCGACTTTGACGTGGACAGCTGTAAATGCCTTGAAATAATTATTCTGGCACTAAAAGAGCATTTCTAGATAGAAAACAGCAATCATTTATTAAATTTTGTGTTTTGGGCAACCTGCAACGTATATAGTGGTCAAAAGTCACAATATTTACCGTACACTTTGGAGTAGCGGTAACGAGAGGCATTCCTATGCTGAGGGTCGCGGGTTCAAATTTCACTCTATTTTTATGATCTCTTTTGCAATGTTGTACTACATATTTCACGTTTTTTTGCCTGCTTCACTGTTTGTTGGTAAAAAAAAATTAGTTGAAATATCTATTTTCTGATACAAAGAAGGTTAGGGTCGACATTTGTGTCACATCCAGAGTAGCGAAATATCTAGCGACTTGCAAACGCAAGTTTGCTAACGCAACTGCCTTTGTGGATACGATTTTTATTTCCCTATGATTACACATATTGAATTGCGCAATTCCGCCATTTTTAACAAAACGCAATTTTTATCCGGTAAGTTTTTGTGCATAAAGGGACAGTCAGTGGATTAGAGTGATAAAACTGAACGATAACGTCGGTTGTAATTCCCTGGGTTGACTTAAAATTGGTGTTTTTGTTTTACATTTCCACCGTTAGTTAGTTTTTGTTGCTTTTCTAGTGCGACATCCAGTTCCTTTATTGCAATGATGAATCAATTTTAGAGTAGATCAGGATTAAGATCATGATTTTTAGCACTATACACTACTCAAAGTAAAACAAAGATTACGATATTTCAAAGGTTAATCAACCTCCTTCATCAGGTTTTAATTAAAGTCTTGAGTGATGTTGAAGGAGCGTAAGAACAACGTTACGCAGCATGAAGTATGTTCCTCTAGATGAGCAGAGCATGTTTATGAGAATCATCATTATGTGGATTGGAACAACTCATCCATCATCCTTCATGAAGCCAATCCACATAAAAGTATACTTAAAGAGGCTGCATTGATGTCTAATACTAATAATGTAATAAGTGCACCTAACATTGATTTTCCTGGAATTCGGAAAGTTTTTGTAACTAATGAGCCATTATGTTTCTTCTTCTTTTTTATTTTTGTGAATCTTATAGTTTCTTTTACTGGTTTTTAATAACATCTACAACCAAATGTATTAATATGTATCTTTGGTGAATTTTGTTTTATTTAGAGGTGCATTGTTTGTTTGTTTTAAAGCCCATTCTGTTGTCATGTTCGCAAACATCAGCTAGTAAGGGGAGGATATTACTCCCGAAACTAGAGGCGAGCTCTGGCAATCGTCGTTGGGGACACATTCCCTTTCCCTTGACGACCTCTCCGACGACGATGACAATGACACAACGAACGACAACAAAGACGATGTCGACAGCGACGTGAGAAAAGCCCCCTCCACCCCTCACCAGTGACTGGTTCTGACCAGCATGGGCATCTCCTCTTCATATACCTTTTCGAGGTCCATTAAGTTGTAACCACCCATTACAGCACAAACGATGGAATTAATTGCATTCGTTAGTGCTACGTTTGTGCTGGTTTGTGCCGCTAACCGCATCGTTTGTGCTGTTACCGTTAAGAAGTTACAGGCACTTGAATGTGGGTGGTTACAATTTAATGCCCAACCACCCATTCTTCTGATCGACTTGAAACTTTGCACGCGGTTAGTGCTACGTTTGTGCTGGTTTGTGCCGCAAACCGCATCGTTTTGACTAGTGGTGAACCACGCCGTCGTGTCGTCCCCTGGTGGAACAAAGATTGTGCATTGGCCATCAAGGCAAAGAAAGCAGCTTTTAAAAAATTAAATACATTTCCTACATTTGAAAATTTAATCAATTTCAAGCACGAGAGAGCAAAAACGAGACGAATTATCAAACATAGTAAGAGGCAGTCATGGCAAGAGTATGTATCTTCTATAAATTACAGCACCTCTTCCACGATGGTGCCAAAAAGGATTAAATCAATTAGTGGACGTCAGGTAAACACCATACCCGCTATCAAGGATGGCGGACAATTAGTTACTACTCCAGCAGATGTGGCTTCAGTACTGGGTACACATTTTGCATCGGTAAGCAGTAATGCACGATATGATGCAGAATTTCTAGCACACAAGCAGTTGACAGAAGCTCGAAAACTTAATTTCTCATCTGAAAACGATGAGCCATACAACAGAGCGTTCTCTTTGTGGGAACTCCGTATGGCGTTAAGCTCATTACGTCGCACATCTGTGGGAGAAGACAAAATGCACAACGACATGTTTGTGCACCTGACTGATCCTCATTGGAAGTTATTATTTTATTTTTTAATATTTTGTGGTTGTCTGACATATTTCCCGTTAGTTTCCGTAGTGCCATCTTAATTCCACTTCTTAAACCCACAAAAGATAAGTCGATGCCGACTTTATATCGCCCTATTTCTCTGACAAGTTGCTTCTGCAAATGTTCGAAAGATGATCAACAAACGGACTAATGTGGATGCTGGAGACTTGCGGTTTATTGGCAAACGTCCAATGTGGATTTCATCAAAGTCATTGCACCATCGACCACTTGGTTCGATTAGAGACGATTATTCAAGAAGGGTTTTGTTGCAAAACAACATGTTGTTGGTGTGCTTCTTGACATTGAAAAAGCATACGATACAACATGGAGGTATAATATACTTCAACAGATTCACGAGTGGGGTTTTCGAGGGCACATGCCAAAATTTTTAGAAAACTTTTTAAAAGATAGAATTTTTAAAAGTGCGTGTTAACAATGTTTTGTCAGACTCGTTCTCACTGGAAACAGGTGTACCACAAGGCTCGGTCTTGTCGGTATCACTGTTTGCTATTGGAATAAACAGTGTAGTGGATTGTATCCCAAAGAGCCTTATGTCATGCCTATTTGTAGATGACCTGGGAATCTTCTACAGATCGGTAAATTTATCAACAGCTCAAAGACACGTGCAAATTGGATTGAACAATATAAGTGAATGGGCTCGAAAGCGGAAGACACGATTCTCTCCCGAAAAAACTCAGTGCATTCACTTTTGCCGTCTTCAAGGAATCCAAAAGACCCACAACTATCGTTTTACAATGTAGAACTTCTATTCAAAACAAATGTCCGTCTTCTCGGAATGGTGTTTGACAAAAAGCTAAATTCGACGTGGTCTTTCCAATTATTGGAAAGACCACGTTGTTGAGTAACGCAAAAAATGCATGTTGAAAATCAACCTATTGAAAGTTCTCAGTAATACATCGTGGGGTGCAGATAGGACTTGCATGTTGAGAATTTACGGATCTCTAGTTTGCTCCAAGATGGACTATGGATGTTTCGTATACTCTTCAGCAAGTAACACAACCCTTAAACTTCTAGACACTGTCCACCATTGTGGTCTTCGTATTGCTCTTGGTGCATTTCGAACAAGCCCAGTAGTCAGCTTGTATGCCGAGTCAGGTGTGTCCTCCTTGGCAGAACGGAGAAACCTCTTGATGGGTACGTAGTAATGAAAATTGAATCTATGCCTCACCATCGAGCAAATCGGAATGTTTTTAACACGACATAATGTCAGACACTTAGATAACAAACCCAATGCAACTCTTCCAACGGGATTAAGACGTAAACATTTGTTTAATCTTATAGAATTTCATCTGCCAAAAGTTTTTAATTTTGTATTTAGCAATAACCGCCCTGGTTTACACCAGAGCCGATAATTATATTTGACCTTTGTCGTTTTGATAAAATCTCTACTTGCGATAGTGTATTCAAAATTAACTTTAGAGAGATTTGCCATGAACATTGAAGGTTTACTTTGGTACTCACAGATGGCTCAAAATTGACAACAAGGTTGGAAGTGCTTTTTATTGCCTCCACCTTAACTGAACGTTTCAGGCTAAGCGACGTGTGTTCAGTTTTCACTGCAGAGTTATTCGCCATCCGTGAAGCTCTTAAATACATTCTACGTTGTCGTTGTGTAGAATACCTTTTGTGTTTAGATAGTTTAAGTTCACTTCAGCTATAGAACTTATGTATTCAAGTCATCATTTGGTACAAGACATCCAATTCTATTAGAAAAACTAACCTCTAAGGGTTATATAATAGAGTTTTGCTGGATACCTGGACACGTGGGCATAGAGGGGAAATGAACACGCTGATCGGGCTGCAAAAGAAGCTTCCCAGCGTCGTGACGTTGATTTCAATCTAGTTCCCGTTCCGGATGTCAAGAGTGGATTCAAGCAAAGATTGTTGGATTTGCGACAAGCATCTTGGGATGTGTTGCCAAATAACAAATTGCGTAGTGTGATACCCACATTGACTAATAAAATTCGTCCTCCTACGTCTTGACTCTCACGTAGAGAAGAGGTGGTATTGTCTAGAATTCGTATAGGGCACACACGCCTAACACACGGATATCTCTTAACCAGAGAAAAGGTTATTCCCATATGTGACACATGTGATGTACCTTTAACCGTACATCATATGCTAGCAGAATGTACCACATATGATGCCTTGCGCATGCAATTTGATCTCTCCCAATCATATGAAGAACTTCTATCATATGATAACGGCGACAAACTTTCTAAATTTCACATCCATAGTAATCTATTTAACAAAATTTAATTCACATCTTACACATTTATTTCTTTTCTTTATTTTCATACACAAACATAACTTTTATTTTGCTATTACTTTCATCATCATCAATTTAATTTCTTATTTATACACTTAGAAAACAATCTAATCATCAAACATTCATTCACAGGCGGTGCAATATGATCTTACCGGTTGAAGCGCCCTAGTTTCTCACGTCGTCGTCGTACAGCGTCGTTCTTCCGCTATTTTTACCCCCGTCTGGGCCCGGGTTAGAACATGGCTCTGCTAATCGTACAACGCTATATTTAAGAGAAAAAGTCCACCTCGCAAAAATCAGCTGTTACAGAGGAAAGAATATTACTTCCCAAAACTAGAGGAGAGCTCTGGCAATCGTCGTCGGAACACTTCCCCTTTCCCTTGATGACCTCACCGACGGCAAAGACAAAGACAACGAACGATGCCGATGACAAAGAAGATGACGACCGCGACGTTAGAACCACCCTTTTCTCCCCCTACTCGTGGCTGGTTCTGACCAGCATGTGCACCTCCTCCTTAAATCCCCTTGACTAGAGTGGCGCGTTATGACCTAACGATTGACGCACCCTTTATTTAAATACCACCCCCCCCCCAAAAAAAAAAAAAAAATGCATTGCTGAACATTATGTCCGACCCCAAACTACAACATTTAAGAACATTTCAGATTATTATTTGTAAAAATAGAATAATTATACAATTTAAATCTTATTTAAAATAATGTTGAGGGGTGGGAATATTATTTATAATTAGCTTTTTAAAAAGTCTTAAATAAGTCATTAGGTTGAGCCACAATATGTTCTTTATATAATTATTTCATTCAAATAAATAATTGTAATTTATTTCATATATTATGTATAAGTAAAATATATATTCATCAAATTCTTCCCCTATGTAAATACATAATAATAAATGTCATTAATAAACTTTGAAGGCAATTTAGTCATCAAACACACATAATAAGCTAATTTAATTTTTAATGTACAGGCGGCGCAATATGACCTAATCGGTTGAAGCCCTAGCTTCCCACGCGTGTTGTTTTGAGGTCTCCTGCGGACTATTGTGGTAAGCGGCTCTGCATCCGTTGAAGAAGGCCCAGGGTTCGATTCTCGTCATAGTCAGAAGGTTTTTAATTTCTGATTTGGACTAAGTCTTTTCAGTTCTTGGCTTTGGAATGTGTAAAGGTGACTTAGAAGCCGTCCAAGCAACGAGGCGCATAATACATTCTAAGGTTGTTCCGAGTCAGTCTTGTTGATTCTGGTGCGGTCCGCGGGTGGAATCGTGTCCATCTTGATTGATCATCGTAATATCGGTGTTCTCTACTTAAATATCCCGGTCTCTAGTTGGTCATTGTTCGCTCGTCGATGGTGTTGGCGCCTACATGGATGGCTTGACCAACCTTAAATCTAATATTCCCAACTGAAAATCAGTTAGTGACTGAGTGGGTCATCTCTAAATACGATTTTTTTTAAACGATAAAAAAATACCCAAATATTTCAGCATTATATGTTAGATTTAATTTAATTAATAAATATTGACAACTGAATATTGGGGAATGCATTTATCCACAATAAATAACACAAAGTCGTATCAGTGCACATTGTAATGATTTTTGGCCCCCGTCTAGGCCCGTGGTAGCATTGGCCAGAGCATGGCTCTGCTAATCGTAAAAGGCGATTCAAGAGAAAAAATTCAACCTCCCAAACATCAGCTAGTAAGATGGGTAGGTGTTTCTCCTCGAATCTAGAGTCGAGCTCTGGCTGTCGTCGTCGGGGAATTTTCCTTATCCCATTGACTACCACTCCGACGACGACGATAATGACCAACACGGATGACGACACAGACGAAAACGACCACGACGTGAGGGAACCACCAACCCCCGCCGTCCCCAACCCCTCCGCTCCCTTGCCCTCTGTCTTTGCCCGAGCACGGCCTGATCTCGCCTGGCCCTTGCCCCCGGCCACCTCCATGCCCTTACCCTTGCTGTGGCTGGTTCTGACCAGCACAGGCCTGTCCACCCCACGTCGCCGCTTACGTTCCACCCTTTTGACAAAATATATGTACGAATTATCTAAATAAGAAACGGTTGACGCGCCCTTAAACCTTATGAACGTCAATTTAATTATAATAATATTATTTCAATTGATTATATAAATTAAATTAATATATTTTATTTATAAAAAACTAAATTGATAAAAATTGTGATAATTAATTTAATTAATTGATAAAATTCAACTTGTTTGAATTAATTTCACTGTAAATAATTAACTTTTAATGTAAATATTTATCATTATTATTAAATAACTAAAAAAAATACCATTACCGTCTTTATAATATTTTATTCTATTATGTTTACTCTAGTTGGTCATTGTTCGCTCGTCGATGGTGTGGTCGCCTACAGGTTTGGCTTCGTTTCCTTTAAATTTAATGTCTCCAACTAAAAATAAGTTCTGTGACTTGAGTGGGAAGACACTCAATACGAATTTGATTGTTTATTCATTTAAAACGATAAAAATAAAATATTTAAATAAATCTGCATTTTCTGTTTGATATTAACATATAAATATAGACAATTTAATATTTGGTGATGCGTTTAGACCACAATAAAGAACACAAAGTCGTATCAGTGCACATGTAATGATTTTTGGAGCCCGTCTGGGCCCGGGGTAGAATAGGCTTAGAGCATGGCTCTGCTAATCGTACAAAGCGATTCAGAGAGAAAGTCCACCTTGCAAACATCAGCGATAAGAGGGGAGAATACTATTCACGAAAACTAGAGGCGAGCACTGGCGATCGTCGTCAAGGACACCTGCCCATTCCCTTTGACGACATCCGCGGCCGGCTACGACGACAAAGTCGATAACGACCGCGACCTGAGAAACCCCCCTTCCCCCCCTCCCCGTGGCTGGTTCTGACCAGCATGGGCCATCCTCCCCATATCACCTAGGCTAGAGTGGCGTATTATGACCTAACGGCCGACGCGCCCTCAATTGAAATAAGCAAAAATAAACCAAATCGTTCAAAGTAAAATTTATTAAACAAATTAAATTCACACCCATACACTATTTCATTTCAATTCAATTCAATTCAAATGCGTTTTATTTCATTAGCAATTGCAAAAGCATTGCTCACTTAAAAATACATAGTTCATGTACAAGTCTTGAAATACGCTTTAACTAATTCTAAATCTACTTACAAAATACCTGATATTTTACATATTTAATCCTACATGCAAAATACAATATTACATGTTATTCATTTTACATTCAAAATAAAATTTACATATTTCATTATATATAATTATTATAACAATAATATTTCCTCATCGTCCTCAAATTTTAGTTGTTTTATCGTCCAAAATTTAAAATTTTGTAATACTTTATTCACAAGATAATTTCTTATCATTTAATTATTCATAGGCCCTATTTAAATACAATACAATAATTACAAAAATTTCTTCTCAGCGTTATATTTTTACCCTGTTATCTTTTCACAAGAGCAGTCTTTACCATCTTGAAATTCTTTTATACTATAAAATCCATGAAAAATTAGATATTGTTTAACGTTTATTTTAAATTTGTCTCTATTTATGTTGAGGTCTTTTAATTTAGTTGGTAAATTGTTAAAAAAATAACACCAGCTTTAACTGGGTCTCTGTTTGATAGGTTGAGTCTGTGTTGGGTTTGGTGTAAATTACTGTTAAATCTTGTATTCTGGTTATGTATAAAACTGTTTCGGGTAAAATGAGATGGATTATCTTTGACAAATGTAAGAATTTCGAGAATGTATAAGCAAGGTACGGTTAATATATTCAGCTGCACAAAAAGTTTTCTGCAAGATGATCTATAACTTTTCCGACCTAAAAATTCTGACAGCCTTTTTTTGACATTTAAATATGTCTTGAGCAAATGTAGACCCACCCCAAATTAATATACCATATAGTATAATAGATTGTACGTTTGCAAAAATGCTATTCTGTAGATAGGGTAACTCACTTGATGTGACAGTTCTTTAAGTGCATAACATGATGATCTCAAACGTTTGCCTAGTTTATGAATGTGTTCTTCCCAATTTAGTCTATAATCAATATTAATCCCGAGTAAACGACAGTGTTCTAAGTATTAATGTACACTGATTGTAATTAATTTTTATTTCATTAAGTTTCCTTTAGTTTGAAATCTCATTAGGTTGGTTTTTGCGCCGTTTAATTTAAGTTTATTGGGATCAAACCATTCCTCTAACTTGCTAAGAATAAATTTAATATTTGCTATTAATTCTGCCTCATCCTTTCCTGTAATAACCACACTGGTATCGTCTGCAAATAGTATAACTATGCTAAATTCACTATTTATATTTGCAGGTAGATCATTTATGTACAAACTGAAAAGATAGGCCCTAATATTGACCCTTGGGGCACGCCATTACGTATTTCTTCCATGATAGATTCTTTTTAGATTTATAATTCTGTAACTTGACCATTTGCTTCCTACAACTAATATATGACTTTATCCATTTGGAGGGAATACCATTGATACAATAAAAGTTCAATTTCTTAATTAAAATATTATAGTCAATGGTATCGAAAGCTTTGGACAAGTCACACATAACAACTGCTTCTTCTTTTTTAGGTTCTAAAGCTTCAGTGATTTTATGAACTATTTTTGAAGGTTGCTGAAGTGGTTGAATTTTTTCTTCCTAACCCGTGTTGTTCTCACATAGAATTTGATTAGTATCAAGATATTCCGTTAAACGTTTTAAGAAAAGCTTTTTCTAAAATTTTTGAGAATATTGTTAGAAGAGCTATGGGTCTATAGTTACCTATATCTTTTTTGTTACCTTTTTTGAATAGTGGCTTAATAACAGCCCATTTTGCCATATCTGGGTAAATGCCAACCATGAAGGAGAAATTGAATATATCCGCTAGTGGTTTAGCTATAAATACAGCGATAGATTGAACTATTTTTACTTGGGATGTCGTCCCAGCCTGTTGAGTTAGTGGATTTTAAGCTGCGTATGATTTCTATAATTTCTGATTCGTGAGTACTGTCTAAAACCATATCATTATAGTAGTTGGTTGTATTCAACATAACACGGCGTTTTCAGTTTGCCTAAACATTCTTCAGTAGTATCTACAGACCTATCAACAATGGTATCTCCAATAGTGCTGAAGTATTTATTAAATGAGTTGGCAACTTCAACTGGATCTGTAATATCAATTCCATCCACGTTTAGTTTAATTTCAGTTTCCTCATTAGGCAAATTCTTAAAGTTTTTGTCTAAACATGTGTTTATAATATGCCATGTTGCTTTAATTTTATTATCAGAATTACTTATGAACTTATCGTGATAATTTTGTTTTGCCTCTCGTATATTTTTAGAAAGTGATTTCTTAACTTCTTTGAAGTATTTCTTAAAATCTTCTTCATTATTATGTCTACTTTCTTTAAAAAGTTCTCTTTTAAGTTTACAACCATTAGCTATATCAGCATTCATCCATGGTTTAACTTTCCTACGCATACCCATCTTTTTCTTAAACCTTTTTAAGGGAAAATGTTTGTTGAAATAACTTCATAAATATGTTCATAAATATACCAAATTTATCATCTACTGTAAGTTCGTCTCTTATTTGTATCCAGTGTTCCATACTAATGTCAAGAGAGAAATCTTCTATGTTTTCATCTTTAAAAACTCTTTATCAAAAAAGGTTTTGGATTTAGTAATTCTCGTAATATTATGTTTAGAGAATGGCACTGACACAAATTGACCATAATGATCTGACAGACCTGAATCAATGCAATATGGTGCAGTTTTTTAATGTAAAAATTTGAAATCACTTGATCTAAACTCGTCCCTGAAGAGCTAGTTTCCCTAGTCGGCCATTAACCCTAGTCTTCATGTTATGTTCTAAGAGTTTATTTTCAAATTCGATCTTTTGAGGACTATCCGCTAAAAAATCTATGTTGAAATCCCCACAAATAAGTATATTTTTTCGCTCCTTGCATATCAAGTGTAAAAGATGTTGTAATTTACTCATGAATAGTTTAAAATTACCTGCATCAGGAGCCCGATACAAAGTAATTAGTATCAATGGATTAATTCCTATTAATTCCAAACCACAAACTTCAAATACACTGTCAATTGCAATTTTGTCTATATCTGGTCTTTTCTTTATTTCAATTGTGCTGTCAATTCTTTTGTATATAGCACTCCCCCCTCCTCTTAATCTTTTTCTTGAGTAGCATGCAGCAATCTCATAGTTAATAATAGATATGCTGTCAACTTGCTCTTGTTTAAGCCAATGCCCCATGATACATAAAAAATCAACCACAAGATCCATGCTATCAAGAAATATTTCCGTTTCTTCTACTTTGTTAGATAGACTACGCATATTTGATGAAAAAAATAAATTTCAGAGGGGTTTTTTAGCTATTCTATCAATGACTTCCCTATCAACGTTTTTGCTCTTTATAATTGAGGGGTGTTTTGTTATTATCTTTCATGAGCGCTACGTTGGCCACACTTGTTTTTTGGTGATGCGAAAATTTGTCACCTTACATGTATTAGGCCTAATGTTTTTGCTAATAGTTTTACTAAGTCTTTCAGGTTGTTTTCTAGTAATAGGTAATAGTTTTTTCCTATTTTTATATTGCCTACTGTTAATTCTTTCCATCGATGTGTCAGCCTTGGTTGGTGAGTGCAGGCGTCCTTGAGTGGTATCGGCATTGCGACAGGTCGTTGCGTTGATAGGGCTAGAGATGACACAAGGGGCAGAAGTGTCGACAACCAGAGGATCTTCCATTACTGGGTAGACCTTGTCCGGGTTGGAGTCCGATCCGATCCGTGACTTCGTTTCCGCGTCTGCTGGTATGCTCTAATCCTTTCTGACAACTCGGCGTCACCAGTTGGAGTGCTATGGATGTCAAGACATGGAGTTCTGTCATCATTATCTATTTGCAAGTCCATTAGAGATTCTATATTCCGGTACCCAGAAGATACTTGATCAGATTTATCTGAACACGAATTACCATGTGTTTTAAGTATTTCATCAGCAAATAACTTGGCTAGGATGATTTTGCCCTTCAGGTTTAGGTGCTGACCATGCTGAGTGAAAAATTCTCTTTTAAGAGCCTTTAGGGATAGTACAGACACTCCTAGTACATTCCCCAGTAAGTTTTGTATACGTTGATTAATACTTATTATCTCATCGTTTAGTCTCTCAAACTCTAAGCTTACAATGTCAAAGCGAGGTAATAGCTCCGATACTATTATGTGTGGCTTACAATAGTACTGGTTATTTCTTATTGGCATTAGTGCATCCTTGATGTTATTGTTATTTGTTCCTGCATCATTTGCCCCTGCCATGATTAAAACCGTGTCATTTTCTGTAAGTTGATTCACCTTGTTTAGTAGTCCCTCTGTTACGTGCAGAGCACCTGCACCTGGTTTTATCATCGATTCGATTTTATAATTCACTTTCTTAGACCCACTCTTTGCTTTCAGCTCTTGAAGTATCAGTGAAGCCATAAAGCGTCCATGACTGTCAGCCATGAGTACAATCTTTCTTTCTTGTGGATGTATGGTTGAAACTTCAGTGTGTTCAAAAGAATTAACCGAATCAGTTGAAGCAACGGTAGCAGATGACTGTAGGCTTAAATGTTGACGATGTTGAGTTTGGTTTTTTGAGGTATGGTTTGCCTCTGAGTTCCATAACTAGGCATATCTATGTGAGGTTTCTCAGCTTCAATATTATTGGTGCTATCTTTATGGCATATCACTATGGGTTGGATTAACATCCAATAAGCTGGATGTAATCCTGATCGGCCGGGGTTTCTCTGTATCTGCTATCGGATTTTGGTTATGCACGCCCTGTTGACTCTGACGGTTATCCTTGGCCAGTTGAGTGTTTTTTTTGCCTTACGTTTGCTGGGCTTAGGCCTATCTCCTTGCAAAAATATTCTGTGGGGCTTGTCTTCTTCCTTTCTTGGTAGATTTACTTTGTCGATAGTGTACCAGTTTGGCCTATAGGTTTATTATGATAAGGCCTGCCTGGAATGTCTACTGGATTCAGATGAACAGCCTTCGTATTTTTCATTTGAGGCTTGTCTTCTATACTATTCTTAGTATTTTGTTGTTGGTGTATTTGCATTGGTTGATTATTATAAGTAGGCTTACCTGGAATAGTTACTGGAAGTGGAGTCTGCTTTTTAAAACCTGAGCATATGCCAATTGTGAGTAGATCTGCCTACCATGGCTAGGCTTATCCCCATACGATAGTATTCTTTGAGGCTTGTCTCCTTCACTATTTATGGTACTTCGTTTAAGTTGTACCAATGAAGGTCGATTATTATAAGTAGGCCAACCTGGAATAGTTACTGGAAGTGGAGTCTGCTTTAAAGCCTGAGCATATGTCAATTGTGGGTTTACTGCCTGCTATGGCTAGGGTTATCCCCGTATGATAGTATTCTTTGAGGCTTGTCTCCTTCACTATTTATGGTACTTTGTTTATGTTTGTACCAATGTAGGTCGATTATTATAAGTAGGCCCACCTGGAATAGTTACTGGAAGTGGAGTCTGCTTTAAAGCCTGGGCATATGCCAATTGTGGGTAGATCTGCCTATCATAGCTAGGCTTATCCCCGTACGATAGTATTCTTTGAGGCTTGTCTCCTTCACTATTTATGGTACTTTGTTTCTGTTGTACCAATGTAGGTCGATTATTATAAGTAGGCCTACCTGGAATAGTTACTGGCGTCTCCTTTGAAGCTTGATTGTATGACATAATGCCGGTTGGCCTACGCCATAGGGGATGATCGCCTACACCGTCTACGTCAAGCATAATATGTTGTCCTACTGCTCCATTTTCACATTGTTCTAATTTCATTCTCAACACATTTACCTCCAATATTAATTGACGGCCCTTCTCCTCTTCCATTTTCATCCTCTTATCCATTTCATAAAGCAATCTTCTAGCCATTTCCCTTTCTCCGTCATTGGCATTCACAACTTTCTCCCATGTCATACATTTCGTACAGCCCATCTTGAGATAGCCTAATGCTGATATTGGTAGGAATCTTTGTTTACATACCTTGTTTAAAAGCCAATTCCGTGCGATTTACATGATTTATGGATCAAATGACCCTAATCTTTGATAGATTATTAAAATACATTCAAATTTAGTGTGTATGTTGAGAAACTATAAAAACTAATAAATTTACCACTATTAAAACAAAATTATTTCAGTTGTTTGAAATGGTAACCATGGGTAACCATTCAAGTTAATAGTTTTTAATTTGCTATTACTATTATCACCATTATTTTATTTTTTATTATATACACATAGAAAACAATAAAAACATGAAACGCCTCAATAACTCAATTCATTAACGTGTAATATAACGGGCGGCGCAACATGACCTGACTGGTTGAAGCGCCCTAGTTTCTCACGTCGTCGTCGGTCAGTGGTTTTTATTGCGGCGTATTTCAGCCAACGTCCAGCTCCAAACTACCAAATTTTAACAATCGTTGTCAGGGAACCAGATTTGGGCACTTTTTTTAGCCTGGGACTTTTCTCCTCACATCCCCTAGTAGAGTGACGCATTATGACCTAACGGTTGACGCACCCTAGTTTCTCACGTCGTCGTCGTCGGTAGGTTCACAGAATGCAGCGTATACAAATACAATAAATATAAAGGTTTCTCATCTTAGTATATATTCTAATTCGTGTTGACTTTGATCTCTGCCAATCATATGATGAACTTCCATCGTATGGTAACGTCGACAAAATTTCTACATACCTCATTCAAAGAAGTTTAATATTAAAACAATTTTAGCTGAAATCGTAAACATTTAAGTTTTAATTTAGATTGATAATTTTTGTTTTGCTATTACTACCTTCTCTTTGATTTTCTTTTTTTTAATACATTTAGAAAACGATATAACAATCAATCATACAACAAATAATCACAATCTGTAAAATCACCATATCACAGGCGGCGCAATGTGACCAGACCGGTTGAAGCGCCCTAGTTTCTCACGTCGTCGCTAGAACGAAGTTCTAGTCCCAAGTTAAATACAAAATGAATCTCATTGATGATTGTGTCTTCGTGTTTGACTCTCTAAAGTATTGTATTGGAGCCTTGACGTAACAATGTTTCTCCAGATGGACGGTGATCAGTGATATAAACAACTTTCACATTAGCGCCCACAAAACTGTATCTCACTACATTCATTTAAGCAAGTCCAAAATTCATCATGTGTGATCAAGTTTATTGGGACAGAGCTCTAGGCGTTTCATTTATTTATCTATTTATCTATTAATTTATTTATCATCAGTTCCGAAACAAATTCGTTTTATTTATTTGAATTGATGAATAAATTAAATGTTTTACAGAAGTGGCAGAAAAGAGCATTGCTCCAAACACGCCTAGTGAATGCCAATCTCAACAATAAATATACCCTATTAATAATATAACAACATATATCAACTCCAATATGACCATGACAACACAACTTATGACAAAGATGATGACGACCGCGACGAGCTAACCCCTTTCCTCCCCTACACGTGGCTGTTCTGACCAGCATGGGGCAAGCCCCTCCATATCCCCCCGCGCCCAAGAGTTACGAATTATGACCTGTCAGTTGACGAGGCCTAATCCAAATAATTTTTACTTTTGTAATCATGATTATTATTTATTTTTTTACTTTATTTTGTGTAGAAAACATTACTAAATAAAAACGAACAAACAACAAATTCTAAATAAACAACTAACTGAATAGCAATGTGACTTAACCGGTTGAAGCGCCCTAGTTTCACTCGTCGTCGCGATAATGCCTCTTGACACTTGAGTTCACTTCAAGCTATGAAACTCATGTATTTAAGTCATCATATGGTACAAGACATCCAATTCTATTGAGAAAAACTAAAACTGTCAGGGTTCTAAGTAGAGTTTTGCTGGATACCTAGACACGTGGGCATAGAGGGAAATGAACACGCTGATAGGGCTGCTAAGGAAGCTTCCCAGCGTCGCGACGTTGATTTCAATCTAGTTCCCGTTCCAGATGTCAAGAGTGGATTCAAGCAACGATTGGTCGCTTTGGTTTACTGTCCCCCACTTAAAATCAGTTAGAAAACTTGAGTGGAGACTCAATACAAATTATATGGTGCAAAATAACAAATTGCTTAGTGTGACGCCAACCAACACTAACAAATAACATTCGTACTCCTGCGTATCGACTCTCACGTCGAGAAGAGGTGGTTTTCTCCAGAATTCGAATAGGCCACATACGTCCAACTCACGGATATCTTTTAACCAGAGCAAAGGTTGTTCCCAATGTGACACATGTGACGTATCTTTAAACGATCATCATATGCTTGAAGAATTTACGATATGATGCCTTGCGCAATCAATTTGATCTCTCCCAATCATATGATATCTTCTGTCATATGATAACGGCGACAAACTTTCTAAATTTTTTATTAAAAGTAATTTATTTAACATGATTTTATTCACACAATCCACATTTTCCTTTATTCATTCATTTCCATTGTAATAAATAACTCTTGTTTTGCTTTAATTATCTTCACCAACATTATATTTTCTTGTATATACACTTGGAAAACAATCATAAAATCATCAAACACACCAATAACTCAACCAGTAACTCATCTCATCAACTTTCTCAGGCGGCGCAATATGACCCAACAGGTTGAAGCGTCATAGTTTCTCACGTCGTCGATCACTTTTGCCAATAATCTTTTAGTGAAGTCAGCGCTTTGTGATTGTGGTACTCAGTGCCACCCGGCGTCGTCCCACTACCTCTTGGCTTATTCGATGTTGAAAGAGTATCTGTTTGCGGAGAAATGGTCTAACGTGGAGTCAAATATACACTCAAAATCTGAGATGCGAAACACTGTTAAAAACATCACCATTTTTACACCGATACGTGTGGAAAAACGACTACACCGTTTTGTCGTTAAATTAACACCGCACTGAAGGTGATAATTTTGAGTATTGACCTGGTGTAATTAATAACACAATTTATGCGGTGAAGACTAGATTTCGATTTACACATTATGGTGTAGATCATTCAACACAGTATGGTGTTAATGTTCACACTGTATATTGTCGTAATTTTAACACAGCGTGGTGTAATAATTCGCTGGCGCCATCAATTAGACCAACAAAGAACCCACAAAATTAAATAATCATTAATTAATATTTAAGAATTAATTACTTTAAAGGCTATTCGACCGCGTTTTTCTATTTTCCAAAATATGCTACTAAGTCAAAACATAATTAATGGCTTTGAAACCTAACTAATTTAGAAAATCGAAAATATATTTTTTTTTTATTTTTCTGATCCGGTACACGGCCAATATAGCCATCTCAAAATAATTTCAAACTTCAATTCGCCAAGGCACATCATTTAACGTAGGGTGTTGTGTTTTGTGACATTAATTTTCAATTGGTTTCCTAGAGAATGACTAAGAGAAAAAAGATTTTTTTTTAACAATAATTGTCTTTCTTGCGATTTTTTTTGTTTGGCGGTACAAATCGGTAAAAAAATACCGCCAAACAAAAAATTAGCTGGAAAGACAATTGTTAAAAAAAAACTCAGTCAGTCTATAGAAAACCAGTTGAAAATTAATGTCACAAAAACACAACCCCCTACGTTGAATGGTGTGCCTTGGCGAATTGAAGTTTGAAATTATTTTGAGGTGGCGATATTGGCCGTGTACCGGATCAGAAAAATTTGAAAAACATATTTTTGATTTTATTAAATAGCCAGGTTTCAAAGCCATTCACTATATTTTGACTTAATAGCATATTTTGGAAAATAGAAAAACGCGGTCGAATAGCCATAAGCGGTATTATTATTTACATTTTATAGACCGTGTGTGGGAGTACAAGTACAAGTTTATTTACACAGCATACACAGGTACAAATTTTATCGCCAAGAGCCGGACTCGAACCCGAGACACCTTCCTCCACTTCCGGACGCCTTCACCACTCGGACACTGCACCTGTGAGTGAAAGGGCGCGTTAGCTGACTTATGAGGGTCTAGCCCAAGTGCGTGTATTGTATAACACTGCAGAACGCAAATACGTCTGCTCGGGTGTTTGATGATTTCTGCTGATCGGTTGATAATATCAATGCCAAATTTTGTATTTATGTTATCAAGGTATTTTTCTGTTGATATCCACACTAGGTCGCAAAAAATGAGCCATAAAGATCCATTGCGAGACATAAGTCCAAAACGTGAAAATTGGGAAATCCAAAACATGGATTACCATTCAGGCAATTCTCATCAAACCGTTCATCTTACGACTAACAAAATTAATTTGCGCGTTCTCATAGATTTAAACGTTGACATCCAGTACGTAAGTTTGCGTTAAAAACATCTGCACATTTGGAATAAGTTCCCGAAATTGAAAAAAGTGAGTATATTACGGATATTTCACAATTTTTGATTCAAAATCAATTAATTAAATTAAGATCACGCTTAGTCGATCTAAAGACTAATTCTTTATAAACGTTTGTGTGAAATATGATACCGATGTTCTTAACCGTTTGCCCGAAAAAAAAAAAAAAAACGCTGTTCGCGATCTTTGTTAATTTGTTTTCTTTCACTGATATAGTTGATGATTTTACTAACGATTATAAGTATGTAACTAAGATTTTTCATTATTAGTTTCATTGATAAGCTTCAACAAATCTTATATGAAACATTATACTCAATACTGGGTTCATGTTAATGATAACGGTAATGTTGACTGTATTGGTATGCCACTCAGCAGATAAAATGTTATGTTTAATTGGGGATGTGGGTCTACATTAACATTAAATAAGAAAAAAAAAGTAGGATAATTTTGATTGTACAAATAAAAGAGTAATATCCATCAGTAATATGTAAACTAAAAAAATATGCACCCAGTTAGGAGAGAATGAGTGAGGATTTGTGAAGAAAGAATTTTAATTGTGATAGAAATAGTACCTAACGTAGGGCATACTATTCGACCTTTGTCGTTCATTATGCTGTATTTACATTCCACCACCATTCCCCAGTCGAGTAAAAAAAAAAAAAAAAATCCCCAGTCGAGTGGTGGCCTTCTTGGAGGGTGGTTGTGTTTTCCTTTTACCGTGTCACGAGGGTGCTAGTGTTAGTGTGTCTGGTTTGTGTGTGTTTTTTGTTTAGTCTCCGTTAGAAATGTTCTCCGTTCCACGCGCGGTGTCCGCCCGCGTCAATACAGTTAAATGTGTTTTCTCCCGATCACACCAGAAACCGACGGCGGCTGAGGTCCATGAATGGATCTTCAGCGCCCTTCACCTCGACCCGGTCAACGTGGTCGCCATCCAGCTGGACGGTGGCCAGAACACGGTGTACGTGAAGATAGGGAGGCTCAGGTCTATTCGGCCTTGATCTCCGCGCACTCAGGTAAGGTCCCGTTCCGTCACAGGGACGGGACAGTCAGCGAGGTCAGCGTCGGTCACGCTGACCTCGGTTTCCGCCAGGTCCGCGTGTTTAACTTACCAATGGAACTGGACAACGAACGCATCCGTCAAAACCTGAGTGGTTACGGCACGGTGACGGCGATTCACGATGAGACCTGGTCATCGGCATATCGTTATAAGGTCAGGAATGGGGTCCGCTCGGTTCAGATTGACCTCAAGAAACACATACCGTCGTATGTAATCGTGGGTGGTACTCGCGCCCTGGTAACTTACGACGGGCAACCACAAACGTGTTCACTTTGCCACTCGCCCGATCATTTTAGGGCTGAGTGTCGCGCTGCTCGCAGACCCACTCAACTCCCCTCTGGTGAACAGTCTGGCCCGCCCACGTGGTCGGCTCTGGTTTCACAGGCACCCCTGTCTCGCGGCGGCACCGCTGGCCAAGGTCCCTCTCGTCTCGCTTCGCCGCCAACCCCCGACCATACAGGGGTGGCCGAGGCCTCTCCAATACAGGGGTGTCCCCCCGCTTTTCGCCTCCGCCCTCGCATCCGACCGTGCGTCGATCCCCGACGCTAAATCTCGGTGCGCCTCGTCTCCCCGTCGCTGCGTCGCCCGCGAAGTCCACGTCACCCGCAAAGTCCGCGTCGCCCGCAAAGCCCGCGTGCCCGCGAAGTCCGCGTCGCCCCGAAGTCCGCGTGCCCGCGAAGTCCGCGTCGCCTCGACTCCCCAAGGGCCCCGAAAAAACCCCAAAAAACGCCCAAAGGCCTCGCACGCTGCGCAACCTTGTCACGCTTTTCCTGCTGTTCGCTCTAAGTTTCGACGGACGATGCGAAAGAAACGACGTTTTTCCTATGACGACTCGTCGCCCCCGGGTAGCAGTCGCTGGGCCCAAAAAACGTGGTCACAGGCTTTCCCGCTCGCTTCCGCGCCCCCCCGCCACGGTCCCCTGGCGTCGCTCGCGGGGGGCTGAGGGCGGTCGCGTTTCGCCAGGTACAGAAGGCCCCCCGTCCCAGTCCCCCGCTTTTATTGGGGGGTGAAAACATGGACCAGACGATGTGTCGCCTGAACTCCCTTTAGTTTGCCTGCACCCGTGGCACTGTTGCCGCCGGGGGGGATAGTCTAGCTTCACCTCCCTCGTTACCTGCCGTCCGCATGACCGACGTAGCTCATTAATCTCGCTTTCTTTAAACTGCCACGGATTCTCCCGCCCCAAGTTAAATCCAGGTTTTTTCGAGTACGACAGACTTAGCACCCTGGCCTCGCCGAGATTTTGGGCGTCCCCTCCCCTAAACTGGGGGCGGGGGGGCCTATACAGTCTACCGGCTGTCGGCCAACCCCCCTGGTCCCGCCACGGGAGGCGTCGCCTTGTTCGTCGCTCTCGCACTCCTCCACTCTCATCCCGCTGCCGCTGCGTTTCCAGCATCAGAAGCCATTCTTTGCTCCATCCACTCCGCTGGGGGGCGGGCTTAGTCGCCCTTCTTTATGTCCTCCTTCCGTCTCCCTTGCTTCCCACAGGGCTTCCTTAAAATATGAAACCACATTTCCCCCTTTGTCCTCATGGCGACCTCATCCCCGTCTCTTCCTTTGGTGATAGAGATCAAATGCGAACGGCGCCCTTTTGGCTGACTGCTCCTCGTTTTTCCCGGGTCTACCGCCTATTAAATGAGGGTCCCATTTTCATGGGCCTGCAGGTGTTTCTAAAAACCAGACCACATTTTGGGGTGGAACCTTTCGGGACGTTCAGTGCATCACTATTGGGCCGTCTGTTGGCATGACCACCTCCCCCTCTCTGCTCCCTGACGCGTCTTCCCCCTCCCCTCGACCCGCTCAAATGGTAAAGGTTACCCCTCGGCTGACTGGGACCAAAAACCCCCAGACTGTTCTCCGTCCCCCTCCCCCCTGACTTTGACGCTTCCCGTGGGGGCTTTCGCGCCAAGTAAACCCGGGTTGGTTGCTGTGCTAAAGCAGGCAAAAAGCGTGGCGGTGCCTCTCAAGACAATCGACCTCAGGCGTCGCCTCCCGCCTTTTCGTCATGGGGCCTTATCCGGGGAAAAGGAAAAATATATCGTGGTTTTAAGGCAGTGTGGTGATCCTGCCCTTAAAAAACTAAATGGAATCGGCTCACGCCCACATCAAGGGGACGAGGTCCCCCCCCCTGGGAAACTCCTTGACTTCTGCCTGTGCGTCTCTGATTTCCCAACGGGGGAGGTTCTGGCACAAGTTTGGGTGTTTGAGGGGCCATACCGCCATTGATCTCCGCTGGTTGTCAGGGAGCTTGTTTGCCACCGAAGAGGAAAAGGCTGGGGTCTTTGCCTCCTCTTTATTCTGTCATATTTTTCCGACGATCCTTTTTTTGATGATGAGTTTCGCGACCTTGCGGGGGTAAAACTTTCCGGGCACACCCTTCTCTCGGTCAGGGGAGCCTCCCCTGGGTTTTGTGTCCGGTTTCCAGAACTAGCCCGGGCCCTATTACCTGGGACGTTGTCAAGGCTTTGTCTGGGGGCCGAAATACAGCGCTGGGGAGGATGGATTACACGTCTCTGCTTCGCGGGCCCCTACCCTGTTTTTTGGGGGCCCCTTTGGGCGACGCTCTTTCGGGCTGCCTCGTCTCGGATACCTCCCTGACTGTTTTCGCTCGGCCCCCTTGAGTGTTTCTTCCTAAGTCGCCTCAGGGAGCCAGGGACCCGGGGAAATTAAGGCCCATCAGTCTTTTGTGTTGTGGAAAAGCCCTTGAGAGATAGTCCACGGCCGCCTGTTATCCTTTGTCGGCTTCAGGTGTCCCCCTGGGGACCGACTGGCTTTCGTCCCCGGCGGACCGTTACTGCCCCGTTTGCTGCCTTGTCTCGGAAGTCACATCCCCCCTTTTAAATGAGGGCCACTGTGAAACTGGCCGCTTTCCTAGACATTTCAGGGGCATTTGAAAAGGTCTGGCACGAGGGTCTTGTCTACAAGCTGATCATTTGGGTTTTCCCTCTCCTCAGGGTCCGTTTCCTCCGATTTTCCTAACCCGGGCCGAACGGCGCGGGTCCGGTGGGGGGGCATTTTCACCCGTTCTCTCTCCCCCGGATTCCGAAAGGGGTTCTTTTTTTCCCCCCCCTCTATCTCATCTACTGCCACATATCCGTTCCACGTCACGCGCGTCTGTCCCTAGGCAGTACGCGATGACACCGCGTACTGGTGCTCCCACCGGCTGCCCCCGGGCGTTTTTGGGTGGCTTAAACTGCATTTGGGGACATCTTAAATTTTGGGATGGCGCGTTGGAAGTCCTCCCTAATGCCTCCAAACTCAACTCCTGCTCTTCCGGCATCGACACAAAACCGGGAAAATTCTCTCAACTCCCCATCGTCCTCCTCACGCTGGGGGGTGACCAGGTGTTTGTCCCCCGCCGCGAAACCTGGGAGTGACTTTCACCGCCACTTTTTGTTTGGGGGCTGCCCCCCCCAGGGACATATGTTTGGGGGCGGGGCGGCGTATGCCTCCTCTGATGCTGGGGGCGGTCCGGGGCTGAGTTTCCGGACACCCGCCATACATACCAGTGTTCCTGCCCCCCTTGTTCAACACGCTACTGCTGCTCTTGCGCCAGTCCGGGTCGTCCCCTTCGGGGTTCTGCTCGCTAGACGTCGATCCTGCGTCGTATTGCCCGCCTGCACCCTCCCAGCGAAAGGGCGGGGTTACGACGTAACAGGGGTTAACCCCTTGCCGGTGCGACCTTGATGCTCGCACCGCCTCGTATGTGCCCGCCTCCCCTCCGTAACGCACGCTCTCCTGGATCATCTCTACGCCCCAAAGTTTGCCCGCCCCACCGCCGCACCTCGGTACCATACCCGAGCTACGCGGATGCCCTCCTGTGGTCGCCGGCCCCCGGTGACTCCTTCCCGAGCGCTGGGGGCAGGATGGGTACCTGGGGCGCGGGGACTCGAGGGTTCGTGCCTCTGCGGTCGCGCGAGTGTTTCCCTCCTCGCGGTGGGCGGTGCGTCGGGGGGACCGCGATGTTGGTGTGTCCTGCTCGACAACCCCAATCGTTTTTTGTTTTGTGTTTCCCGTCCCGTTCCCTGTTTTACTCTTGTTTGTTTTTTTGTTCACTTGTACGGGTTTGCTTGTTTTTTGCAGGAGTATTTCCCCTCTATTTGTGTTTTTTTGTTGCTTCCTTGCCCTATGGTATTCTTGCACCCCGCGGCCCCTGTGGCATAAAAACTTTCATTTTTTTACTTTTGAACGTTTTTCTCTCATACTTGGGATGATTCTGCTGTCCTCTCCTCGTCTTTTTTGTGTTTAACATCTGTGTTTCTTTTTATTTCCTTTGTACATGTATAGGCTGCAGAGGGGAGAATTGTTGCCCCATACGGGCCCTTCCCCCCCCAAGGGGGGGGGAAAAAATCAAAAATACAATACAATACCCACCCTTAATCATTAGCAACCGATATGGAGGCATTGTCGGGTCAATTACATGGCCCGTAACTTTTTGGGGGTGATTTTTTAACGCTCACCAACTGACTGGGGGTCATTTTTTTTTCTGATCAACGGGTTTTGTTGTAGCAGATTTTCTAAACACAATGATGTTTCATTGTGAACACGGGCCGGACTCATTTTACGTCACATTCTGGCCCCTTTTTTCAGCATAATTTTTCATGTTACACCTTGCTATCGCTTGATCTCGAGCTAAATTGCTTGAGATTTACATGGGAAATGATCATTTCCAATTTAGGAAGTATTTAAAATACAAAAGGGCCCACAATCCAGGTCAGGGATGGAAACCCCGCGCAAACTGATTGGGAAAATTCCCGGAAATAAATGAAGTCTCTTTGCTCAAAGGGGCTTTACTAGTTCCGTGACCCCCAAAGTGCCCTTTTCATAATGTGAGTAAATGCTTTCTTGATGCACATATCCATATACCACTGACTAGTGTGAAAAACGCGTCGTGTCGTCCCCTGGTGGAACAAAATTGTGCTTGGCCTCAAGGCAAGAAAACAGCTTTTAAAAAAATTTAAAAAAATTTTCCCCATTTGAAATTTAATCAATTTTAACAAGAGAAAAAGCGAAAACGAGACGAATTATCAAACATAGTAAAGGGAGTCATGGCAAAAGTATTATCTTTTATAAATTAAAACCCCTCTTCCCCGAGTGTGGAAAAAGGGTTAATCAAATTTGTGGACCAGGGAAAAACCATACCCCCTATCAAGAGGGGCAAATTTGTTACTACCCAGAGATGTGGCTTTATACTGGGTACACATTTTGCTGGTAAGCAGTAATGCAAAGATAGATGCAAATTTCTAGCAACAAACAGTTTACAGAAGCTCGAAAAATTAATTTCTCATCGAAAACGATGGCCATACAACAGAGCGTTCTCTTTGGGGAACTCCGTATGGCGTTAAGTCATTACGTCGCCATCTGTGGGAGAAAACAAAAACACAAAGACATGTTGTGCACCTGCCGATTCATTGGAAGTTATTATTTTATTTTTTAAAATTTTGTGGTTGTCTGACAATTTCCCGGTTGGCGTAGTCCATCTTAAATTTCCCTTCTAAACCCACAAAAGATAAGTCGATGCCGGGACTTCTATCGCCCTATTTCTCTGCTAGTTGCTTTTGCCAATTGTTCGAAAAAATGATCAAAAAACACTAAAGTGAGCGGGGACACGCGGGTTTTTTGGCGAACGTCCAATGTGGATTTCGTCAACGTCGTTGCCCATCGACCACTTGTTCTTTTAAAACGTTATTCAAGAAGGGTTTGTTTCAAAAAAACATGTTGTTGGTGTGCTTTTTGACATTGAAAAAACATACGATACAACATGGAGATATAAAATTCTTCACAATTCACGAGTGGGGTTTTCGGGGAGGGCACTGCCAAATTTTTTGAAAAATTTTTAAAAAATAGAAATTTTAAAGTGCGGTTAACAATTTTTTGTCAACTCGTTCTCACTGGAAACGGTGTACCAAAGGCTCGGGCTTGCGGTATCACTGTTTGCTATTTTGGAAAAAACAGTGTGGAAGATTGTATCCCAAAAAGCCTAATGTCGTGCCTATTTGTAGTGACCCCGGAATCTTCTACAGCGGTTAATTTATCAACCGCTCAAAGACACGTGCCAAAATTTGGTTGAACAAAAATAATGAATGGGCTCGAAAACGGGGGGCACGATTCTCTCCCCCAAAAAATCATGCATTTCCTTTTGCCGGGTTTGAAAAAAAAATGACCCCAACTATCGTTTAAAAAATGTAAACTTCTATTTAAAACAAATGTCCGTCTTCTCGGCATGGTGTTTGACAAAAAGCTAAATTGGAAAAACCCCCTTGTTGAGTTACGCAAAAAAACATGTTGAAAATCAAACCCATTGAAAGTTCTCAGTAATCATCGTGGGGGGCAGATAGGCTTTTTTTCATGTTAGAATTTACGGGTCTCTAGTTTGCTCCAAGATGGCATGGAATGTTTCGTATACTCTTTACAAATAACACAACCCTTAACTTCTAGCACTGCCACCATTGTGGTCTTCGTTTGCTCTTGGTGCATTTCAACAAGCCCGGGATCGCTTTTATGCCCAGTCAGGTGTGTCCTCCTTAGCAAACGGAAAAACCCCTTGATGGGTACGTATTAATGAAAATTTAAAACTATGCCTAACCATCCAGCAATCGGACTGTTTTTAACACGACATAGTCAGACATTTGATAACAAACCCAAGGGATCTCTTCCAAGGGATTAAGATGTAAACTTTTGTTTAATCTTAAGATTTCATCTGCCAAAAGTTTTAATTTTGTATTTTCAAAAACCCCCCCGGCTTACACCAAGCCGATTATTTATTTGACCTTTGTCGTTTTTTATAAAAATCTACTTGCGATAGTGGATTAAATTTAAATTTAGAAAGATTTTCCAGGGAACTCAAAAGGTTTTCTTTTGGGGATTCACAGATGGCTCCAAAAATTTACAACAAGGTTGGAAGTGCCTTTTATTTTTTCCACCTTAAATGAACGTTTCAGGCTAAGCGACGTGTGTTCGTTTTTACTGCGAGTTTTGCCCTCCCCTGAAGCTCTTAAAAAAACATTCTACCTGTCGTTGTGGGGAATACCTTTTTTTTGTTCAGTAGCTTAAGTTCACTTCAACTATAAAACCTGTTTCAGTCATCATTTGGGACAAACATCCAAATTTTATTTGAAAAAATAAACCCCTAAGGGGTATATAATAGAGTTTTTGTTTGGTACCTGGACACGTGGGGATGAGGGAAATGAACACGCTGATCGGGGTGCTAAAGGAAACTTCCCGCGTCCCCCGACGTTGATTTTAATCTATTCCCGTTCCAGATGTCAAGGTGGGTCAAACAAAAATTGTTTTTATTTGCGACAGCATCGTGGGATGTGTTGCAAAATAACAATTTCATAGTGTGTGCCCCCTTGACTAACAAAATTCGTCCACCCACGTCTCACTCTCCTAAGAAAAGGGGGTATTTTCTAGAATTCGTATAGGCCTACACGCCTAACACCGGATACTCTTAACCCGAGAAAAGGTTATTCCCATATTGACACAGTGATGTACCTTTAAACCCTGCATCATTGCTAGCAGAAAAGTGCCAAATAGATGCTTGCGCCCAAATTTTATCTCTCCCAAACATATGAAAACTTCTATCATTGATAAAAGGCGACAAACCCTTTTTAAAAATTTTTCATCCATTGTAATCTATTTAACAAAATTTAATTTACATCTTACACTTTTTTCTTTTCTTTATTTTCTTTACATACATAACTTTTTTTTTGCTATTCTTTCTTCATCATCAATTTTCCCCGCGGCGGATAACATTTTCCCCCCTCCCCCCGGGAAAAGCCCCGCCCCCAGCTTTTAAACAGCCCCTGAGCGGCTGACTTGCTTGCCCGGGGACATAAAAAAGCTTCTACGGGGGCTAAAGCGAATACGCACGGGCCCGGACGGCGTGCCCGCAATTCACTTAAAACTCCGCGAACGCTCTCAGCGACTCACTTTCCCCTTTTCAAAATGGCGCTTGAACAGGGATTCCAAAAGAATGGAAAACGGCTCCGTGCACCGATCTACAAAAACGCGACAAGAGAGACATAAAGAACTACAGGCCAAACACATCACCTCACTGGTCGGGAAACGATGGAACGTTTTGTGGAGACCGGACGGCGAGTTCCTTTAAGCCAAAACGTCATCCCTGCGGGGCAGCACGGTTTTTCGACACGCCGTTCTTGCACCCTCTCCTCCCCGGGCGCCATGACTCAGGGACGGCGGCCTGGCGAGCGAAAGCGGAGCTCCATTCACTGTGTCTTTCTCGTTGGGTCTAAAGCATTTGAAAAAAGTGCCGCACGTGCGTCTATACGCAAGTAGTTTATGGCATTAAGGGCAATTTGCTTGGGTGGTTTGAGAGTTTCCGGGTGGGGCCGCACACAGTTCGCCCAGTTTCAACGGCGCCTCAAAAATTTCCGGGACGTGCCCTCGGGCCATCCAGGCAGTTTCGGCCCCCCGCTTTTAAACGTCTTCGTAGCCACCCCCCTACCTCGGAAAGGGATCCAAATGCCCGTACGCTGATGAGTCCCCCTGTACTGTATCGTGGGCCCCCAAGGGATGAGACCCCCCCCAAAGCAACCTAACGACTTCAATCGGGTGCAAACGAAAATGGCTTCGCTAAAACCCCCTCAGTGCAAGATGATGGACTTTACGCGCGCTCGCACCCCATTTTAAAACTTCATGCCCCTCGAGGGTGTCCCCACTCGGTACGTCGAAAAGCAGCGCCTCCTCGGGGTTCACATCACAAAACGACCTCCGAGGAACGTGCACACCACATCGTGCGCACCAAGGCGTTGCAGGTGCTGGGTTTTGCGGCCCCCAAACCCCACGGCTGACGCCCCCCGTCAAAGGATGGCCTACCCTTTGCTAGTCAAGCCCTCCTGACTTTCGGCCTTCCCGCCTGGCACCCAAATACCATGAGAACATCAAAACTTGAGAGGGGGCAGAGAAGGGCCCGCTTTCATACATGGCCGTAACCCCCCCCACCCTGTGACCCGATGCAGGTTTTTGCCCCAAGACCATCACCTGCAGTACACCGATCTGGTGTTTTTTAAAAGATGCCTCAGTGGCGCCACTGATTTTTCGTGTGGGCCGCGCATCTCCCGGGGCCCCGTGTTGAAGGGGGACGATAATATGCACCCCCCCCTCCAAACCCCCTCCGGCCCAAAAGGCGCTCGCCGACGTGCTTTTTCTTTTCCGGGGAGTTAACAAAAACGACCTGCCGCCCGCCCTCAAAGAACTGCTCATGGTCATTTCCCTTCCCTGTGCAGGGAGCCTTATGGGAGAACCAA
Source organism: Sweltsa coloradensis (assembly GCA_024449915.1). Classification (NCBI taxonomy): domain Eukaryota; kingdom Metazoa; phylum Arthropoda; class Insecta; order Plecoptera; family Chloroperlidae; genus Sweltsa; species Sweltsa coloradensis. Next base: position 129,695 of record JAMZAV010002749.1, read on the forward strand.
CTGCATGTGCTAAATTGTTAGTTTAAAACGGCTTCATAAGGCTCTTCGGGGCAAAAAGATTTCCAAAATTTTGAGTTTTTACAAGATATTTGCTACGTCCGACGCCTTTTTCTTTTGCAATTTTAAAAAAACAAAGAAAACAAAAAAAAATAATAATACACTTAAAAACAATCAATCATCACACATACCTGCATTCACTTTTCTCTTTTCTTTTCATTCACAGGCGGCGCAATATACCTAACCGGGTTGAAGCGCCCTATTTTTCTCACGTCGTCGTTGAAAAAACTCTAGTTGCGATATTTTTAAAAATTTAAATTTTAAAAAGGGTTTTGCCTTGAAAATCAAATGTTTATTTTGGGTATTCACAGATGGCTCCAATTTAAAGTTGGAATTCCCTTTTGATTGCTCCCCCTTTAAACTGAACGTTTCAGGCTAAGCGACGTGTTTTTCATTTTTCACTGCAGGTTTTTTCCCATCCGTGAAGCTCTTAAATACATTCTACGCTGTCGTTGTGGAGAATCCTTTTGTTTTTCAATAGTTTTAAGTTTCACTTCAAGCTAAAAAACCAGTTTTCGTCATCTTTAGCAAACATCCATTCTATTTTAAAAAAACTAACCTCAAAGGGTTATATAATAAGTTTTTCTGTATCCCCTGGACCGTGGGCATAGAGGGAAAAAAACACGCTGATCGGGCGTAAGGAAGCTTCCCAGCGTCGCGACTTTGATTTAAATCTATTTCCCCGTCCAATTCAAGAAAAGATTAAAGAAAAGATGGTTGGTTTGCGAAAGCATCTTGGGATGGTTTTTAAAAATAAAAAATTGCGTAGAGTATCCCACTTGATAAAAAAAAAATTCGTCCACCTAGTCCGACTCTCCGTAGAGAAGAGGGGGTATTGTCTAGAATTCGTAAGGCCACACACCCTAAATCACGGTATCTCTTTACCAAAAAAAAAAGATTATTACCATATTGACACATGATGTACCATTAACCCCTGCTCATATCTAGCAGAATTGCCAAAATTTTGCATTGGCACGCAATTTTATTCCCCCCAATCATAAGAAGAACTTCTTTCATATGATAAGGGGGACAAAATTTTAAATTTTCTATCCATAGTAATTTATTTAACAAATTTTTTTTTCTCATCTCATTTATTTCTTTTTTTTATTTTCATTTTCATACAAACTTTAATTTTGCTATTTCTTTAATCATCATAAAATTTTTTTTTTAAAAATTTTCACTTGAAAAAAATCTTTTCATCAACTACCTGCATTAACTCTTCTCATTTATTTTTATTTACGGCGGGGGCAAATAACCTAACCGGTTTGAAGTGCCTGGTTTTCTCAAGTCGACGTCAAAGGACCTCTCCCCCCTTTCCCTTGACAACCCCCGACGACGACGACAACAACAATGACGAACACAACGATGCAAAAACGATGACGACCACGAATGAGAACCCCTATTCTTCCCCATATCCGGGGCTGTTTCTGCCCCGCATGGCCTATCCCCCTATAATTCCTAGGCTAGAGGGGCGCATTAAAACCTAACGGTTGACGTCCCCTTAAAAAAAGATAAAAACCCTCTTTTTTCCCCTTTTTAACTTACAAAAAATGTATCAAATCTCCTTATAATAATTTAAATTAATTTACAATCTAACGGCGGGCGTTTTTTACCGGTAGATCACCTTATTTTCTCACATCGTCTTTTACTTAGCCATTCTAGACATTACATGTATTTTTAAATATTTAGTTTTAAATCATATACTCCAAATGCTAACAGAACAATTTTGCAATCTTTTTACTGTAAACATTTTTGTATTTTTCCTTACAGGGCGCCCCTGTCCCCCCATCCAAACACGCAAAAAAAGATTTGGAAATTTTCGTACGCTTTTCGTTATCCCGACTTCGGGATTGTGTTAATTCTGCTGCGATCACTCATCATATTACAACCAGGTGATGTGAAACTACTCCCGCGCGCTGCTGCCACCCACTCCACATTCACCCTGGGGGATCTGCCAGCTAGGCTTCCCCCCCCGTCTGGGCCCAGGAAAAAATTGGCCCAGGATGGGTCTCTAATCGAACAAAGGGGATTCAAAGAAAAATCCACCTTGAAAAATCACTATCAAGAGTAGTATATTACTCCCCGAAAAAAAAGGCGAGCTTTTGGCGGTCGTCGTGGGGGGAACATTCCCTTCCCTTGAAAACCTCCCCGAAGACCCGACAATAAACAACACGGGCGAGACACAAACGAAACGACTACGACGGGGGGGAAACCACCAATCCCGCCCTACCCGTACCCCCCTTTTTTCCCCTAATAACTCATCTGTACATATTTTACCCCCCGCTACTAGAGGCAGCTCTGGCTGTCGACATACAGGGGTTACATCGTAATTTTTTAGTTGTGCCCTGTCACGTCAAATAGGAGAATTGAAAAAGCCCTTGACAAATTTTCTGACTTCAAGATTGACCCCCTCTTAAACCAAATAAACTCATCCCTGTCTGGGCCCGAAATAGAATTGACCCAGACATGGCTCTGCAAATCGTCAAGGCGATCAAGAAAAAAAGCCCATTTCCCAAAACTCACTAGTAGAGCGGGTATCTTACTCCCCGAAACTAGAGGGGCTCTGGCTCGACGTGGGGGACCTTCCCCCCCTTCCCTTGACGCCCCCCCCCGGGGGCGATGAAAAATGCCCCAATAGAACGATGACAAAGACGAGACGACCGCGACGTGGAAACCCCCCTTCCTTCCCTACCCGGGGGCTGGTTTCTGCCCACCCATGGACCCCCCCCCTCCCCTCCCTCCTTAGGCTAATGGTGCATTATGAGCAAACTGTTGACGCGTCCTTAACCCAAAAAATAAACAAAAAAAAACTTTCCCCACCCGTTTTGGGACATCCCCTGAGTACTCGTAAAGTTGAAATGGGGTCGGTTGTACTGAGATGTGGTGTTCATGGGGGGGGGAGGCAAAAAAATTTATATTTAAAATGTGGGTGTTCTTGAACTGCTTAATTGTATTCCAAATTTCCCATACATTTCGAAAGGACGATCTTTTAATAATATATTTCCCTGAAAATGCATGTTGTTGCAGTTCGTGTATAATTTTTTAGCGAGCGTAGCGAGCGTCCCCCTTTGACTCTTATATCTCGTTGTCTTTTTTTTTGTTTTTTTTTTTTACTGCTTGGGTACAGGTCGCACCGTTTCTCTGTTTCGACCAAATTTTTGCACACATTACATCCCACCTATGGGGGTTGCTGTATATTTTTTGAACAAACCAATCGTTGGTTAAAAAAAATAAAAAAATAAAAAAAAAAATTTTTTGATCGTTATAAAATTTTTGCAGGGTCAATTATAACCATTCTCTCCATTTTACAATTTTACTAATGGGGTTAAAAACCCTTTAATGGGGAGCAAGTTGTCATGTTTTGGGGAAATAGGGGAAAAGATCTTGGGACCAGCCTTTGAGCTTGAATTAAAAGAACTGAGTAAAGGTGTAGAAAATCCGATTTCCAAAATTTACCGATATGGAAATGCCAAAAGACGTCATCAAGAGGCGGACGAGAAATTTTACGTTCCTAAAAACATGACCCTGGCTCTCCCTGAGAAATTTTTTTATGTGATCAAAGTAGTGTGTAATAGTTCAGGAAGGTTCATATTTAAAATTTTTTTAGGAAATAAGTTTTTATCGTACCTCCTCAAATGACTATTATATGATATTTAAAATTTGCTATTTTTTGTTTTTTGGACATTTGTTTTTTCCGTATCCTGTAGATTTTCCCCTTGGCAGCAAATAAAAAAATATTTCAATTTAAAGTTGAGAGGCTTCTTTTCTGAAAATAATTATGTATGACGCAGATCTCTAGTGCAAAATTTTTCGCGTCGTATGATTTTTTTAAAGGGCACGAGTGGGGCAACGGGATCGTCCGCGCCTTCATTTTCAGTGGGATCCCGGAAAACCGTGATACAAACAAATCCTTTGGCACAGTTGTTCTAAAAAAACATTAAAAACAGTTTAAAATTGTGGTATTGATCATTTATCCGTAAAAAATTTATTGGCGGCCCTTTTCCAAAATGGGTACCAAAGTACGAATTTGCTTTTTTCAAAGCACAAATATTAAAAAGGTCATTTTTAATAACTTTGGGGCGCTTAATGCAAAAAACACATAAAAACCCTTTTTTAAACAAATTTGAACGCTGTTTTTAAAGAAAATTTTCTCATTTTTACTTTGCATTTTTTACTTGAAGAGAGTAGGTTAAATTGTATTTTATTATGATTATTGATTGATTTTGTATTCTTTTTTTATGTTTGTGGTTTCTTTAAAGTCTAATGAAAAAATTACATATATTCATTTATTGCCCGAACTGTTTTTACTTCAAACACGTTAAATGTTTAACCACTACTTCTTGTCTGTGTTATGTTTTTTTATAATTTTTATATCTTTGTATTGTTCACTAGTTTTTTTTTTTTACTTGTGTAATAATTGAATTTGTATTGTGCTTGGGTTCAGCAAACAAAAGGCCTCTGGAATTAAGTTTCGCCAAGATATAAAAAAAAGACTCTTTTTATTATTTTTTTTTTATTTTAACAAGAGAATATACTTTTAAAGTTAGACAGATTTAAAGGCAAAAGGCGAATAAGGGTACTTTTAAGCGGGGTAGCGGTCTGAAACTCAGGACGCGAAACGAGGTCGTGAACTCTTCCCCCGCCGCGTGAAAATTGCCTACGTAAGGCCCGCGAGGGGGCGGATCGAGCGCCCGATACCACCCCCGCCGGGGTTTTGGGTTTTTACACGTCTTCATTTTCCCGTCATCGAGAAGCCGCGCCGATGGCGGGGAAGGATTCTTCGCTCCACGAGAAGATTTCTGGAGACATTCTCCAAAGACTTGTTGAACCGGGCCAAAAAACCTTTCACGTCACTCGGCACTTTTTCAGCCATAGATTTGTCATTTACACCTTGTATAGTTGATCTCGCCTAATGTCTTGAGATTACATGGAGTGATCATTTTCCAAATTTAAGTGAAGTATTAAAATACAATAGGCCACACAATCCAGGCAGGGTGGAGACTTGCGCAAACTGATTTTGGGAAAATTTCAGGAAAATTTGTGAAATCTCTTTGCTCAAATTGGCTTTACTAGTTTCGTGACCCCAACTCTTTTTCAATATGGTTAGTAAATGCTTGCTTGTGCACTATCCTATACCCCTGACTATGTGAACAACGCCGTCGTGTCGTCCCCTGGGGAACAAAAATTGCGCTTTTCCATCAGGCAAAGAAGCGCTTTCTAAAAATTTAAAAATTTACTACATTTGAAATTTAATCAATTTCAACACAAAGAGCGAAAAAGAAACAAATTATCAAATTGTAAAGGGATCCCTGGCAAGATATGTGTCTTCTATAAAATTTCAGCACCTCTTCCACGATGGGGTGGAAAAAGGGTTAAAACAAAAAGTGGACGTCAGGTAAACACCATACCCGCTATCAAGAATGGCGGGCAATTAATTCTACTCCAGCAGATGTGGCTTCAGTACTGGGTTCACATTTTCATCAGTAAGCAGCAATCCGATATGAGCCGAAATTTTTTGCCCCCAAGCATTGAAAAAAAAGCTCGAAAACTTATTTCTCATCTAAAAACGATGAGCCAACAACAGAGCTTTTTCTTTTTTGGGGGAACTCCGTAGGGCGTTAAGCTCTTGTCGCACATCGTGGGAGAAAACAAAATCCCAAAACGACATGTTTGTCCCCTGACTGATCCCGCTTTGGGAAAAGTTTTTTTTTTTTTTTAAATTTTTTTAAATGGTAGTCTGACAATTCCAATGTTTGGCATAGTGCCATCTTAATTCCACTTCTTTAAAAACCCAAAAAGAAAATCGATGCCGACTTCATATCGCCCTTTTTCTCTGACAATTTTGCTTTTGAAATTTTGTTCAAAAGATGAAAACAACGATTATGTGGATGCTAAAACACGGGGTTTTATTGGCAACGCCCAAATGTGTTTTTCGTCACGTCGTTGCACCATCGCCACTTGTTCGTTTAAAAGCCCTTTTATTCAAAAAGGGTTTGTTGCAAAACGCATTTTTGGGCGTGCTTTTTGCATTGAAAAAGCCTACGCCCCCAAATGAGATACAATTTCTTAAACAGATTCCGAGGGGGGTTTTTCGAGGGCACATGCCAAAATTTAAGAAAATTTTTAAAGATAAAATTTAAAAGTGCGTGTTAACAATGTTTTGTCAGACTCGTTCTCACGGGAAACAGGTTACCAAAAAGGGCTCAGTCTTGTCGTTGTCACATTGTATTGGCAAAAACATGTTTAGATTGTATTCCAAAGAGCCAAATTCGTGCCTATTTGTTGATGCCCTGGGAATCTTCTACGAGGGTAAATTTCCAAAAACTCAAAAACAAGTAAAAATTGGATTGAACAATATAAGTGATGGGCTAGAAACAGGGACACATTCCTCCCAAAAGACTCAGTGCTTCATTTTGTCGTCTTCGGGAATTAAAAATGCCCCACACTCTTGTTTAAAAATATGAACTTCAATAAAGCCCTGTTCGTCTTCTCGCAGGGTGTTTTCCCAAAAAAATTTAAATTGGAAACCCCACGTTGTTGAGTTACGCAAAAAGCATGTTGAAAATAAACCTATTAAATTTTTCTCAGAAATACTCTGGGGCGATATGCTTCTTTTTAAAATTTAGGGATCTCTAGTTTGCTCCAAATGGACTTGGGGTTTTCGTTACTCTTCAGAAAGTAACAAAAACCCAAATACTTCGCACTTCCCCCCCCTTGTGGTCTTCGGGGGGGCTCTTGGTGGTTTCGAAAAAGCCCGGTAGTCAGCTTGTATGCCGATCAGGTGTTTCCCCCTTGGGGCAAACGGGAAAACTCTGAGGAACCGTACGTATAAAAATTAAATCTTCCTAACCCCATCCATAAAATCGTGATGTTTTTAATGAAAAAAAAGTCGACACTTTGATAACAACCGATGGCAAACCCTTCCAACGGGGTTTAGATGTAAACTTTTTGTTTTAATCTTTAGATTTTAATCTGCCAAAAGTTTTTAATTTTGTTTTAAAGCAATAACCCGCCTTGGGCTACAAAAGAGCCGATTTTTCTATTCGACTTTGTCGTTTTGAAAAAAACTCTTTCAGGCAATACTTTTAAAATAAACTTAGAAAAATTTGCCTGAAAATCAAAGTTTTTCTTTGGGATCCAGATGGTCCCAAAATTGACAACTAGGGTTTAAAGTGCCTTTTATTGCCCACCCTTTAAATGAACGTTTCAGGGGTAACGACGTGTTTTCATTTTTTACTGCAAGTTTTTTCGCCTCCGTGAAGCTCTTTTAAATCATTTTACTTTCGTAGAAGAAAATACCTTTTTTGTTCAGAGCTTTTAAATTTACTTCAAACTATAAAAACACATGTATTTTAGTCATCATTTATACAAGACTCCAAATTTTATTTAGAAAAACTAACCTTTAAGGATATATAATAAGTTTTGCTGGATACCCGGGCATGTGGGGGATAGACGGGAAAGAAAACGCTGATCGGTGCTAAGGAAGCTTCCCAGCGTCGCGACGTAGATTTCAAACTAGTTCCCGTTCCAGATTCAAGAGTGGATTCAAGCAAAGATTGTTGGATTTGCGCAAACATCTTGGATGTTTGCAAAATAACAAATTTTCTTAGTGTGACCCCCCTTGACAATAAATTCTCACCTACTCCCATCTCACGTAAGAAAGGTGGTATTGTCTAGACTTCGTAAAGGCCACACCGCCTAACTCCGGATATCTCTTACCCCCAGAAAAAGGTTGTCCCATATGTGACACTGTGATGTCCTTTAAAACCCTACATCATATCTCAGAATGTACCAATATGATGCCTTGCGCCCCGCAATGTGATCTCTCCCAATCATATAAATTTTATCAATGAAAAGGAAACAAACTTTCTAAATTTCTCTCCATAGTAATCTATTTAACAAATTTAATTCCATCATACACAATCTTTTTTTTCTTTATTTTCATTCAACAAAAATAACTTTTTTTTGCTTTACTTTCACTCATCATTTTATTTTTTTTTTTTACACTTAGAAAAAAACTAATCATCGACATACCTGCATTAACTCTTCTCTTTCTTTTATTCACAGGGGGCGCAATAACCCAACCGGTTTAAGCGCCCCAGTTTTTTTCACGTCGTCGTTTTTTTATTCGGTAAGTTTTCTCACAGTCATACTGTAATGCTACTGTTATCTAATTTTACCTGGAAATCATCAACGTGGTTTCGCTGGTAGGAAGGACACTTGAACGTGTGCAGTCACTGTTGGTCAGGCTGTCGTCTAGGGTGAAATTTCCCCCCGCTTGGCCCATGAGAAATTTGGCCCAGACATGGCTCTGCTAAACGTAAAAGCGTTTAAGAGAAAAAGTCTACCTCCAACATCGGGTGTACCTCCTCGAAAAAAGGGCAGCTCTGGGAATCGTCGTCGGGACATTGCCCCAACCCTTTACGGCCCCTCGACGACGATGACGACAATGACACAATGAACGAGACAAAAATAACGGGCCGGGGGGGGGAAGACCCCCCTTTTCTCCCCCTTCCCGTGGCGGTTCGCCGCATGGGGCTCTCCTCCTCCCCCCCTTCCCCTTTGGGTTTGAGTGGTGCATTAGACCTAACGTTGCTCGTAAAAAACTAACACAATTTTTAAAAATTTTTTTTTTTTTTACTGGTCCCACTGATCTTATTTTCTTTCCCTCAACTAAGATGTCCTTTAAAGCTTGTTCAACGGTTTTTTTGGGGTATCCATTATAAAAAGGAATCATTTTCCAAACATTTTGTTTTCCCTTGAATGTGGTTTTCATCTGTTATATGTTTTTGACCCAGGGGAGTGATTTAAAAATCCATGTTCTTTTTGGGGGGTGGTGAGAACGTCCTGTAATAACGGGCCGTGTGGTTTGCTTTCTGTACGCCGTGTGGCTACCTTTCCGTCCTCGCCTCTCTTAACCCGCACGCCCCAAAAACCTAGCTGACTGTCTGCTTCTATTTCTAGTAAAAGCAATGCTCTGTTCTTGTGAATTCCTTTCTTCTAGAAAAAGATCAAGAGATCTCTCCGTGTTGCCAAATCAAAACTACATCTATGTAACGTAGCAACACTCGGCTGGAGAGGTATCTCGTTTAGCATTATCCATGAGAATGTGCCCTCCCCTTCCCCCGTGGTGGTTCTGATCAGCAGGTCCCTCATCCCCAGATCCCCTTGGACTAGAGTGGTGCATTATGGCCTAAAGGTATTGTGACTGTGTGTAAGAAGTTGATTGTGGAAACGATCTTAACTAGGTGCTGATTATGAGATAACAGGTGGAGAAGTGTATGGGGTGATAGATGAGAGAAAGGGCTTTAGAATAAATCAGCTAAAAAGTGCGATCGATAGCCTGAATCTTGTCAATAATTCAACCTCTCCTGAGTTACAAAACCTCTCAAGCGGGAGACTGCGGGAAATTTCGACTGTTGTTTGTTTTAAGAAGGGTGGGGGTACGTGTGGTTGAAGCCAAACTACTCAGGCGGTCAGTGGCTGAAGGTTTGGGAACCATCATGGTCCAGCGAACAGTTTTTAATAAAGATTAATTTACAAATCATCAAGATTACCCACGCTTCTGTTGGCGTTGTGAACGCTTGGCGTCCCCCCGTCTGGCCCGGGGTAGGAATCTGGCCCAGCGATGGCCTCTGCTAATAGACAAGGCGAGGAAAGAGATAATAGCCATCTCGCAAACATCAGCTAGCAATAAGGGGGGTAACCTGAAAAAGAGGCGAGCTTTGTCGACGGACTATTGACTCGCCCTCCCCCTCCTCCCCGATGACAATGACCGGTTACGTCCGCGACGTGAAATTTCCTCCCCTTCCCGTGGCTGTTGACCAGCACCCCTCCTCGCCATATCGTCTAGGCTAGAGTGGAGCATATGGACCTAACGGTTAACGAAAGTAAGTTAAACTAAACGCTTTGGACGTGTATCGCCCGCCGCCTATGGTTAGCATAATTTCGTTATTTCTCCATGTATTTTATCCAAATAAATATCTCCGGTTCAATAAAGCCGGCGGAGTAGCCTACTTCTAGAATAGAAAATCGCATTTTTAGAAATCTTGATATTAACAAAACAGGTAAGTCTTTTACGAAATGTAATTAAATCATAAACCATCGTTGTGTAATGCATTAAAATAAAATAAATTAAACCGCCGATGTTTTCAAATCGTAATACTTTTTTTCTTTCAAATGATTTTTTTAAGTCTATATTGGAGTCGGTATTCGTATTTTTTATTTGTATTTGTATATTTATGTTGGTAAATTTACTCGTCATTCATTTTCATCGGTTTATATTTATCGTATCTTTTACTATAATTTCACTGTTTTTATGAGGACTAAAACAAACATATTAAATTTTTATTCGAATAATAATTTATTCTTTATTTTTATCCTCCCTAATCCTTTTCTTTCATAAACTTAGAAAACAATATAATGATCAAACACTCCGACAAACTCATTTCATTATCTTTCAATATTAAGGCGTTGCAATAAGACCTAACCGGTTGAAGCGCCCTAGTTTCTCACGTCGCTTGAATTCAAGGTGCACTATACCTCGGTAATGTAAGATTTGCTCTCACGTCGTGAGCTGACCTCCGAGTTCCTTGACTCTCTGTCGAGAGAAACCAGCAGACGAGAACTTTCCCTATAGGAACGACCAAACCATTCCATTATAAGAATCTTGTGGTTGTTCAACAATTCCGAGCCAATCCCTGGAAACTAGACAAAACCCATCTAAATACAGGTTTTACGATGATTTGCTTGATTACTATGTGTGCGCTGCTCTGTGCAACACGAACGAAGACAATGAACAATGACGGGACCACGACGCAGACCCCTTCCTCCACCCTACCGTGGCGGTTCTGGACCAGCATGAGCTCTCCTCCCCATCATCCATAGGCTAGAGTGGTTATTATCACCTAACAGTTGACGCACCTTAATCCAAATAAACCCACTAACGTTCTCTGTTCGTGCAATGAAATGTCTTCGTTTGGTGGAGGTGTTGCGGAGATTTATACTTTGTATAACCAAAGGCCTAAGGCACAGGGGAGAATTTAGCCCAGGCATTTGCTCAACTAGTCGTAACGGCGGGGACAGAGTTAAAGTCTATCTAACCAGAGAAAGATTGTTCCGAGGGTGTAACATAATGTGGTGTACCCCTGTCAGAGCCCGGGGAGAATTGGCCCAGAGGCATGGCTTCTGCTTATCGTTAAAGGCGATGAGAGCAAAGTCCACTATAGCAAAACATTAGCTAGTATGAAGGGTATGATTTTACTCCCCGAAAATAGAGGCGAGCTCTGGCAATCATCCGTCGGAGCACCTTCGCCATTCCCTGACGACCTCAGCGACGATGACAATAAACACCACGAAACGATGACGAAGACAATGACGGACCGCGGACTTGAGAACCCACCTTTCCTCCCTTACCCCAATTGCTGGTTCTGACCAGCATGGGCCTCTCCCACTCCATTATCCCCTAGGCTAGAGGGCGTATTTTGACATAACAGTAGACGCGTCCTTAACCAAATAAAAAAAGGGTTGAATCGAACGCTAGTATTTTAATTTCTGGTCTACAGTGACAATGGACGCAAACAAATGACAGAAACAGTTGGACCGACATAAACGATGTGCCCCCCCCCCCGATTGACGGATGGCGACGACGACAAACAAATCAACAATTTAATTACTACAATAAACATGTGAACTATAATATTCGGCGATAATATGAACTATTGCTAAAGGCATATTCCTCACGTCGTTATAAATAGTTAGCATGAATATCTCTTTCTTTTAATACAAGTTCAAATAAAACACACAAAAACTCAATTAATTAACTAAAAACGTCACAGGGCGGACGACGCACATATGATCCTAACATGTTGAGCATAGAGCACCTAATTTCTTCACGTCATTTACTTTATGAATTGATTTACAAAGAATGGACGACCCACGCAATACAGTTAATTCCAATCAAGTACGAGGTTGCCTACCCACAAGTTCTGCAGACTCAAGTGACCTATAGTCTGTTCTAGTTTGGATTATATAAAGCAAAACAATTGTAGAAATATATTTTGTTGATGAACGGCTGGCTCAACATTGCGCATGTTGGTTTTTATTCCCCATGAGTGACTGGTTCTGTCCCGCACTGTGGGGTCTCTTGACACACTAGGCTAGAGTGGCGCATTATGTTTTATGTTAATGGTAATAAATATTTGCATTTATTTACTTGTATCATTTGAACACAATAATAAAATAAATGCGAGAGTGGAAGATAGAGCATCTGCCCCCATAGTACGTGAGTACTGTCACCCTCTATACAAATATAATGAACTACAATGTCCAAGTTAAATATAATATCAAAATACAACTTCAATAAATATTATAAAATCACTACATAACCTAAACTAATACAATTCTTCAACTAACAAAAACAGAAATACAACCTACTTAAAAATAATCTGTGATGACGCTATTGAAACTACTGTCGTTTTTTACTACATTTGGGAGTGCATTCCATAAGGAGACAGATCGATATAAAAATCATTTGAATGCTGATGGTCTAGCCCGAGGGAGTATCAAGGGAACGACATTATCGTCTCGAAGTAGCTGTCTTCGTTAATAGATATTATTAGAAAAGGATTTACATCCACCTTACTACACAGCATACCCCTCAACAACACAATAGCTTGCCTTACAAAAAATTGTAATTGAAGGAATCTAACATAGATTGCGGCGTGCAGTTGCACTGGGTTGAAAGTTGCCATACCTAAAATCACTCTATTCAGTATGCCTTCCAGTTTGCATATATTTTGCGTGAGAAGTTAGATGCACGATGGATGCCATAATGTTAAAACAGGGTAATTAGAGTAAGGTAAGTCCGGTTTGAATTGTACATTGCCTACTCCTACCAATACTACATATTAAATTCCCAAGCAAGGAAGCAGCCTGTTACGAACCAAAATCGGTTTGCATATTCCATTTGTGAGTCATGCATAATAGTTTTATGGAATTAAGAATTTGAATTAGGAAATCTGTAAGTACTGTTGAAGTGATTTCGTAGAACGAGAAAAGCGTATATATTGAGACTTCTCACTGTTCATTTGAATCAATTTAAAGAAACACTAATGTTCTATCGATACCCAATCCTTTTGAAAGCTCTTGGATAGCTTTCATAGAGTCTTTTTGACGAAAACTGGTAGTTATCATCAGCAATTGAATAACTGAGAAGAAACATAAATAGGCAAGCCTAGAAAAATATACGATGAAAGTAACGGACCAATCACAGAACTTGGGAAAACACAGGGAGTGATTTAATTAAGTCAGATTTTGCTCCTTGAAATATGACTGATGATTCGATTTTTTAACAGAAAAGACTTTATCCACTAAAACCATTCCTTTAACTCCAAAAACCTGAAAGTTAGATAGAAGTCTACTGTGTGGAACCTGATCAAATGACTCGGACCATCAATAAACAATGCAAATCTTACCTGTTTAGTCGTATAACCCCATCATGTTTAGCCAATTTATCTTCAGAGTTGTCAGTGCGTGACAAAGAGCATTCTAGGTAGGAAAACATGTGATTGGAGTTTATAAGATCATGTACTTCAAAGTGATTTACGCACCACTATTTGACCCAGATCGCTCCATCAATTTGCCACACTTCTTGATAACGACTGACACATTTGCTACTATTCCTCCAAATAATAAGGCATAGAAACCCAAAGTAAAAGAACAGGAAAAAAAAGCTGTGATACTAACAACACACTCATCACCCACGCTATAGTAAATACGTGCACGACGCGGGCCTCGGAACAGAAGTCAATAAAGAAGTTTCCCCGTTTGAAACTTTCTTTATCGGCTCTGCCAAGTACAAACACCGTAGAAACAAATAATAATGTTAGGCACGGAGTTCTTATCTGAGCTCTTGATCCGACGCCAAGACCAGGGGTCACAGTGAGCCGGCTTGTGGGGAAAATACACAAATGCGGAGCAGGAAAAACACTTAGAACAACCGGACACTGTAGAATGTGTTGTCCACTTTCAACTTATGGTAAAAATATTAAAAAAGTTGAAAACAATTACAATACATAAAATAAAACTATTTTGCACTATGTTTTTAGGCGGGGCAACACAAATGCAGTTATCGCCCGGCAGCCGCTGTGGAAAATAATGTTTTATATTTAGGAGGCTGTGGATAAGGCATTGTAAAGAACAGACGCCAGTTATTGTCTGTCTTGATAGGATTTCCACACCTGCAAAGTCGTGTTTGATTCTCTGTACTAAAATTAATTTTATTTTGTAATTCGGAAGAAGATTAATCATAGTTTGGTGTGATAACGAACGAAGAAGTTATCTCCGAGTTTGGATTGTGTTTGTAGGCGAACTGTTCTTCAGATAAGTAGGAATCTTGGATTTGGTCACTCGTTTATTGCTGGGCTGGTTGTTTTCATCTGCCAACAATATGCAGGCAAGCCAAGGACTTGGGATACTTTGGTAAGTGTTTACTTTCTCTTGTAACTCATGAGATGTCAACGCTCAAATACCTATTTTAGTTTTCTAGTCGTTTGACGTTTGTGATCTTTGTCATAGAGTCACTCTCCGCTTGATCGATTGTTCGTTCTGTCATCACATTGCGATGTCCCACCAATACCCGGGAGAATTGGTCCACGAGCATGGCGTTGTAATCATAATGCCTGGGGAATAGGTAAAGTCCATCTCGCAAAACAAACAGCTAGCATTAGAAGATTATTCCCTGAAACTATAGGCGAAAGCTCTTGGCGTAGTCGCGTGGAACAACCCCCCTCCTCAAACCCCTGACGACACCTTCCAAAGACCTCAAAAGCCCCCGATAACGACCGCGATGAGAATACACCCGTTTCCTCCCCCTACCCGCGTGACAGGTTGTGACAGCATTGACCCTCCTCCCCATATCCCCTAGGATAGAGTGGGCGCTAAGACCTAAGGTTGACGCACCCTGAATCTATATAAATAAATCCATATAAAATAATCGGGTCTGATTTGACCCAAAGCATGGTTTCTGCTAATAAGGCAAAATTCAAGAGAAACAACGTATCTGCTAGCATAGGGGAGTCCGGAGAGATATACTACCCGAAACTAGAGGCAGAGCTCTAGAAAAAAAAAAAACAAACCATTTTATCGTTAGTAGGGGGGACATCTCCGCTTTTCATTGACGGACCCCTAACTGTGACAATGCCATGACGAACGATGATGAAAACGTTATGACCGCCCGGACGTGAGATCTCACCTTTTTTTCCATTACCGAGGCTTGTTCTGATAGTATTGTCCCTCCTACTCCATATTACCTAGCTAGAGTGGCGCTTTATGACCTTAACGGTTTAAGCGCCTTCAAAACTAAAAACACAAATTTAAGTTATAAATCTTTCGTATAAACCCAGGTTGCTAGTGAAGTAGGGAGCCCTTTGAGTTTACGTTTGATGGTAGTTTGGCTGCTTGTTCCTACCTTGCAACGTGGGTCCTCCGTGAGGCCATCAGGGTCATATAGGACACCGGAGACAGCTTTCTATATTCATCATTGAAGTATTTGTTACCAAATTTAACTCCCATTAAACAAAATTTTATTACACAATTCCCTTTTTTAGTTTCGCTTTTATTTCAATCATTTATTTCTTACGTATAAAATAAAAAACAAACAAAATCATAAAAAAGATATTGCCTATCTATTTAAAGCGGCTTAGTTTCTCACGTCGTCGATCTGAAGGTGCTGGAGGAAAAGATGAACGACAATCTGCCCATGGATGGTTTGATGGTTCGAGTTAAGTCCCCCAACTTAAAAGAAATCAAATAAACACAATAAAACTAATCCGTGATATTTTGTCTGCGGTTTTAGTAATTGAATTAAGTGTTGAATGAATGGTCAGTGTAGCCATTAGATCAACAATCATTCAGTATAGCTTTCCTTCCGAACTATTTGAAACTGTTCGATGTGGGTAGAACAGCTGTTCCCTGTCTGGGCCCGGGTTAGAATTGAGCCAGAGCATGGCTATAGAACGCAGGAAAGAGACAAAGTCATCTCGCAAACAGTCAGATAGTATGTAGGGAGTGATCAGTCACCAAAACTAGAAGCGAGCTCTGCCCCCAGTCGTCGTTATGGACCACTCCCGATGTCGATGAATTGACAACAAGAACGATGACGACCATTAGCCCGGGGTAGAATTGACCCAGAGCTGGCTCTGGCTAATCGTAAAAAGGCGATTCAAGAAAAAAAGTCCACCTCGCTAAACATCAGCTGAAAGAGCGGAGTATCTTACTCCCGAAAACTAGAGGCGAAGCTCTGTCAATCGTCATCGGGGACCTGCACCCCTTCCCTTGACGACCCCCGGCGACGAGACAATGACACACAAAGAGGACAAAAAACGATCGACGACGCGACGTGAGAAACCCCCCTTCATCCCCTTACCCTGTGGCTAGGTATGGAACAGCATGGCCCCTCTCCCACCCCCCCCCCCCCTAGGCTAGAAGTGTTGCATTAGACTAAACGGTTGGACGCGCCTTAACCTTATAAAAACCCGAAATTTTTCATGTAATCGTGTAAAAATGAAAACAATTTAGAATAGCACCTCGGGGTTCGCACTAGTGGTCGAATGTTCCAATGTTTGGTATTAGAATAGTGTTAACATTGCAGTTTTTTTTTTCAAACAAATTATCGAACGGAAAAGTGCCGATATTAATTCTATACTAATAAATAGCTTGCGCCAAAGGATAGTCAATGTGCAACTTGTTTAAAATCGCCATAAACCTTTTTAATGGTAACCTGATAATTTTATTATGTATTTTTACATGCTTGTATGTAAAAAAGAGATTTAACCTGAAGCGTTTTGTCTCAACTTTATTAATCCCACCGTTTTCTTTTCGGAATGTTTTGTTGCAACTGCATAGTTACGCCCATTGGGTGTTGAGCTTGTAACGAAATGACGAGACCCTTAAGGACATAATATATGTTAGTTTATTTAAAAAACCATGCCCACTCTGATGGAACTGGAACTCGAAAGTCTATTCACTGACTAATAAACCTCGTCCTCCTGCTCTCGGACTCTCACGTAGAGAGGACGGTGCGAATTGTCCAGAATTAGAATAGGCCATCACACGTCTAGCTCACCGGAGTGTCTCTTTACCAGAGAAAAAGGTTGGCTGTTCCCATATGTGAAATGTGATGAACCTTTAACCGTACATTCATATTCTATTAGCAGAATGTACTAAATAATGATGCCTTGGCCCGGCATGCAATGTGTTCTTTTTACAATCTTTGCTTATGACCATGCGTACATGCATCAATGTAGTCCGTTGTTTTGCCAAGTATAATTAAAATCCAAGATATTTAATTTTTCATAAAATTATAATATTCCACACGACAGTTTTAGTGAATCTTGTTCATCTTTATTTGATATGAACTTAGATAGTAATAAAATAAAATAAATTTAACCTTCAATATCACAGGACGACTCAATACAAGTCCCTAGTTTCTTACGTGATACCAAGTTAAATAATATATAAGCTAGGGAATATTATCCCGCGTATTTATTGACTGCCAACTGCTTCCACAACGTTCCCGTAAGGTCACACAACCTTGTATTATCAGGCCGGTGCATAATTGACAAGATGATATTGAATATCGACACAAATATTAGGAGTTGCTTAAAGAAGACGATTTGTTGAAAGCTGAGGTTACATAAGTGTTGAGTTGTCTTATGGTGGATTTAATTACGTAGATTACTGCAGACCTGGCCTCGACAGACTGATGGTTAGGGTCACTAGTAAACAGTAGGCTACAAGGAAGGGCGCAAGTTTCTTGCCACTAGGGTGACTGTCTCTTGAGTCGTCTATGGCTGGGTCTAGCAGCATTGGCCTTGTATCACTTTGAACTCTATATGAACCTTTCTTTAACCTACCATGGCTGGTTCTGTCCAGGGACGCTAGTGGCTTCCACTTATTCCTGCTAGCGTGGACTTGGAGCAATATGACCAAATGACTGACGCACTCTTGGACCAAATAGACCAAAGGACATTCCCTCCCGTACCCGTGGCTGGTTTCTGACCAGCATGACTTACCACCCCATATTCCCCAAGGTTATAGAGTTTAAATTTCGACCTAGTGGTTGACAAGTCCTCATACAATAAACTATTAAACTACTGCAATCTCTGTCTTGGACTAAAGGTAGCCTAATGGTCGTTGGTCTTGTTGTTAGCGAGCTCTGCTTCCATGCAGAAGGTCCAGGTTCGATTTCCGCTAAAGTCAGAAGTTTTTAAATTCTGATTTGGACTTAAGTCATCAGTCCTGTCCCATGGATGTTTTTTTTTGAAAACGGTGACTATGGAGCCGTCCTAGCAAACAAAGCAAATAATAAATTCAGAGTTGTCTGAATCGGCCGCGTTGATCGCGGGTGTTCGCACTGTCATCCCACTGATTGCTATGTCATCATTAAAAATATCGATCTTTGGTTGCTTATCGCTCCATCGTCGATGCGTCGGGGCCTACAGTGTAGGCTAGTAGCTTTGATTTACTGTCCCCCATCTGAAAAATCAGTTATTAACTGAGTGGGGTAAACTCTAAATACAATTTATTTATTATTTTATTTAAAGGACTGGAATCACGATGGATGTATGTCTGCGTCTAGCCATAGGTCTTGGTTCAATTTGATAAACCACGCCTGAGCCCGGGGGAGAATTTGGCCCAGAGCATGTAGCATCGTACGAGGCGAGGGAAGAGGTATAGTCCATCTCGCAAACATCTGCTAGTATGAGGGGAGTATATAACTCTCCGAAAACTAGGAGGCGGGAGCTCTGGCATCGTCTTGGGAAACACTCCCATTCCCTTGAGGACAGTCCCCCGACGATCATGACCATGACAACACAACGATAACAAAGACGTGCCGTGACTGCCCGGGACGTCATATAAACATCCAGTTCCTCCTTGACCCCGTCGCTGGTTCAGGCCAGACTGGGACTTTCCTCCCCATATCACCATAGGCTTGGCTGAGCGTAATGTTGACGATCTTTAAACCAAATAAAGAATAATAGTTTGTAAATATAAAACAACCAATTTTGCAGTGTCCAGTCTCACTCTGGTCTGTGGCTGCTCTAGTCAGCATAGTTTTTAAATTAAAAATTAAATTGTAAAACATCGTTTCTAGGGTTACCCACTCCGTATCCGAAATTGTTGCAGTGGTGGACATTGAATATAAAGCGGATCAAGACATAAAAAAAAATTATTTGTTATATTCAATTTATAATTTCGGTTTCTATCACGATCATCATACTTTTATAAACTTAAAAAATAATGTATCATAACATACATCATAAACTTATTTCATTACTATACAATATCACAGGCGCGCATATTTTTTTTGTTTTTAAATTTTTCTCTAAAATGCCCGGGGGGGGTTGAAAGCACCCTAGTTCTCACGTCGTTCGTGAGTACGTTTCTAATTCATTTAGATATAACCACCGTAGGAAAAACTAATTGTTTGAAATTTACAATCTTGCGGGTGAAGGACGGGGGAGGGAAAGGCGTGAACCATTTTATCCCACTTCGATTTTTTCGGCATTCTACAATATGGCACTAGCCGCCAGCCGCGGAGAGGGGTAATGCACAGATAGATAGCTCGACAGATAATTAATGTCCGACTCACTACAACGACGAATATTCAAGCAAAGGTCAACCTCATTGCCACAAACCATGCATAGATGCAAAGAGTGGACTTATTCTAGCAAGTGTTCTATCCTCATCCTTATGTAGTTTTTCTTATTTTTATTGTTGTAAATTGAAAATGAATAATTATACTAATTTGATACATATATAATTGATATTGAACAGGGCAATGGTAAGATATCCAAATTGTGTCACTCAGAAGGAACGAAATGCATAATTTATTTGGGGCTATCTTATGCGCGCCGGAGCTCGTTTCCCACCCCATCCCCCCCCGTTTTTCGCTGATTAGGTTGTTTTTTGTATTTTAGGAGTTTTTCGTAGGATGAAAAAGCTCCACATAAATGACGTTCCAGAATTTGAAGGTAAAATTTCCGGTTAGATAACTAAATTAAACTAACAATGCCAATTGTTATTTTTACAAAAAAATACGCAATTAATTGGTATTGTGCAATAAGTAGGGATGCTCAGCATAATAAAATAATATAATTTTTCTGCGAATTACACCACGGCAGGTCTTAAAAAGTGTGTACCCAACCGGACAAGAGTTCGTACACACACTAAAGCTAGATGTCCTAGCAAGGTAGCTAGGTAATGTAGAAGATTAATAAATCAGACCACGTATTGTCCGAATACACTTTCATCAACAGGGGCGATCCAAGAATAAATTAGAATCAGAGTATTTGATTGCTAGAAGTTATTATGCAGGGACAGATTGTACATAATTATATTTGTCGCAAGTCGCCCGCCAATAAATTCCGAAACGACATTGCGTTACGTACAGAAGCTCCCGACGGAGCGCCGACGACGGGGTACCATTGTACCAAGCACATTGCGCGAAGCAGGTCAAGCTAGGAGTCAAATGTTAAAACTTAGGGCATATATTATGTTTAATTATACACAGGTCACACCGTTAGTGTGGCACATTAGGATTAAAGAGCGCTGGTCCGAGGCGTTCGGCGTTTCGAAATCTCAATGAACTTTATGATATAATAATAATATATATAATGTAATATAAAATATAAAATTAATGTTTTTATTCGTACTCAGATCTGAATGAATTTAATTTCTTTAGAGTAAAGCACTGAAAAGCAAAATGTGTATTGTGGGCTCGTTGGTATTGGGTTAGAATCTCTGCTCAATACAGGAAGGCCATGGTTTCGATTCCCGTTAAGTCAGAAGTTTGTGGCTTTAACTGGCATGATTTAGCAACGGTGCCGTTTTCAGCCGGTCCGAGCAACGAGGCACAAATAAATTAAGTTGTTCTGAACGGCCTTGTTGATTCTGGCTTGATCGCGGGCGCACTGTCCATAATACTGATTACAGATTTCCGATATTAAAAAAATATGATCTTTTGGTGGTTATGCTCACTCGTCGATTACGTCGGGGCCTGCAGGGTTGATGATCGCTTTAGTTACGTCCCCACTGAAAATCAGTTATATGACTGAGTGGGTAGACTAAATAGGAATGTATTTATTTATTATATGCTACGCTATACGCTCACTTCATGCAAATATAGGCACTAACCTCAGAACCGTTAATTTCCTTTTTTGTGGGGGGAAAACAAAAGTTATTTTTACCACAACAAAGATAAATAGAAACGTATTTTCAACATTAGGATTGACACATTCGACAAAAATATTAAACTGTAACTAAAATTTATACCGTATACACCAGATAAACAACCATAAAAAAAGTAAGTGGTCATTTGAGGACTCCGGATACACATAAAATACATTGCAAATATCGCAAACAAATACACGAAAAAATGCTCAAAAATCTCGTAGTTTTATAGTATAATGCGTCACAACAGAAATAAATAAAATAAATAAATAAATACAAATTTATTAGAGTACCCACTCAGTTTATAAACTGATTTTCAGTGGGGACTTTAAATCAAAGCGACAAGCCCAACCCTGCAGGCCCCTCCCCCCGACCCCGCCCCCCCCAATGACGAGTGAGCGAGAACCACCAAAGATCAATAGTTTTAATAGGAAATATAGCAATCAGTGCGTGATGGACAGTGCGAACACGCGAATCAAAGACCAGAATTTCAACAAGGCCGATCAGAACAACTCTGAAAATTCTATTATGTGCTTAGTTGCTAGGGTACGGCTTCCAAAGTCACCGTTTACAACTCCTAAACACAAGAAATGATGACTGAAGTCCAAATCAGAAGTTTAAAAAACTCATACTTAGGGGAATCGAACCATAGGACCTGCTGCATTGGAAGAAGATACGCTAACACAGACCAACGAGCATGCATGTGCATGCAGCATGTGTTACACTGGTGAGTTAGGATATTACACATTATTTACACTAGGACTTCGTATTTTTATTACAATGTTGCACACATTAGAATGAGATACATTGAAGTTCAACGATGTACATTCACGTACCGTCGTACACTCGCGACGAAATACGTTGTACTTGTGAAGGTTTGAAATATTTACACGTCGCATCTAGGTGTCTACTATAACATATAAACTCAGGGAACATATTTTTTTTTTTAAAACGGAGAGAAAACTAAAAATATGTAATGTGATAAGTTTTGAATTTCCCCTCTTCGTTCCGTTCATTTGTTTGTTTCTTGATTTCTTCGGCAACACTTTGCAAGTGGCATTCAACGCAATGAAGAGCATGAAACGCCATTGCAAAACTACGTTGTAGTGTTTTTACTAGATAGATTTTTTGTCTTTGTCAATTGCTGGAACAAACAGTTTTTGGAAAATCAAAGTAAAAATGGAAATCATTATTCAAGTTAAGGAAGGTTAATCGAGGCGTTGGTACATTGTAGACTAACAATCCCCACGGTGCAGGGAATGAAAATGATTATTCATAGATAATGCATATTTTTAGTAATCAGAATAACTCAATACATTATAACTTACCCAAGCACAATAGCAATGATTTGGGTACTATACCAGACAATATTAAAACGTCAAAATATATTTTTTTACTTTTTTAATGATCTAACAATTCTTGGAAAACATCAAGGTGCATAAGCGATTCATGTAAATTTTATAATATAACTCCCACGTCTCACTCGCAGGGGAAATGGCTAGTACGAGAAACAAAATGTCATTATATCAGATTAAACAACAAAATGAATTAATGTGGAATGTTCTGCCCTAGTCGTAAAGTAACGGAAGAACTGCAATTGAGGACGCTCAGAGTGGGTTAAATGTGCGACCAAGCCTGTAGGCATATATTATATGCTTCTGGTTAATCAAAACAATGATACAATGAGAGTTTTAAAAAAATACAAATCATAATTGCAAACATGCATGTTGCATGTTAAAGTTGTAATTCAGTTAAAGACTTTCATTAAAGCGATCCGAAACCGACGACGCCATCGATTGGCGAAATAATCGGACATTTTTAAATCCAGTTCACAGATTACCATGGATTTGCACACGCGGATGAGTCCAGCATAGACATAATACTTCGGAACAACCATTTACAACTTGTTGTGTGCGTTTCCCGTTCTAAGACGAGTTTCAAAGCCACACTCTCAGTGGAGTAAGCGATAATCTTCCATAGATTGGGGTTGATTCAAGTCGGTCTCTATCGAACCAGCGACCTTCTGCTATGGAAGCAGCGGACGCGATCCTTTGGACCAACAAGAAACAAAAAACATTAATTGGAGACTGCTTGCCCCCAGAGCAATGAAATGAAATGTTCTGAATAGTCAATCATTACGTACCATTGCTTTCGCAGTAAGTGCAGGTGATGTCTGTCCTATGTATTGACCCCGGAGTTCGATCCCGTCGAGAACGGAATCCTGATGAAGGTTCTTCGAGCTTGGCCTAGTCGCTAATCCCCCGAATGAAGGGATTGAATAGCCCTCGGGGACTATCACTTCACAATCATCCCCGCAAAACTACTGTTAGTCCTAGAAGAGGGTCACACTGGTTAAATTCTCATGTGTATATCCTACAGCGGGAATCCTAAAAAAATGTATTATTTATGGATATGAACCGGTCGGAAAGGCCCGATAACGTGCTTTTAGCAAAACGATGTTATTTCTTTATTGTGCTGAAAGAACGCTACACGATATATAAAAAATCGAATAAAGGTTCGATTTGGTACTAATAAATAATTACATAAGAATAATCAAAACAAGATGCATTAGTTCTACAACGCGGGTAATATGTGGAATTGGTTGAAGGGAGCACTACAAACTAGCATTGCGGAGAATCAAAATCCACAATCTATACTAAAGAACGCGCTAGACATATTATTTAGGCAGTCTCAAATCCTGATGTCGTCCGCGGGTCGCCCCCCCCCCCCCCCCCAGTCTCGCACATAGGGACGCTGGCGAATTACACTAGCAGAACGCGGATCGAATCCGCACAAGGACATAGTTATCCGGTAAATGTTCTTTACTCTGTCTATCACCCTCATAAAATCGAATAGCATGATGTCAATAAAAGTTGACGTTGAACAACAATAATCATCATCATTAATTTCTGGTAGCGAATATTATAGTATTCTTAACAAACGATGTAAAAAAGCTGCAAGAAAACCTCAAGCAGATTGTGTATGTAATCTGATGACAAAGCACTATCGGGTGTCCAGATCCCGCCTACATTACCTCCACTACTTGCTTCGGAAGTAGACACGATCGAATTTCCACAAGAGAGCGCAACCAAATGGGAGGCCAAAAGGCGTGCTTTGCAAGGCGTTCGTACTGTTCAAACTACGTCTCATTTTCGATCCGATTCAATAAAGTTATTTTTATTTTGCTCAGAAATAACGTTATTCTACGTACATGGCACGATTTCGCTAATTCCTACTTTTTGCGTCAAACAAGGGCACACCCTAAAAACAGATGTCTTAAATAAGGCACTTTAAGTGTCTAAAGATGCTGCTTGTTTGAGTTACAATTAAAGCGGTCCTAAAGTTCCTGAATTAGACAGCCTAGTGCCTTAATTATTTTGGCATTAAGACATCTCTTGCTGTCTTATCATGAAAGTAAGATATCTCTTACTGTCTTATTAATGTAAATAAGATATCTCTACTGTGTATCATATAATAAGACATCTCTTACTGTCTATTCTAAATAAGTAAGACACTGTAAATTTCTTATTTGAGTGTGGGTTGGGGGGTGGGGGGAGGGGGGGGGTGGGGGTGGGTGAGAGGGAGTGAGGGAGGAGAACTCTTCGATGAGGCAGGCAAATTGCACATTTTTATTCATATATATTAGAACACATTAAACAAAAAAACTCAGCAATCACCGATGGAGAGAAGAAAAAAAGTAAAAATAATAATATCGGGCCTACCTTACTTTGCTTTGCAATTACCTCTGTGTCATTATCCCGCCGACCTCGTCTGAACTGGTTGCTGCCGATACTCGAACCCTTTCATTGCAAGAGAAATTTATATAGGGCATTACATTGATCGTGGCTAATCAGCAGATCCCAATTTAAAATACACGTTTCTGTTGGCCATGAGATATAGTACAAGGTTATTAGTTGGGCCTAAATAAACATGTGCTGTTAACAGTAATCCCCCTTAATTTCAAAATTCAAGGAACCTGAAATTCCAGTTAAATAAAAAATTAAATTTCAAATAAATTAATAGACCCCATACACGGAGGCAGGTATGTA
This sequence comes from Sweltsa coloradensis, assembly GCA_024449915.1. Taxonomy (NCBI): domain Eukaryota; kingdom Metazoa; phylum Arthropoda; class Insecta; order Plecoptera; family Chloroperlidae; genus Sweltsa; species Sweltsa coloradensis. Next base: position 155,035 of record JAMZAV010002749.1, read on the forward strand.
TGGTAAGAGAAATTTTCCCGATCCAGTAACGACGTTAAGAGGTGTGCGAACAAAGATTTTTACTTCAAATTAAATACGAATAGGAATTTATCATAATAAACTGTTTCAAACATTTGAATATTTTGTGAGTTTGAAGATAGAAACAATATTTATCATTTAGACTACCTGCAATTTAATAAATTAACGATTGAGATTTCAAATCTAATTCGAGATACAAGTGTTGGAAATTTCCGATGACGTAACACCCTAAAAACACTGCAAGTGTGTGAGACAGAAATAATTCCTGCTAAATCCAATGATTTCTAAATTTCAGACTATATTCTGCATTGGATGAACTAGTATACTGGTTCAAAAGAATTCAAATAGGTTCAAAATTCAAATAACAGGTACTAGCTTGATTTCGACTCGAGTGTTGAAACACTCAATATGTTCGTTCAAATTTGAATTTTCGAGTACTCGCACACCTCTAAGAAACCTAAAACTGTCAAATCATTTCAGCACCAATTCACCGTTTTCGTGAGAAAAAACCAAAGGTTGCAAATAAGTTCCACACAAATACCTGCCTCTGAATACTTGTAGTTACATTTATTGCAATTATTTTCACCACCAATTCACCGCTTGCATGCCCGCATATAAAAACGGAAATGAAAGGACTTTTTTCACCCCAAATACCTGCCTCTGCTTACCTAAGCTTCTATAACCTTGTCACTAGTGTTAAATTGAACATAAATAGGAATGAACAAGGGTTGAAGTTAATAATATTCTGTATCGGTAAATTAAAAAACAACCCAAATAAATAGGTAATTAAAATAGCCTTTACTGTATTGGTGACTACATGATTCTCCAGGGACATAAACTTGAAATTAATCCAGAAGAATTTATCGAGTCTCATTCTACCTTTGATCATGGTAGGGCCTACTATGTTTCCAGGTTACATAATATGTACTATAAAGGGTATGACATGCACAATAAAATAGTGGCGGTAAGTATAACTGCTGGCATGCGACTCCATACTAGTGTAAACAATAATCGGATCAACAAGTCTCGACACTATAGCAAATTAGTCCTACCGAAAAAATATTTATTAAATATTAAAATATCCTCATATAAAAGTAGTACATACGTGATTACAATTTGATCAGTTGTAAAGAAAAAAGAACTGACCAAAAAAACAGCTGTTTAAAATGTATAGTCCTAAATTTTAACCTTGTAAGATTAAATGCCTTTTGATTGGTGTCAGAGGCAGCATATGCACCTGCACAATATGCAAATTAGATGGAACTTGGAATATGTCACATGTAGTATTGTAGTGAGTGAACGCGATAGCTCAGGGCGGACTGGCTAGAGATGCCGGGATGCAAAGCACATCACGGGCCCTTTGCAGTTCCAGGCCCCACAGGCAACAACTGGCTCTACCAAAATAATTTCAGACAATGTATTATATTTACATTTAAAGGCTATTCAACGCGTTTTCTATTTTCCAAAATATGTACCAAGTCAAATATAGAGAATTGCTTGAAACCTGCTTTTTATAGAAAATCCAAAAATAAAATTCCAAATTTCTGACGGGAATACGGGCCAAATCGCTACTCTAATTAAATTTCAAACTTCAATTCGCCAAGGCACACCGTTCAACGTAGGGTAAGGTGTTGAGTTTTTGTGACATTAATTTTCAACTGGTTTTCTATAGGTGACTGAGAGAAAAAATATGTCTTTAAAATTGTCTTCATTCGACTTTTTTACGCTTTGCGGTATTTTGTACAGATTTGTAGGCCCCCCTACCCCCTGCAAACACAAAAATTCGCAGAAAAGAAATTGTTAAAAAAAATCTTTTTTCTCTCAGTCGCCTATAGAAAAACCAGTGAAAATTAATGTACAAAAACTCAAACACCCTACGTTGAAAACGGTGTTCCTTGGCGAATTGAATTATTATACAAATATCGATCTTTGGTGTTATCGCTCACTCTTCGATTGCGTCGGGGCCTGCAGGGTTGGCTTGGTCGCTTTGATAAAGTCCCCACTGAAAATCAGTATTAACTGAGTTGGGTAGACTCTAAATAAAATTTATTTAAAATTTATTTATTTATTTTAGATGACGATATTGGCCGTGTGTATTAGTAGATCAGAAAAATGTGAAAAATTAGTTTGATTTTCTAAAAAGGGCCAGTTTTACAGGGCAATTTGCTATATTTTGACTGGTAGATATTTGGAAGAATAGAAAAATGCGGTCGAATACCCTTGGCAAAAAACAGCTCTATAAAGAGCCGTAAAATCCCCCCCACGCAGAGGAAAGTTCCTGTTTAGTGATAAGTTTTTACCAAAAAAGATAGAAACGGACAGAACAGAAAGAAATCATTTTCGTGATATTTGAATTGCGCTGTTATCTCGCCCCTACCACTGCGTTATGACCATAAAATTTAATGCGCGCCCATTTTTTTTCTCTAACGAAAGTGCCTCCCAGCGGCTGAGGCTTAACGGTACCGTGCAACCTCGTTTCGGGTCCCAGTAGCACCCGGTTAGATTCACAGGCATTTTAATTCCAGTCCGTCCCTGCCTATAGCTTATAAAAAGAATAATGAATCTTTTAGCTATTCCTAGCTAAGTAAACTAACCTGATCTTCTGAGTAAGTAGCTAAGCATGTAGCCTACATTATAGGCCCTACCTGCTACAAATACAAATCTCAAAACTCATCAGAAAAGTTAGCTGTATGGGACTCTCCTATACAAATGTCAAATTAATTGCAGTAGGACTCATGAAACTTGTTAAACGTGATACTTCCACATGTACTGTGGATCTCTACATCCGAGTAGTTCACGTTCAAGAAAACGTCAACATGTTGGTAAAAACAACTGGGTAGTGGCTATCGAGCACAAATATCTCCAATTAAAAAGTTATTGCAGTCTTTGCAGGAATCTTGGTGTGCAGCTTCGGTCATGCTTCTGCAAGTAGGAATAATTCAGTAGGATCATCTGCTCTTCTTGATCCGAGTGATGAACACAATGTTTTTTTTTTTTTTTTTTTTTTTTTTCCAGGGACGGGATTGAGATCCGGAATTTTTTGCTAAGGCCTATGAAAAAACAAACCTTAAGTAGCATCATAAGTAGGTAACTCTTAGTAATTAATTAGCTATCATTGCAAGATACAAGTATGCTTCCTTTGAATTTTTCAACGTGTAGTTAATATCCAAACCAAACCATATGACGTTGCATCAAACGTTGAAAGTTAGTGCAAGTTTCCTACAGATTTTACACACATGCCTACCATAAGGAATTAAGGAAATATGCATCCAGGTTGGCGTAAAGTGTAGGCCGACAATGTACATTTTATTTTCCAAAGGTGGCTAACAAAACTGTTAGCGTTTACGTACTTTCAAATGACAAGTAGTGGGCCTACCTATCCAAAAAAAAATTCTAAAAATAAAAATATTGTCATCATATCACGAGTATTAGCGATGTAAAGCGGTAATATTACCGTAATATACCTTCTTATATAACGGAAAAATTATAAAGACCTCTTGAAATTATCAATTATTAAATAACAGGATATTTGAGATGTTTTACGAAGAAATATTTGAAGCAATGATATAGGCCTATGCTGATTATTCCTTCTGCTTGCGTTAACAAGAATTGTTTTTGTTGGCCTAGATCTAGGCCTAGGCTTTGCATTGCCTAGCCCAGAGGTAGGACTCATAGCCTAGATGCTCCTAGGCCTAGCGTAGTCGCCCTGATTTGATTAGGCCTACGCGCTATTTTATTCGTTCACCGGCGAATCAAGAAACCAGTTTAGAATTTTCAATAAACCTTCTTTCCATATGACTTTCAACATCAATCCGTACACACCAAAGGCCTACACCTCGCAGGGAGCGCACATAAAATATAACCAAATTCGTTGGTCTGGGTAGACAAATGTTTACGTTTTTGGTTAGCCGTGACTTGTTGAAGGTCTACTGTTCACCATCAGTCTAGGCCCTACTGTTACATATATGTATTTTTTATTTAATTTATTTATTTAACGTCCCATCCTATTCAGTTATAAAAAACTAATACAAGGAGGACAACTAGGCCTAATAAATCTAAATTTAAATAGATGCCAGGACACAACAAATGAACAAACAGTTTAGTAAATATTTGAAACCGGTCTTCTAGATAGCCGTGGCCAGCCACATCTATATTCTCACACAATAATATACATATGATATAAAAATTTAAATTTAAATGAACGTTATTATGCCTACACGCGACTCCAATCCATCTGTCCAAAACTGCATTGAACTGAATAAATACGGCTGTGGCATATTTTTTCTTAATTAGGCCCTACCTACTGGTAGCATTGAAATGGGTAGGCCTACAGGAACTAACTACTATCACTGCAATATTCAATTGACACCTAAGCATAGCAGAGAATCTTTTGTCAAGGTTGTGTTTGTGTTAATTTCAGATTCCAAGAAAATTTTTTCAATTTTACCACTTTTTGGTAATATTATCGGTAATCTAGGCCTGACTGGTAATATTACCGATTTTTAAATTACGTTAATTTTACATCTAAACACGAGATATACAGATTCGGTGTGCGGTTTTTTTATTCACAATAAGATACGGTGTGCGAGTTTTTTTTTGACAAGCTCCAGAAGTTATGAAGACTGCAAGAAACAGGTCACTTATGGCATTCATCCATGAAAATAACTGAAAATGGATAACATTGTAATTTCAGAAGTATGAAAAAATGTTAACTATTTTACTGTTAATAGGACACAGTAGGGTCCTTCGCTGTAGCAATATATAGTGATGGAATTTTCATGAAAATTTATTTCATGGAGTTTATTGAATTTTGTTGGGAAATGCGGCCAATAGGACTACTAATATGTAGGCCTAGGCCTAGAGACTAGGCCTCGCTTGAAGCCCAGACATGAGCCTAGGCCTACAACCCCAGGCCTAAATTGGACACACGGCTTTCATAGATTCAGGATGGGAAGCAAGCAGGTCCCTAGCTGGCCAAGCCAACTCACCAAAGAAAGGCCAGGCTAGGGCCTAAGCAAGGTTAGGAAGGAAGGACTTTTGTAAGCTCCCAGTTGCCCCTAGACCAAGACTCAAGATCGAGTCAAGCACAAAGCACCGGGCATTAGCCCTAGCCTAGACTAGCCTTTGAGCACTAGCCTTGGCCAAAGTAAACTAAGCAAAAAGTATAGGACCTAGACCCAAGACTTCAGGATAGAGTCAAGCACAAGACCTGGACATAGCCCTAGCCCGAGCCTAGCCTCGGCCCAAGCAAAAAGTATAGGCCTACAGCATAGGCCTAGCCTTGGACAAGGGTTTAGGCCAAGGACAGAGAAGGGATAGCCTAAGCCCTCCCCCGTAGCCCTACTTCTAATATGCACAAAGTCTAGGCCTAGGGGCCTAAATTATGCAAATCTGAATGTGGTTAGGGCTACGACGATGGCCTTTGTCTATATAATCCCCACAAAGACAGGCTTATAGACTGTAAATAGTATTACCTGTGAGAAACTCGCATCGTCAAGTATAGTAGTCGAATCTCGGTTAGACCAAGGCATAGTGAGGCCTTATAATAGGGCCTAGGCTACAATTGATTTACTTAAAGCCAGTGTCAGACGATGTAACTGTAGAGTTGACGGTAGGAAAGCCTAAATTTCGCAGCTCGCAATCAGTTAGACAACAACGCTAACCAGTATATAACATGACCGCCAAAACCTGTAAAAATGTTGCCAGCCTAAAAGTATTGCACTGCGTTGTGGTTTATCATTTATTACGTTAGGTTTAGGGACAAATATTTATATAAGAATAACATAAATAGCGAACTCAAAACATCAAAAGTCTAACTAAATTATCAGGCAATTATTGTCGGAATAAAAACAATAAAAATAAAAATAAATCTGCAAGTATGTCTATTTCAGTTATTTGTAGTGCTTAAAAAAAATGTGTCTTATGAATAAAAAGGGTCTATTCATAAACGTTCGTATTTGTGAATGTGTCTTATTGCATAAAAGAGTCTTAAACAAGGCTACTTAAAAGGCCGTGAGTCTCTGTCTTAATTCCCCCTTCACCTTGAAGTGTCTATAACATCAAATTCCTAATTTAAGATATGTTAAGAACACTTTCAAATGTCTATAATACAGATGACGTTTAAACAGACACACTATTGTAATGTGTTAAATCAGTGTCTTAAAATGTGTCTTAGTGTCCTTGGTGGTAAGACACCTGTTTTTAGGGTTGCAGTAAACTTTTGACCGGAAAATGAACATTTTCTATGGCCTTGAGGGTCGTGGGGGAAAATGTTTTGATCAAATGAACAAAACAGCTATGTACGAGAAAAAGAATTAGTTATCTACGAAGGAAAAAAACAGAATGAAAAATATAATAATTTCCCTGTCGTACGTTTGAAAAGTTCGAAAGTACTGCCACCATGGCACGATCGGAGTGGTATTTAAATCGCACCCAAGCTCTTAATTCGTATTTAGAAACTACCATGCAGTCCAATTTAAACAGATTTAAAGTAAGGTCATTTAAATGTACCAGACAGCCCTGGAGCGACACCATCGACGAGGGGAAACAAATACTGGTCTCATAAACTTGTGACATTTTACTAAAAGTTAAAACAAGTGAGCCAATTCATTAACACATCCATGTGCCAATAAAAAGACCATCTGAAATCTTTGGAAGAAACATTAATATAATGTCGCCACCAAAAATAAATTGTTACAATTTAAGTATTTTATATGAAAATAACTAAAATCATAAGCTTACCTTAGAAACCATGCGAGTAAAGTTTTAAAAGTACGATTAAGGGAATAATTAGACCTACTCATCACTTAATTCAGATTTCAGAGGGTTGTCTGTGGGTAAATAAGTTTTTTTTTTCTATGCAATGATATCAACTGTTCTGATTTTGGTGTGTGTTCTCCCCCGTCTGGGCCTCAGGTTCGAATTGGACCAGAGCATGGTTCTCTAAATCGTACAAGGCGATTCAAGAGAAAAAGTCCACTCGCAAACATCAGCTAGTAAGAGGGGAGTATATTACTCCCCGGTACTAGAGGCAAGCTCTGGTAATCGCAGTCGGTGTCACATCTCCTTTCCCCTTTATGACCCTCGACGACGATGACGACCCAAAGACACCACGAACGATGACGAAGTCAATAACGACCGCGACGTGAGAAACTTTCCTCCCCTTACCCGTGGCTGGTACTGACCAGCATAAGAACCTCCTCTCCCCCCCCCCAGGTTAGAGTGATGCATTATGACCTAACGGTTGACGCGTCTTTAATCCAAATAAACAAACAAAAATCGAAATAAACCAAAAAATTAAAGTATTTATTTATTTAAATATGAATTAAATGCATTTTATGTTTACTGATTGACACAGTTTGCTACTATTCTCACATAATGGCATAGAAACCCAAAGTAAAAGCACAGGAAAGAGAGCTGTGTATACTTATAAACACACTCATCCACCAACGCGATTGTAAAAACCGTTCACGACGCGGGCCTAGTAACAGAGTTGATAAAGAAGTTTCCCCGTTGAAACAGTTTCCCCGTTGAAACTTCTTTATCGACTCTGCTAGTACCAAACACCGTAGAACAATAATAATGTTAGGCACGGAGGTTCTTTCATCTGAGCTCTTTGCTCCGACGCCAAGACCAGGGCCACATGGAGCCGGATTGTGGGGAAAATACACAGTAATGGGAGAAGAAATACACTTTAAATAAACACCCAGACATTTTAGAATTCGTTGTCCAATTCCAAATATGGAAATATATTAAAATGTTGTAAACAATTATAATTAATAAAAATAAAACTATTGTGCACTATTTTCTTAGGCGGGGCACCACAAATGCGTTATTCGCCGCAGCCTTGTAGGAAAATAATGTTTTATATTTAGAGGGCTGTGGATAAGGCATTGTTGAGAACAGACGCCAGTTTTTGTCTGTCTTGATTGGATTTCACACCTACAAAGTCGTGTTTGATTTCTCTGGACTAAATTACATTTCATTTTGTAATTCGGAAAGAAGATTAATCACAACTAGTGTTGAAAACGAACGATGAAGTTCTCTCGGGTTTGGAGGTTGTTTGTAGGGCGAGCTGTTCTTCAGATAAGTTAGAATATTGGATTTGGTCATCGGTTTATTGTCTGGACTGGTTGGTTTTTGATCTGCCAACAACATTTAGCAAGCCAGAAAGTGTTATTTTCAAAGTGATTTACTTTTCTTTTGTAACTCATGTACTTTGTCAACACTCTTATACCTATTTTAGTTCTATTTGTTTGGACGTTTGATCTTTTCAAGCTCACTCTCTCTGCGATCGGATGCTGGTTCTGTTATCACATGCATGTCCCCCGGGAAGAAATTTGCCCAGAGCATGGCTCTGTTAATCATAAATGCCTGGGAAGAGTATAAAGTCCATCTCACAAAAACAAACAGCTAGCAAGAAGAAGATTATTCCCCGAAACTAGAGGCGACTGGCAGTAGTCGTCGGAAACCAACCCCCCCCCCCCCCAAACCCACGACGACCTCCGTAAGACCCAAAAGACGATGACGACCGCGACATGAGAAACCCCCCTGCTCCCCTTACCCGTGGCTGGTTCTGACAAGCTTGGACACTCCTCCCCATATCACCTAGGCTAGAGTGGTTCATTATGACCTAACGGTTGACGCGTCATTAATCCAAATAAATTTTCCCCGAATTTAAATAACAGCTAATCGTACAAAACAATTCAAGAAAAAAGTAACAGATATTAATAGGAGCGTATATTACTCCCCCTCATTAGAGGCGAGCTCTGGCAATCTTAGTCGGGGACACTTCCCCTTTCTCTTGACGACCTCCTCGACGTCGATGACAATTGAAAACACGAACGAACGGTGAAAAAGACGATGACGACCGCGACGTGAGAACACTCGCCTTCCTCCCCTTACCCGTGGCTGGTTCTGCCCAGCACTGGCCCCTCCTACCCACATTCCCTAGGTTAAAGTGGTCTATTATGACCTACGGTTGAAGCGCCCTTCATCCAAACAAACACACAATAAGAAAATTTTAATGAGAAATCTTTTTATAAAACCCAGGTTTCTAGTACAGTCAGTAGGCCCCTAAGCTTATTGAGTTTAAGTTTGATGGTAGTTTGGCTGCTTGTTCCTACCTTGCAACGTGGCTCCTCCGGAGACATCAGGGTCATAATAAGAAACCGGAGACAGCTTTCTATATTCCCCATTGAAGTTATTTGTTGAACCAAATATAAATCCCATAAACACAATTTTATTAGACATTCTTTCTTTTATTTTGCTCTTAATCCTATAATTTATTTATTGTCGTATACATAAACTTAAAAACAACATAATCATAAAAGAAGAATATTAACTATCTGGAAAAAACGATTTAGTTTCTTACGTCGTCGTTAGTTCTTGTGTACATTTTTAATTATAATTAATAATTATTATTCCTACGCATTCTGAGATGAACGACAATCTGCAAAATGGATAATTCGAGTTGGCAAGTCCCCCAATTGAAAAAGGAAACAAATATATCGCAATAAAACTTATGTCGGTGATATTTGTCTGACGGTTTTTATAATTGAAATAAGTGTTGAGTGAATGGTCATGGCATTAGATCATTAATCATACTTTAATTCCGTAGGCGTTTTCTTCGAAACTGTTCGATCTGGGTTAGATCAGCTGTCATCCGTCTGGGGCCCGGGGTAGATTTAGCCAGAGCATGGCTATAGAGCGCGAGGAAAGAGACAAAGTCCATCTCGCAAACATATGTTAGTATGTAAGGTAGTATATTACTCACCGAAACTAGAGGCGAGCTCTGTCAATCTGGGTCGGAGACACCTCCCCCTTCCCTTGACGACCTCCCCGATGTCGATCATAATGACACCACGAACGATAACGACCACGATGAGAGAGAGCCCCTCCATTCCTCCCAAATCCCCTAGGCTCAGGGAGCGCATTATAACTAACGGTTAACGAGAACTTATTGCAATTAACAGTGAAAACTGATTAAAAATTCTCATCCGAAGTAATTTGTTAAACCAAATTTAGTTCACATCAATTAAAAATAAATAAAAATCATCCATTCCACAGAAATATTTTGTCTTTAGTATAATTTTCTGTATAACCATCAAACACACCATGAAATCGTTTAATTAACTTGTAATATCACAGACGGCGCAACATGACCTAACCGGTTGAAGCGCCCTAGATTCTCACGTCATCGTTGCGTAGATTCACGTAATTTACTGCTTCATAGACTTTACACAGTAGCTCCCCGAGTCGATTGTGGTTCATTCTGCGTTGAGATGATCTCTGAAGACCTAATCAATTTCTCTATGAAGACTCAAGTTCCAGGACGATAATATCTGTAAGCCCAGTGTAAAGCGCACGTTCTGAATCTGCTGTGTGAAATGGAACGTGACATTCGAATTGTCCACACACGTCTGACTCACGGATATCTCCTAACAAGAGAAGAGGTTGCTGCTAGATGCGACACACGTGGTGCTTTGCGCATGCTATTTGACCTCTCACAATCATATTGTACAGAACGTTTATCATAGAAAGACAACAACCTTGTACATATATCTCAATAGATGTCCGTTGTTTTGCCAAGTTTTATTCACACCCAAAATATTTATAATTTTCTATGTTGATAAAAACGAATGTATGTCTGTCGTTTGTTTTTCATTTATGCATTACTTTTATCCGATATCCATGAAACTTGGCACATATATATATTTTCACGGGGAAGGTTTCTACGCTATCTATTTTGTTGTAACTCCTTTACGTGGTGATCGGTGCCTGCAAAGAGGACTCACCAAGGTATCGACTTCGACACCGTTGGATTTTATCACCAGGAAAGTTGACTCATATACGTATTTTTTTAAGTACACTCCCGCAAAGGGTTCTGGCATACGTCGCAGCAACGCGCGACGGGTAGGCTAGTGTTTCAATAATTATCTTGTTAATTCATTCATACCACGTCTGGCCAGGGTAGAATAAGCCCAGAGCATGGCTCTGCTAATCGTTATAGGAAGATTCTACAAAACAGAGTCCACCTCGCAAACATCAGCTAGCAATTAGGATAGAATATAACTCCCCGAAACAATGGCGAGCTCTGGCGTTCTTCGTCATTGACCCCTACCCTAACCTTGACGATCTCCCGATGTTGACGACCATGACAACAAGAACGACAAAGGACGTTGACATCCACTACGTAAGAACCCCTCCCCCCATGGGGCCCAATGGACGGTACCTGGTTCTGACCAGCATGAGCTCCTTCCTCCCCACATCCCCTATAGGCTAAAGTGGCACATAATGACCTCACTGTTGACGCGACCTTTATCTATATAAACAAAACTCAAAACATTTAACTTGATTTCAAATTAGTAATTTTACTTTTGATCTAGCTATAATTTCTATAAATTTATTTTCTTTAGTATCTTAGAAAAAATATTACGATCTAAAAACAAACAGATAAATTATTTATAACTCACAAATATCACAGGCGACGCAATATGACCTAACCGGTTGAAGCTCACGTCGTCGTGGTTCTTCATTCACCGCTTACTCTACAAATATGTCCTTTAGAACTAGTTAATAAGCACCGTCCAAGTTTCTTGTTCTGATCCAACTGTTACGTCAAATATATCTAGAAGGTCTTCGAGAAGAACAGAAGTTGTTACAAACATTTAATCTTATTGATAAATAAACAAAATAAAATGATTCGTATAAACTCAGTCACATAGGCCTTAAGGGCCATTCACAAACAACTTAGTAGCTAACTCAGCCTCTACACTTAAAGGTTGTCTTATGGAAAACAACATGTCTGTTCATGACCAAACTTAGCCTTTAACTTACACTTATCAGCAACCGAATGTTTGCAAACTCCAAACTTTTACTTAGCAGCTAACTTAACATTAAGCTTTTAACCAATCAGAGAGAGACTCGAGCCGAAAATTTCCGGTCATATCCGATTGAAAACGTAAACAAACAGCAAAAATGGATCCCAAAGAACATCAGCTATTGTTCGACGAAAAGCTTTTGAATGAATTCATGAAAAGGCCACTGTTATATGTAAAGTCTTCGTCTTTATATAAAGACAAGCATATAAAAGAAAACATGTGGCAATCGATTGGGGCAGAAATGTCAACTGACCGTAAGTATTATTAACGTTTATTGCGGCACTAGGCCTAGCCCCCAGCCATGTGAGGTTATGTAGGACTTACGTCACGTTGTCTTAAATAAATACGTTCATTATTTTTACCATCAACTATTGTTAAATAAACTGTACAGTGTATAGTCAATCAATTCTATAATGCTCCCTAAGTAGGGCTAGGCTAGGTCTACTTACTGAATGCTGTAGGCCTAGCCTAGGGCCTAGGCCTAGGATTAGCCTAGGTCTAGGCCAAGGCTGTTTGTAATCGGGCCTTGGCGCTAGGCCTAGCTAGGGCCTCTGCCTATATCTTCAGGGGGATATTTCGATTATTTTCATACACAAGGTCTTTGGTAAAACTAGGGTAGGCTAGGCCTAGACCCTAAGCCCTACCTACACTTAGGAAAGCTGTTGATTTGATTTTTTTATGGTCGTTGGTGGTGGGTTTTTAGCTTCCTTTTGACTGCGCTAGGCGTAGGCTATCGTTTCTCTATTTTTTCAATTGCTGGATTTTATTGAATGCTTTTTGACGAATGTAGGTGATTGTTGCCAAGTTTCATCTTTACTTGATATTGTTATTATTTACCTCAAAAAATTATATTAAAAAACTTTATTATGGATTCTGGCTAACTTTTTCAACTTTTCTTTCTAAATGCAATGCATCACCATATGCATATGCATCAAATTTGAACGATGTAGCCCCACCGTTTGCGAATCGCCTAAATGTCACGAAAATACGCACTTTTAAATCGAAAAAAGCGTTAAAATGATGATATTTATGAGAAATATTTCTTCGATGTACCCAAAAACGTGGCAGGTCTTAGTTCAGAAATTTCAAAGGCTCCTCAATTTCATCAAGATCGCATCATATGCTGTTGCCGGTAGAGAGCGATACAAACAGAAAAAACAAAAAAAAGATAAAACACCGAGATAATATTTTGGGGGGGACAGTGAAATTGAAGTCTTCGTTCGCTATCCAATAAGACAGGTGTATGATATGCAAAGTAATGTAGCTATAACAAACCACAATCAAGGTGTGCTAAATACGCTGTGATAAGTGCGAGCGAAATAGTATAAACAAGATTTCGAATCTTTAAACTATCCACGTGGCCGTACTGTCAAGACGTGTTCGTTGACGTTGTGAAACGAAGGCGGTGAGTCCGACAAGCCGAGCCAGTGTTGCTTTTGTTTCTGTTAGTGGTGTTCATTTGAGCTGTGGCATTTGAACGGTCGGGATTAAAAAAAAACTATTATTCGAATCAGGAAACCTACAGAGCTCGTTTCTTATACATTATCAGTCTTGTCGCACAGAGAATCATTGGACGTGGCTCTGTGAACCAGCATAGGACCCGGGAGAAGATATCAGCATCGCTCTGCCAGCAACCGAGCGTGTCTACAACCATCTGATTTGGCGTGTGCGCTTGTACAGAAATAACTCAGATTGTACAGAGTCGGTTCTAATACATTATAAGTCTCGTCGCACAGAGAATCATTGGACGTGGCTCTGTGAACCAGCCTGGACCGGGAGAAGATATCCAGCATCGCTTGCCCAGCAACCGAGTGTCCAACCATCTATTGGAGGTGCGTCTTGATCAAAAATAACTCAATTGTACAGAGCTCTTTCAATACATTATAAGTCTCGTCGCACAGAGAATCATTGACGGCTCTGGAACCAGCCTAGGACCCGGGAGAAGATATCCAGCATCGCTCTGCCCAGCACCGAGGTTCTACAACCACTTGTTGGCGTGTGCGTCTTGATAAAGAAATAACTCAGATTGTACAGAGCTCGGTTGTTCTAATACATTAGTCTCGTCGCACAGAGAATCATGGACGTGGCTCTGTGAACCAGCCTAGGACCCGGGAGAAGATATCCAGCATCGCTCTGCCAGCAACGAGGTGTCTACAACCATTTTAGTTGGAGTGTGCGTCTGGATACAAGAAATAACTCAGATTGTACAGAGCTCGTGTTCTAATACATTATAAGTCTCGTCGCAAAGAGAATCATTGGACGTGGCTCTGGAACCAGCCTAGGACCGGGGAGAAGATATCCAGCATCGCTCGCCCAGCAACCGAGTGTCTACGACCATCTAGTTGGAGTGTGCGTCTTGATACAAGAAATAACTCAGATTGTACAGAGCTCGTGTTCTAATACATTATAAGTCTCGCCGCACAGAGAATCTTTGGGACGTGGCTCTGTGAACCAGCCTAGACCCGGGAGAAGATACCCAGCATGCTTCTGCCCAGCAACCGAGGTGTCTACAACCATCTCAGTTGGCGTGTGCGTCTTGAAACAAGAAATAACTCAGATTGTACAGAGCTGGTGTTCTTATACATTATAAGTCTCGTCGCACAGAGAATCATTGGACGTGGCTCTGTAAAACCAGCTAGGACCCGGGAGAAGATATCCAGCATCGCTCTGCCCAGCAAACCGAGGTGTCTACAACATCTTAGTGGCGTGTGCGTCTTGATAAAAGGGAAATAACTAGATTGTACAGAGCTGGTGTCTTATACATTATAAGTCTCGTCGCACAGAGAATTCATTGGGACGGTGGCTCTGTGAACCAGCCTAGGACCCGGGAGAAGATATCCAGCATCGCTCTGCCCAGCAACGAGGTGTCTAAAAACCATCTTAGTTGGCGTGTGCGTCTTGATAACAAGAAATAACTCAGATTGTACAGAGCTCGTGTTCTTAAACATTACATTAAAAGTCTCGTCGCACAGAGAATCATTGGACGTGGCTCTGTGAACCAGCCTAGGACCCGGGAGAAGATATCACCCTGCCCAGCAACCGAGGTGTCTACAGCCATCTTAGTTGGCGTGTGCGTCTTGATACAAGAAATAACTCAGATTGTACAGAGCTGGTTCTTATACATTATAAGTCTCGTCGCACAGAGAATCATTGGACGTGGCTCTGTGAACCAGCCTAGGACCCGGGAGAAGATATCCAGCATCGCTCTGCCCAGCAAACCGAGGTGTCTACAACCGACTTAGTTGGCGTGTGCGTCTTGATACAAGAAATAACTCAGATTGGGAAGTGCAACTCGTGACTTGTCGTGGTTTGAGCACACCATATCCTGCCCTACCCGTGGCTGGTTCTGCCCAGTATAGGATTGTCCTACTCACATCCCCTACAGGCTTGAGTGACGCATTACGACAAAACAGTGACATTCTTAATCCAAAATAATTAAAAGACATCAAATGGTATTTTTAAATTAAATATGAGATATAACAAACACACAAAAAAATTAAATCTATAAATTACAATATCACTGTCGCTCAGTATTACCTCAAGGTTTAAAACGCCTTGATTCTCTCGTGGTATGTACGACCAAGGCCTATAACTGTCCCCCGTCTGTGCCCGGGGTGAAATTGGCCCAGAGCATGGCTCAGCTAATCGTAAAAGGCGATTCAAGATAAACATTCCACCTCGCAAACATCAGCTAATAAGAGCGGTTTAACTGCCCGAACCTAGAGGCGAGCTCTGGCAATCGTCGTCGGGTATCTGGCCCCGTTCCCTTGACGACCACCCCGACGACGACGATAATGACAACACGAACGATGACAAAAACGATGACGACCGCGACGTTAGAACCCCCACCATACCCCCCCCCTTTCCTTCCCATACTCGTGGCTGATGCTGCCCAGCATGGGTCATCCTCCATTACGAGTCTGTAACTTAACGGTTGACACGCCTAAATTCAAATCACCAAAATTTTAGAAAAATATATTTTTAAAACCTATGATAGAAACGAACTCACATTGAATACATTTTATTACCTTACAATATTTCTGCTGCTCAGTATGACCTCACGTCGCCTGAAATCATTAATTTTGAAGTAGGTACTTAGCACGTGTTTATGTGGTCCACCGTTCAATGTTTAGATTGTTCTTATCTCTGCCATTCTTTGGTACGACTATATTATTTCAGTTTCAGAAATATACCTACACGCCTCTGGCTGGTTCTTACCAACACGTACATCATGTGTTCATAGTTCATTTACATTTTATTATGCCTAGTAGAATGTGCCAAAATATGATGTCTTGTGCAAAATTTTGATCTTTATTAATCACATGAAGAACTTTCAAACTAACTTAACTTAACAAACAATGATAACAACAACAAAGTTTTTAAATTAATCATTTAAAGCATAATTTCTTCCACTAAGTTCAATTCACATTTAAACTTATTTTTTTTTGCATTCAAAACTATCACTTCAGACGTTGTAATTGTATTTTTCTTCAAAAATTTAGAAAACAATTTAAATTACGTAAGAAATGTAGCCTATATGAAAACCATCATTCATCAATTGGGGGAATACCTATGCAATATACCAAAGATCCGATTGTAATAAAAGGAAGTTCAAAGAAGCTTGTTTCATGGCATGTACACCTTATGGCATGAGTACTCCTAGCGCCCATTGTCCACCAATATGAAATATGTTTTGTCCTTATAAATAAGGCCTAGTGCATTGCTGCCTTAAACTGGATGTTTAAACGTTTTGGTGTTTATGTGCTTGTCCTTACCTATTGTTTGTACAAAATTTATTTCTGCAATGTTTTATTTCTTCATTTTAATCATAATATGTTGGCATATATGCTTCATGGTCGTTTATGTTATTATATTTATTTGTAACTTATTGATAAAACATTCCTTTTTTCAACCTTAGTTTGAGAAAGACACTCGACTTGTGACGAAACCTCAACGGTTGAAGCGCCCTAGTTTCTCACGTCGTCTCAACTTCTTTCGCAGATTCGGATGGTTTTCACGAACAATTGCTTAAGAATATCTCGTCTTAAACCTCAACATCCTCAATATCGTTATCTGCTGATACCAAGGCACTTGTTACAGCAGGTTGCACACCAATGACCACAACGACGTGAGAACCACAATTTTCTCCCATTACCGTGGCTGTTCTGACCAGCATAGGACTTTCCTCCCCATGTCTATTAGGATTGTGTGGTGCATTATGTCCTTACGGTTGACGCGCCCCAGCGAAACAAAAACCGTGAAAGTTTGGTTTTGGTGAATTTGATTGTTCGTTCTTAGGCTAGTGCTAGCTTATCTTTTGGTTCATTATAAAGCAGAGCCATTATTTAATGTGACATATCGAACCCCGTCTCGGCCCACCCGTCTGGGCCGGGGTAAAATTGGCCCAGAGCATGGCTCTGCTTATCGTAAAAAGCGATTCAAGAGAAAAAGTCCACCTCGCAAACATCAAACTAGTAAGCGGGGAGTATATTACTCCCCGAACCTAGAGGCGAGCTCTGGAAATCGTCGGCGGGGACCTTGCGCCCTTCCCGTGACGACCCCCGGCGACGATGACAATGACACCACGAACGATGACAAAGACGATGACGACCGCGATGTGAGAAACCCCCCTTCCTTCCCTTGACCGTGGCTGGTTCTGACCAGCATGGGCCCCTCCTCCCCTAGATAGGTTAGAGTGGTGCATTATGAGCTAAAGGTTGACGCGCCCTTAAAGTCTTTCCATCATAACTACAATCCTTGAAATCGACCCAAAATTCGTTTTATATTATTCTTGAAGTTATGTTGATAATATAAAAAATTATAAAACACATATCACCCAACTACTTTTCGAGTTATTTGCGATTGCAATACCATGAAATTTCCTATCTCTACCATTGTAGGTGCACAAAAAATCCACACATTTTAAACACCAAATGTGCTGTATTTATGCCCAAAATCAATGAACTATTATAAATAATAGGAAAACGCTAAAGTCCCGCCGCGTTGATGGATGAGCTTTTTTTTAGTTTGCGTGGGATATCTTTACTTTTACAAGTGCTTTGTTTTTTTGCCGACGCAATGTAGGTGATTGTTGTCAAGTTTCTATTTTTCTTGTTAATTTGTTATTATTTAACGTTAAAATCTTACATTAAAAGCTATATTTCTATGGATTCTGGCTAACTTTTTCAACTTTTTCTTTCAAAAGGTACTACATCACCATAACCTTAATGTCCATGTATAATATGAACGTTGTAGCCCCACCCGTTTGGTCAGAATAGGCCCAAATGGCACGAAAATATCGCACAAAAAGTAAAAAAACTTATATTAAAAGCTTTATTTCTATAGATTCCAGCTAACATTTTCAACTTTTTCTTTCAGAAAGCAATACATCACCATAACCTTAATGTCCATGTGAAATATGAATGTTGTAGCCCACACCGTTTGGTCAGAATCGGTCCACATGTCACGAAAATATCGCACTAAAAATCGAAAAAAATCGTTAAAGTACGATATTCATGAGAAATATTTCTTCGATTGTACCCAAAAAACTTGGCAAGTCTAAATTCAGAGAAAACGAAGGTCCTCTAAAATTTTCAGCAAGATCGCATATGCCGTTTGCCCGGTAGAGAGCAACAAACAGACGGAAAAACAAAAAAAACAAAAAAAACACCGGAGCTTAATTTTTTGGGGGGTCGGTGAAATTGAAGTCTTCGCTTCGCTCATCCAAATATTTTATAAACATTGGTTATTCCACAATCTAAATAATAATCTTTTAAAAAAGTCACCTCACCGAACTCATTGTCGAGATATTGTAGACCTAAGTTACAAAACATTTCAATACAAGTAGAAATGACCTAAAAACGTGGCAACACTGTATAACCTCAACCATAGTAAGTGAACATAAACAAACGAAATAAATATGGGCAATTTTGACAGTTGACAGAATCTTTGCCAAATGTAAATGTAGTGTTGCCATAGTCATAAAGACTTACTTATGTGTGTTTAAGTGTAAGTCAAGTAAATTGTTTGATTAGTATTTACCTTGCATACAAAGAAAAATCAAAAAGATCTATTCCACGCATTTCTATTGATAAATAACAATGTTACAATCCGTCATTCACATACACATATTTTTTGTTACACAGTTGATACTACCATTGTAAGAAAAACTACTACAAGAACCAAATGGCAACCAACTTAGGTGAGCACTGATATTACATTACTTTTCCTTGAAGAAGCAAAATACAAATAAACTATGTATCTATTCATGAATTCATAATATGACAGCCCATATTTATATAACATAGGAGGCAAATATTAAGTAAATATATTTTTATTTAAGTCAGTAAGATCTTGTTTTAAATGGGTGGTACACTCGCTGGAAAGACTTTAATCCAAATAAACCAACAAAATCGTTGGCATGGTAACGTTACTTTTGTTAAAATGTAATTTCCATCTACACTAGGAAAAGCTCATGTTGGACGCGTTGATAAGCGAGCACGTGCTATAGCTAGACCCACATTGCACATTTTTTTAAATTTTAAAAATTGCGACGTTTGCTGTCCACGGGGCCATGTTTCCAAAATTATTTATTTTTGCCAAGGTATTTGGGTAAACCCGTTGGTAAACCTTTACTTTGTGGATAAAATCCACCGCCATCTAGAAGACCTTGACATCGTTTCCTTGGGAAAAAGTCTTTGGTTACAAATTATACACTGCTTCCTCGATAGATTTTGATTACTTCTAGGTGGCAGTGCATAGTGCGAATTTTCGTTGCCATGGTAACGATACTTTTGTTATTATGTAATTTCCATCCACACAAATTATCGGATCAAAATCAAATTAACATATTCGTGACCGGACGGACATTCTAAATAATATGGCTTCCTCAGATTTTGTTACCGTTAGGTTTGAAAAAAAAAACTTTCGAATAACTTTAATGTAACTTTGTAACTTTTTTAACGATTTTGCCATAAAACTAATGGCATTCAATCGAGAACAAAACTTGCGGATGGTGAAAATTTCAACTCGATCCGAGCCTCCGTTCGACCGCTATCATGAGCCAAAAAAGCTGCACGACTTTCCGTTGCCTTGGTAACCGTACTTTGTTATAATTAATTTCCATCTACACTACTTATCGGATCAAAATAAAATTAAAATATTCGTGACCGGACGGACATTCTAAATGATTTGGCCATCTCAGATTTTGTAGCCGTGAAGTTTGAAAAAAAGAACTTTCGATTAACTTTAATGTAACTTTTAAACTTTTTTAACGATTTTGCCATAAAACTAATGGCATTCAATCGAGAACAAAGCTTGCGGATGGTGAAAATTTCAACTCGATCCGAGCCTCCGTTCGAACGTTATCGCGAGACATACAAAAAACAAAAAAAAAACAAAAAAAAACAAAAAACAAAACCAGTGACTATTTTTTCCGGCAGAGTCAAATGGAAACGCTCGCTTCGCTCGCTTAATAATTGGCAAGGTATATGGGTAAACCCGTGCGTAAACCTTCATTTTGTGAATAAAATCCACCGCTATCTAGAGGACCTTCACATAATTTCTTTGGGAAAACTATTTTAACTCTTTGGTAATAAACTAAGAAACGCTCAGTTGGACGCGTTGATAAGCGAGCACGTGCTATAGCTAGACCACATTGCACATTTTTTTTTAATTTTAAAATTTGCGACGTTCGCTGTCTACAGCGCCATGTTTCCAATATTATTTATTATTGCCAAGGTATTTGGGTAAACCCGTGTGTATAAACCTTTAATTTGTGGATAAAATCCACCGCCATCTAGAGGACCTTGACCAGTGGCGTCGGAACAGGGGGGGGCAAGGGGGGCATTGCCCCCCCAACTTTCATGCCATGGGGGCATAGGGGGGCAGATTTTAGAGTTGAAAATTCAAGATTTCTACTCTACTTTTTGGGAAAGCAACATCGGATGATCTGTCAACAATTCATTTCCACGAAGAAACAACCCACAAATAGCAGGAATGTTATTTTGGCTGACGTACCCCATGCCGACTATCTTTATAACAGCAAGTCTTGTATTGTGTGTTTGTCACTCACTTCAGTGAGAGTGGACACGTGACTCAGACTCACGTCTAATCCAAACATCCCTTTGAATGATTTGCTAGAGTTATTGGCAGACGCAAGTTGGGCTTTGGTTCCCTCGTGTCGCATCGTTATGCGTAAAGTCATCTTTGGAGTGGTGTAGTGATTGTAGCGAAGTGGCAAGTGGGAAGATTATTCCTCTTATAATATAAGTAGTGTAGTCTGAAGTGTAAGTGTGTGTAGTGTTTGTCACTGTTTCGTGTTTAATGGTGTTAAAGATTAAATTGATATCGTAATTTTAAAGATGAAACGTACTAAACAGCCTTCAGTTAGTATTTTTTTTTAAAAGAAGAGGGTAAATCATTAAACAAATATGTTTGCCTGTATGCTTTGTCATTACATACAAAATTAGGTTTTAATTTATTAAAATGGGCCACTTCACGTTCATTTTTTGAGTTTTTAGATCGCAGATAGCTGATGTAAAACATCGTTTACAGAGTCCGGGTGCAGTTAAAACATGACGAAATAACTGTAGCATAGTGAAATTTTTTTCGCCTTCGGCGAAAGGGACTACGGCGGCTGGGGCTTCGCCCCAAACCCCAGCTGCACCAGGTGTGCCCCCCCCAACTTTCAAAACGTTCCGACGCGCCTGACCTTGACTCCTTGGGAAAACTATTCAAACTCTTTGTTGACAAAAAATAGACTGCTTTCTCGAAAGTATTTTGATTACTTCTAGGTGGCAGTGCATTAGAAACTTCGCGCGTTTTTTCGTTGCCATGGCAACGTTACTTTTGTTATAATGTAATTTCCATCTACACTACTTATCGGATCAAAATAAAATTAACATATTCGTGACCGGACGGACATTCTAAATGATTTGGCTATCTCAGATTTTGTCGCAGTTTAGTTTGAAAAAAAAACTTTCGATTAACTTTAATGTAACTTTTTAACTTTTTGAACGATTTTGCCAAAAACTAATGGCATTCAATCGAGAACGAAGCTTGCGGATGGTCGAAATTTCAACTCGATCCGATCCTCCGTTCGAACGTTAAACGAGACATACAAAAATACAAAAAAAAACAAACAAAAAAAAAAAACAAAACCAGTGTCTAATTTTTCCGGCAGAGTCAAATGGAAACGCTCGCTTCGCTCGCTTAATAATACACTGCTTCCTCGAAAGTATCTAGGGCGACGGTCGTCGCCCGGCAGACAAGAGATGCGACTGCTTAGGCGACACCGAACTCCGGCCCTATATACAGCTACGAGAGTTGGGGGGTTTTCAGCTATCTGCACACGCCGCCCCGAAAGAGTTACAATCTTGAAACTCGGTATATGACCTGGTGTGTGGTCCATGACATACCAAAAAAAAATCAAACCGATCCGACAACTCGTTCTGTGTTAAAAAAGGCTCTCAACATCGTCAAATTCCTTTCGGCTGGCTGGTGGCTGGGGCTGGCTAGGAGTTCTCCGCGGAGATTAATTTAGCCTACAGAGAAAACAATAAATCTTGAACTATGAAACTTGGACGACACTTAAGGTGTACTTCAGACGCAGTGACATTCGCTTTCAAAACCAAAATCGGGTAACAGGGACCGGAGAAAATCAAAATTTGGATGATAAACAAAACGCGTAATTACCAAGGCGTGGTAATTTGTACAAACTTGAAATTTAACATGCTATTAACCATTATAAATATCTTGCGTCCAAAACACAAGGGGCTAAATTTGGGATGACACGGGCCCAAAAATGACAAAAAACATATCTGAACTTTAAGAAATGAATCATTCAAAGAAAACGCTACAACTGAGATGTTTCAAACGTGGAATACATTTTGATATCTCTCATTCTTTATCACTTTTGAATATGGAAAGCAAAATTGGTTAACGGGTACCGGAAAAAAACCAAAATTATGAAAGTAGGGCGACGGTCGTCGCCCGGCAGACAAGCGATGCGACTGCTTAGGCGACACCGAACTCCGGCCCTATATACAGCTACGAGAGTTGGGGGGTTTTCAGCTTATCTGCACACGCCACCCCAAAAGAGTTACAATCTTGAAACTCGGTATATGACCTGGTATGTGGTCCATGACATACCAAAAAAAAAATCAACCCGATCCGACAACTCGTTCTGTGTTAAAAAAGGCTCTCAACATCGTCAAATTCCTTTCGGCTGGCTGGTGGCTGGTGGCTGGCTAAGGTTCTCCGCGCGAGATTAATTTAGCCTACAGAGAAAACAATAAATCTTAGAACTATGAAACTTGGACGACACTTAGGTGTACTTCAGACGCAGTGACATTTGCTTTCAAAACCAAAATCGGGTAACAGGGACCGGAGAAAATCAAAATTTGGATGATAATCAAAACGCGTAATTACCAAGGCGTGGTAATTTGTACAAACTTGAAATTTAACATGCTATTAACCATTATAAATATCTTGCGTCCAAAACACAAGGGGCTAAATTTGGGATGACCACGGGCCCAAAAATGACAAAAAACATATCTGAACTTTAAGAAATGAATCATTCAAAGAAAACGCTACAACTGAGATGTTTCAAACGTGGAATACATTTTGATATCTCTCATTCTTTATCACTTTTGAATATGGAAAGCAAAATTGGTTAACGGGTACCGGAAAAAAAACAAAATTATGAAAAGTAGGTAATTCCGTACTCTTATGAATAATACGCTATACTGAGAAAACGGTTCATCTTAGAACTTTGAAACTTAGGGCCCACTCAGATGTACCTCATATAACAAAAACCGGGCAATTGGGACCGGGGAAAATCAAAATCAAAATCAAAACGCGTAATTACTCAGGCGTAGTAATATGTACAAGCTCGAAATTACACATGCTCTTAACCATTATAAATATCTAGTGCTTATGCTAGTGCGTTGGTCTTGTTGATAGCGTATCTGCTTCCAATGCAGAAGGACCAGGGTTCGATTCCCGCTAAAGACAGAAGTTTTTTAACTTCTGATTTGGACTTAAGTCTATCAGTTCTTGTCTTAGGAGTTTGTAAACGGTGACTTTGGAGCCGTCCTAGCAAAATCAAAACGCGTAATTACTCAGGCGTAGTAATTTGTATACAAGCTTGAAATTAAACATGCTCTTAACCATTATAAATATCTAGTGCTCATGCTAGTGCGTTGGTCTTGTTGTTAGCGTATCTGCTTCCAATGCAGAAGGGCCATGGTTCGATTCCCGCTTAAGGCAGAATGTTTTTAACTTCTGATTTGGACTTGAGTCTATCAGTTCTTGTCTTAGGAGTTTGTAAACGGTGACTTTGGAGCCGTCCTAGCAACGAAGCACATAATAAATTTCAGAGTTGTTCTGAATCGGCCTTGTTGATTCTGGCGTTGATCCGCGGGTGTTCGCACTGTCCATAAACCACTGATTGATATATTTCCTATTAAAAATATCGATCTTTGGTTGGTTATCGCTCACTCGTCGATTGCGTCGGGGCCTGCAGGGTTGGCTTGGTCGCTTTGATTTAAAGTCCCCCACTGAAAATCAGTTATATAACTGAGTGAGTAGTCTGTAAATAAAAATTAATTTATTTATTTATTTAAGGGGTATCTTTGGGGGGACCGTGGGCCCAAAAATGTAAAAAAACAACTTTGAACTCAACAAATTTAATCATTCACACCTTGATAGCGAACGAACAACAAAAAGATGTAATATCCTACTAAATACAAAAATTTGTAAAAAAAAAAAAAACGGCAGCCAAGCTCTCCTTCAAGTCTTCGGCTGTGAGATATAGAAGTTGAGCCAAGCTTTTCATTCTTTCTCCCTCATTTCGCATTAAAAAGAAGTAAGATCATTCCGCCTGTTGACGAGCGCCAAGCCAACATTTTCGTGGTATTTTTTATTTTTTTTTAAAGTCGAATACATAGTTAACAAATTACTTGGCCATTGAATTTGGTACATTACGAGAACTCGAAATGAATTAAAAAACTGATTGTAATAGGCATTTGGTGGAGGTGCCGGGTAGAGCGAGAAATGTTGAAACTTCATAAGAATAGCATTGTTGGTTGAGGTGCCGGGCCCTTACTTGCTAATTATTTTGTTTCAGTATAATTACGGAGGGAGGTCTTATTGCTGTGGTATTTTGTTAAGTATAGCGCACGTGTCGGTGAATTAATTAAGTTTGTTTCAAATATGAAGGTCAGTGTACTATAAGCAACAAACCGCATCTCAGTGCTTGTACTTGCTCTACTTATTGAACATAGTGGACTTTCATAAAAGCGATTATATTATTATGATACAAGGTACCTATTCAACTATTAAAAACAACATTGCACCTCAGTACTAGGTAAACGCTAACGTTGATGTAAGACAAGTGAGCGAGCCATTTGTCAAATTACTGGGAATCTTCCCATTCCTCCATCTACGTCAGGCTGGATCCAGCGTGGGTCTTTCCTCCTCCTCCCTTGCCTATCATAGGCTAGAGTGACGCGTTATGGATTACAGTTGACGCGCCCTCATACCAACTAAATTCAAACTCTAATATTATACTTTAATGATCAATGAACTTAAATGCACATGATAAAGTGCTCTCAACACATGACTCGCTCACTCGTCTAACAACGCCTTGGCGTTTTCCAAGGACTTAGGTCCAATATCCAATCCAAAATATAGTTTGATCCCAATAATAGTTATTGAAAATAAATTTCTGTAATTGTGTGATAGTCAAAACATAAAATACCACGACCTACAAATCACTTCGCAATCGGACTGCGTGATTAGGTCACCCCAGGTCCAAGGTCTACTAGATCGGCGGAGAGAGGCGGAGATCTAGTAGACCTTTCCCAGGTCAACAGGCGTAGGAATCTTGAAACTCTCCGTCAACAAGGCGGTGGACGAAACATTGTCGCCCTTTCATTTGTTTTGATCTTTTCTCGGCCAAGATAGACGGGTTTGGTTCTGTGAACGTAGATTTAGCCAGATATTGTGTAAAATACTGATTATTTATCGGTATGATTTCAAGTAAAGTGTACATTGAGATATCATACAGCAAGGATGTAGAAAATAGAGGTTGGATTCGTTACTTGGTTCACATTTTAACTCGTCGAAACTATTGGGTTTGTAGCATTAGCATTTTCTCTTGTCGCCATTCAGTTAACGTTTATTATTTGGTCCACTGTTTAGAATTGTTTACTTTCCACATCCTTACCCGCCTGTGGCTGGTTCTGTCCAGTACGGAACTGTCCTCCCCATATCCCCAAGGCTTTGGTGGAGTATTATGACATTACGGTTGAAGCTCCCTTAATACAAAAAATTCTTCATCACCTATTATTTCAACTTTGAATCTAAAATTCAATATTTAAGTTTCCCAAGAAAGGGCCGGGTTCGTTTTTCCCGCAAAAAGGACAGAAAAAATTTTTAAATTTTTGATTTGGCTTAAGTCATCAGTTTTTTGTTTTAAGGAGTTTGAAAAGGGGTGCTTTGGAGCCGCCCCTAGCAAAATCAAAACGCGAAATTACTCAGGCGTAGAAATTTTGGAAAACAAGCTTGAAATTAAAAATGCTCTTAACCTTTATAAATATCTAGTGCTCATGCTAGTGCTTTGGGTTCTTGTTGTTAGCGTATCTGCTTCCAATGCAAAAGGGGGCCAGGGTTTCGTTTCCCCCTTTAAAGCCCAAAAGGGTTTTTTTAACTTTTTTATTTGGATTTGAGTCTATCAGTTTTGTTTGGAGTTTGTAACGGTGATTTTGGGGGAGCCGTCCTACCCAAACGAAGCACATAAAAAAAATTTCGGATTTTTCTAAAACGGCCTTTTTGATTCGGGGCTTTTGACCCGCGGGGGGTTCGCACGTCCCATACCACTGTTTGGGTATATTTCCTTTTAAAAAATATCGATTTTTGGTTGGTTATCGCCATTTCGTCGATTGCTTTGGGGGCCTGCGGGGTTGGTTTTGGTCCCCTTTGATTTAAAGCCCCCAAACTGAAAATCAGTTATAAAACGGGAGTGAGTATTCGTAAATAAAAATTTATTTTTTTTAATTTTTTAAAGGGGGTTCTTTGGAGGGACCGTGGGCCCAAAAATGAAAAAAAAAACAATTTTGAACTAAACAAATTTTCATTCACACTTGATAGCGAACGAACAAAAAAAAATTTAAATCCCAACTAAAACAAAAATTTGTAAAAAAAAAAAAAAAAAAGGGCACCCAAGCTCTCCTTAAAAAGTTTTCGGCTGTGAGATATAGTTTTTGGGCCCAAGGGCTTTTTTTTTTCTTTTTTCCTTTTTGATTTTTCCCAATTTAAAAAAGAAGTAAGTTTCTTTTTTTGGGCCTTTTGGTTGACGAGCGCCAAGCCAACCTTTTTTGTGGTTTTTTTTTTTTTTTTAAAAAGCGAATACATAATTAAAATTATTTGGGGGCCAAAATTTTTGGTACATTACGAGAATCAAAATGAAAAAAAAATGATTGTAATAGGCTTTTGGTGGAGGTGCCGGGTAGAGAGCGAGAAAAGTTGAAATTTCTTTAAGAAAGCATTTTTTGGTGGGGGTGCCGGGCCCTTATTTTCCCAAATTTATTTTTTTTTCAGTAAAATTACGGAGGGAGGTTTAAATTGCTGTGGAAATTTTTGGTTAAGAAATAGCGCACGTGGGGTGAATTAATTAATTTTGTTTCAAATATGAAGGTCAGGGGCCCTTAACCCAAAAAACCGCACCCTTCAGTGCTTGTACTTGTTTGTACTTTTTAAAACCCAGAGTGGACTTGCATAAACGCGTATTTTCATTATTTTTACATGGCCCTATAAAACTATTAAAAAAAAACATTGCCCCAAAGTCCCTAGGTAAACGCTAAAGTTGATGTTAGACAAGTGAGCGAGCCAGTGCCCAAAATTACGGGGAATCTTCCCATTCCTCCATCTACGTCGGGCTGGATCCAGCGGGGGTTTTTCCCTCCTTTCCTCCCAGCCTATCAAAAGGCTAGAGTGGCGCTTTTAGGGGATTCCCGTTGACTCCCCCCCCCAAAACCAACTAAATTAAAAAAACTCTAATATTAAAATTTTAATAATAAATGAACTTAAAGCACATGAAAAAGGGGTTTCTCAAACATGACTCGCTCACCGTCAAAAAAACCCTTTTCCCTTTTTCCCCAAGGACTTAGGTCCAATACCCCAATTCCAAAAAATATGGGTTGACCCCAATAAATGGGTTTTTGAAAATAATTTCTGTAATTACTTAAAAGTCAAATCATAAAAAAAACCACGAGCCTATAACTCCCCGTCGCAATCGAACTCGTGTTTAGGTCCCCCAGTTCCAAGGTCTACTGGATCGGCGGAGAAGGGGGGGATCTTTTTTAAGCCCTTTTCCCCAGGCCCAACGGGTTTAGGAATCTTAAAAACTCCCCGTCAAAAAGGCGGGGAAAGGATTGGGTTTCACCCCAGGTCCAAGGTCCCTAGATCGGGGGAGAGAGGGGGGGGATCTAGAAACCCTTTCCCGGGTTTCAACGGGGCGTAGGAATCTTGAAATCTCCGTCAACAAGGGGGTTTGGAAAGGGGATTAGGCCCCCCCGGGGTTCCAAGGTCACTGGTCGGCGGAGAGAGGCGGGGATCTAGTAGACCTTGCCCGGGTTTAAAACAGGCGTAGGAATTTTTTAAAAACCCCCCCGTCAAAAAAGGCGGTGGACGGGGTTTAAAGGTCCCCCCCCAGGCCCCAAAGGTCTACTAGATGGGGGAAAAAGAGAGGGGGGGGATCAAAAGTACCCCCTTTTCCCCGGGGGAAACGGGTAGGAACCTTGAAACTCTCCTCAACAAGGCGGTGGCCGTGATTAGGTCCCCCCAGGCCCAAAAGGTCTCTAAAACGGCGGAAGGGCGGGGATCTAGTAAAACCTTTGCCCAGGTCAACGGCGTGGGAATCTTGAAACTCTCCGTCAACAAGGCGGTGGACGTGTTAGGTAAACCCCGGGGCCCAAAGGCTACTAGATGGGGGCGGAGGGAGGGGGGGATCAGTGGGCCCTTCCCCATTTAAAAACGGGCCCGTGGGAATTTTGAAACTCTCCCCCAAAAAGGGCGGGGGAAAAAAAACTTTGGGTTCGCACTTTCTCATTTTTTTTTCAACTTTTCTGGGACAAAAAGACGTATTTGGTTCTGTGAACGTGTTTTTTACCCCAGATTTTGTGTTTAAAAATAGGATTATTTATGGGGTACTTTTTTTAAGAAAGTTTTACATTGAGATATCAACAGCAAGGAGTAAAAAATAGGGGTTTGGGGATTCGTCACTTGGGTTTCCCCTTTTAACTCGCCCCGAAACTTATTGGCTTTACCCTTGGGCCTTTTCCCCTTGTCCCCCCTTCAGTTAAGTTTATTATTTGGCCCCATTTTTTAAAAATGTTTACCCCCCACCCCTCCCCCGCCTGTGGCTGGTTCTCTCCATAGGGAAAAACTGTCCTCCCCATAAGGTTTTGGGGGGAAGAATAATTCCCATTACGGTTGAAGCTCCCTTAATACAAAAAAAAATTTTTATCCCCTTTATTTTTTTCAACTTCAAGAAATAAAATGTAATATATTTAATTATTAAAACTTATAGGCGGATAAACATGCCCTATAACCGGGTTAGAGCCCCTTTTTTCTCACCTTGTTATCATACTCACGCATGTTTTTTCTGGGCCCGGGGTGGAATCGGCCCAGAAGCTGCTGACTTTTAAAGGGGCGATTCAAGAAAAAAATTTTCTCCCTTCGAAAAAACATCGGGTAGTATGCAGTGTGGGTATTTTACAAACCCAAAAACTCGGGGCAAGCTCTGGCAGTCGTCTTTGGGGGAAACCCCTTTTTCTTTTTCCCTTGAAGACCTCCCCGCGACGAGAGACGACGACGCGACGACGACGACGACGACGACGACGAGGGGGACGACGACGACGACGACGAGGGACGACGGGACGCCGACGCCCAAGGGAACAAAAACAACAAGGGGGCATGCCCAATTTGGACAAAAACGAACGGGGGAAAAAGACGACCCACGCCCACACATGAGATCCCCCCCTTTCCCTTTCCCCCAAAAAAAAGGGCTTTTTCGGGACCAGCATGGGCCCCCCCTCCCGATTTTTTCCTTGCCAAAACTGACGAATTAGACCAAAAGGGACCCCAAAATTTTATCCAAACAGACTTAAGTAAACGAAAAAAACTTTCTCTATACCATTAAAACCAAAAATTAAATTATTTAACTTTTAATATCTAGGGCGGTGCGTTGTGACCTCCCCGGTTTGAAGTTCCCTAGTTCCCCCCATCGTCTTAACTTTAAAACTTTGTTTGGGTTTTTTAGAAACCACCGAATTTTAAAACCTATTTCTTCGTTTGGAAAAAATTTGGGTATTTTCTTTGGGGCCCCCGCTGGGCCCGGGGGGGAATTTGGCCCCACAGAGCATGGCTTTTCTTATTTTTTAAAAGGCATTTAAGGAAAAAGTTACCAAAGGCAAACATCAGCAAAGAGAGAATAAATTATTTCCCCCCAAAAAAAAGAGGCGATCCCTGTCAATCATCGTCGGGTCCACCTCCCTTTTCCCCTTGACTACCCCCCCGCCGGGACGATGACAATGAAAACAAAAACCGATAAAAAAAGGGGCGATGACGACCGCGACATGGGGAAACCCCCCTTTCCCCCCCTGATCAGAAAGGGGCCCTCCCTCCCAAATCTCCTAGGCTAGATTGGTGAATTAAGACTTTAAGGGTTTTGACCCCGCCCCTTAATTAGAATAAACGAAAAAAAATCCTTTATTTTAAAAAATTTTAGTATTTATTCCACCATATTATATTTTTCAAAATTTATTTGTAAAGGAAAATTCCCCCTTTAAAAAACCTATATTATTAAAAATTTTCTCAAAATAATTATAACATATTTTGAAACAAAAACTTAAAAAAATGTTGTCAATGCATTTTTTTGAAAAAGTTTTTTAATACTTGCCCAATACCATTTTGATTAGAAAGGGGAAACGATGAAACAAAACCCCTTAAAAAACCCCACCCCAAAAACCTCATATAACTTGCTTCCAATATCACAGGGCGCCAATATACCAAAACCGGTTTTGAAGCGCCCTTTTTTTCCCCCACGAAAAGTTAAAAAAAATCTTTCCCTCCATTTGGGTTTTTGTCGATCCGTTACCCAACCCCCCCCCTGGAAGTGATTAAAAAGCGACCCAAATTTAAAAAAAACCATTCTTTTTTTTTGGTCCAAACGCAAATGTTTTAAGTGAGTTTCCCAAAGTCTTTTGGGGTTTTAGAATTTTTGAAAAAACTTGGGCTTTGGTTACACTAAATTTTATTTTTTAAATTTGGGGTTAACTCACAAAAAATAATCTAAAAATTTTAACTAATTTACAAAATTTTTGGTCACTTGTTGTTAAAAGCATCTGTTTTAAAAAAAAATGAAAAAAGGCCGGGGTTTCGTTTTCCCTTCCAAAGTCAGAAGTTTTTTAACTTCTGTTTTGGGATTAAGCCCACCCACTTTTGTTTGGGAGTTTTAAACGCGATTTTGGGAAAGCCGTCCTAAAACAAAAGCAAATAAAAATTAGAGTTGTTCTAAAATGGGCCCTTTTGTTGTTTCCCTGGCTTTGGGACCCGCGGTGTTCCACTGTCCATCCCCACTGATTCCCTTTTTATTTCCAAAAAAAAAATTAAAAATTTTTTCGATCCCTCTTCGATTGCGTCGGGGCCCTACAGGGTAGGCTCAGTCGCTTTAAATTTAGGGCCCCCATGAAAATCAGTTATATTCTGAGGGGGTTATAGACCCTTTTTAATATATATTTTTTTTTTAAATGCTTTTTTTTTCCTTTGTTTTTTCCCCCCCTTGTTTTTTTGCCCTTTCTTCTTTTGATTCGTTCGTTGTTATATCTAAAAAAAGGGGGGTTTTTTGTGAGCTTTATCTAGAGCTTTTTTTGATCCTAAAAACTTTTTGTGTTAAGATCAATGTAGGGTTATTCAAAACAGCATCATTCCCCCCCCGTCGGGCCCGGGGGTAGAATCAGGGCCCCAAGAGCAGGGACCTGCTCCCCCCCGTCTGGGCCCGGGGTGGGAAATGGGCCCCAGAAAAGGGCTATGTAAAAATTTAAAGTTATGGGGGGGGATTTTTTTGACTCTTGAAAGTAGAGGCGATTTTCTTACGGTAGCCCGCCCGGAGACATTTCCCCCTTTCCGTTGAAAAACCTCCTCGACAAACGACGACGACTAATACTATGACAACACAAAACGATGGCAATGGACGATGACGACCCCTTTAGTACCCCCGTTTTCCCTTAACCCGTGGTTGGTTCTGACCACATGGGCCCCCCCTTTCCCCATCCCCCTTTAGGAAAGAGTGGCGCATTATGACCTTACGGTTGACGCGCCCAAAATTTAAAATACCCTTTTCAAAACTTCAGCTCACAGCATGGGGGTTTTTCCCCTCGGTACGCTTTTTATCATCATATATTAAAACAGTAAAAAACTAAAAACATCAAGTATAGGAGGGATTTTAGGCTTTATAACAGGGTGACCTGATAAGATCAGTATAGTAACTACTAAGAAACAAAAATAAATAAATGATGATAATAAAAATTTTTTTATTAAACAATCTCTTAGGTACAATTTTTTCCAAAAGATCCAGACTAACGCTGGGAGTGTGGCACAGGTAGATCAAAACCCTATATGAAACTATTGCTAAGCCTTTTGGGGAGGGGGGGCCCAAAACCTTTGAACCGGCTACACTTACCGTCCCCGGCAAGAGTCGGGGGAAAGATAGATGTAGATAGAAAAAGGTCTTTTTTTAAGGCGGGATTAAGACTAGTAACCCTTATCTTCCATCCAACCTAATACAACTAAAAATAAAAAAACAAAATGATAATAAAGGGCCAAAATAAAAATTATAGATAATTTGAACAAAAAGAAATTTGGCCTGATAAAAAATTACACAAAATTAAACTAAAACATAAACTTTAAAAATTATGATAAAAAATTTTGACACAATTTAGCTATCATTTCATTCCCCGATCACCCAAATGTTTTTCATACATTTTCATTCCCAGTAACAAAGAAGGCGTCCTCGAAAAGTAAATAGAGAAACCCACAGGAACCAAAGCATTTTAAAAACGTAATTTTTTTTCATTATTTGGGTTTTTTGGGGTTTTGTTTTGATATCACTTTTTGGGTTTGAACATTTAAAAATTTTGAATAATAGGAAGTAGTGGCTTTTTTAAAAGCATTGAAGTTATTTATATATTTGTCTCTGATTTAAGAGGGAAAGAGCTTTCCCAAGTTCGAATAGCGTGGTTTTTTGAATGAGTGGTCAAGGAGTTTAGTTCTGTGTATGGAAATGGATTTTTGGTACCGGCCCAAGACCTGGTAAAAACAGGGTGGTTTGAGGGGAAGGAATTGAAAGTTAGAGGCGAAAAAGCCCGGGGGACGATTTTTTTGAAAGTAGTTTGTGAATGGGCATAGGGAGGGGGGGGTTTTTCAAACGCCCCTTTTAAAATCTACCCCAAAACCAAGCGTCAAAAACCCCGGGTGTTTGGTCAGTTTTTCCCTTATTCCAAATTTAAAAAATCGTACACGGGAAAATTTTGTCCCCTTTGGAGACGAAAAAGCCAGGTCCTCGTCAAGCCCTTTTAAACAACGTCGCAGTAATCGAAAGGGGGAATAATAAGAGATTTACTAGCATTTTTTTTTAGTTTAGCCCCCCGGCAAAAAAGTTTTTTAGTCTTTTTAAAATAAGTGAAGTGCAGCAACGTTTTTTTTTACAAACTTTTTGACATTTTCCCGTCTAAGCAGGAAATTTAGTCATAATAAGTCCTAGGTTTCTGACTTGTTGTTAAAAGGGGGTATGTTGAAACCTTTTTAAAAGAACTTTTGTCGATTGTGATGGTCAAATTTTGGGCAAAAGTTTGTGGTAGCCTAAAATAAGGATTTGTGACTTAGGGGGGTTTTTTTGCAAACTTTTTTTGGGTTGCCCAAAAAGAAAGGGAGATTGCAGGTTTTGTTTTTTTTTCCCAAATTGCTTGTTTAAAATTAGTGCCCGGGAAGAGACAGGGTTTTAAAAATTTTGCAGATCGCCCTTCGAAATAGGGGGTTTGTAGCAAAAAAATGATAAATTTGAAATGTCGTTAATGAAACAATGAGAATAAAAAAGGTCCTAAAACATTTCCTTGGGGGAAAACCCCCTGCCGTCACGGGGTACCGTTTTCGATTGATTGTAAACCTGAGATAATGAAACCTTTTTCCTCCCGCGGAGTTTACAAATTTCACCCATTGTAGGGTAGAAGGAAAAAAATTTATAGATTGAAGTTTGCTTAAAAGAATGTCTATGCCCAACGGAATCAAAAGTTTTCCAAAAGTCAAAAGTGTCATATGGAAAGTTGTCAAATGTCCATGGGAGTTGATGAAAGGGGGGGTGGGGAGTAGTTCCCTTCTGCTCTGGTACCAAGGGCGCCCCCTTTCGTTCCGAAGTTGGGGTCCCTAGGGGTCTGGGTAATGGAACGGGGAATTTCTAGAGAAAAAACCCAAAGGAAAATTTAGGCATAAAAAAATTTTTGAAAAACCTGTCACCAATAAAAAACACAGCCTCCTAAAAGTCCATGGGTAGGAGGGAGTCCCCCCCCAAAAATTTCGATTTTTTTGGGGGTAACGTAGAAGTTAAAATAGTGGGTAATTTTCTTCCCGTACAAAAAATTTGAGGTAAATATTTCCCCTTACCATGAGAAAATAAAAAAAATAGATCTTTAAAAGGGTTCGCCCAAGGTTAAGCCATTTTCCCCAATGGCATGGCCTATAATAATGTCTTGGGCCCATAAAAAACAAGTAGATAATAAGGAAGGGTATAATATAATTATTATTTAAAAAATTTAAAAGGTAGGCCTAGGGAAATGGGGGCTGGGCCCCAAGGGTTTAAAAACCCAGTAAAATATCACAATAATATTAAAAATAGCCCCAAGATCGGGTATGTTTAATGATAAGATAAATTTTTGAAAAAGTGTGGGCCTACTAGGCCAAAGCCTGAAAAGAAAAGGGTTTTCTGGGTGGGAACCGCCTCGGCCACCACGGGCACACTAAAGACCTTGACCGGCGTACAGCACCTAAAGTTCACCCCCAAACCAACAAACTCCCCCCCAAACCGGTCTCCCTGGACGACCCTTTTGGTCATAGTCACTCCTGCCCTTTCACTTCCCAAATTTTTTGGTCTACAGTAGAAAAAACCTACAGGGGTTTGGTGTTTTTGCCCCCTCCAAATCGCACAATAATGGGGGCCACCTTACAATAAATTTTTATATTAATTCTAGGATCTGGGCCCTACAACAGGCTAGGTCCCCGGTAGTTCGGTTTTAAGGGTAACTTAATTCAAAACGTGGGTGGGAAACTCAAAACCAAAAAACCCCTTTACCTGGGCCTCGGCCCTTTAAATCCAACAAAAGGGAAAAAGGCTGCTTATGGCATCCCTTGGGGGGAGAAAATTTAAAAGTGTTCTTCCAAACTTTGGGCCCTAAAGGCTGCCCGGAAAACCTTTTCAACGCCCTGGGATATACAGATAAATGTTCAAAGGGGGTTCCTAAGTGGTCAGGTTGCACACCCCTGTAAGGGGCCTGGGAAACCTAAAGTCCCCCCCAAAACAAGAAAAGAAGGTTGAATAGGGCATCCCTAATGAGTAAATGTTAAAGCTTTTCTTCCGCTTTGGGCCAAATAACCCTGCCCGGGCCCTTTCAACGGGGGGGGATTTACAGATGAAGGGTTCAAGTGGGGGTTTCCAAAAAGTGGTCAGGTTGCACATTTTAAAGGGGGCCCTGGGACCTAAAGTCCCGCCCCAAAAGAAAAAAGGCTGCATTTTGGCTTTAACCTGATAGTAAAGTTCAAAGCGTTCTTCCAGCTTTGGGCCCTTTAAGGCTGCCCGGGGACCTTAAAAACCCGACTGGGTATATAAAGATAAATGATAATTTGGGTTTTTCCTAAAGTGGTCGGGTTTGCACACAAGAAAAATTAAAAATTTACCAACATGTGGTTTAATTTTTCCCCGGAGTTTCTTGGCCCCCGGGAAATTTAAACCCTTCAAACGGGATAAAACGCCAAAAAGGTGAACTAGGCTGGGAAACAAATGGCCACGCTTAGAGTAACAGGAGCTTTTGGGCCCCTTTGGGAAAACGCCTACACTTCCCCCAACCCGTCCCTGGTTTGGTGGCCTGGGAGTAAAATTCCGGCATGGTTTGGGGATTTTTCTTGCCCCGTCCCTAAAATCGTGGCCGGGTAAGCCTAGGATAGGGCCTAGACTTCGGGCACGGTAGGGATACTTCTTCCCCCAAAACAAAAATCGGGGCCCTGGAAGGGCCCTTAGGAGTAGGGCCCTAGACTTCGGGCACGGTAGGGATACTTCTCCCCCCGTCTAAAATCCCGTGGAAGAGAAATTCCCAAAATTTAAAATTTAACCTCCAAACCCAAAGGGTCTAAAAAATTTTTCAAGGGAATCAAAACAAAAAAAGGACTTCCCAACTAAATGGAAAAAAAAAATTCGGCAACTCCCCCTCGCCCCCGGGGACACTAATGTAGCACAAGGATGCTCAACCCCTTTTCCCAGAAACCCCCCCAAAAAGCCCAGGGAGCAGCCAAAAAAATCTCAAAACCCTTTCCCACGGTTGGAAATGACGGTCCCGCAGCTTCCTGCCCCTTTTTCCCCCCCCCCCGGGGAAATTTTTTTTTTTTTCAAAACCCCACGAGAGGGGTTCGAACGCGAAAACAGAGCCACCGGGAGGGGCCTCTGCGGGAGCCCTTTGCGCATCAGGGGGCCGCGCAGTTTAAAAAACGTAGCAGAAAAAAGCTGACGATTTGGGCCCAGTAAAAAAAAAGTCGTCAAAACCCCCCCCGATTTACAGAAGAAAAGGGGATTTTCTTAACGGGGCTACTAAAAAGGTTTCCCAAATCTCCCGGGGTCCCAAACCGCCCCGACCCTCGGGCCCTTTGCCTGATCCCCTAGTTTCAAGACACTGGCGAGACTTTGGGGAATGCCCAACAAAGGGGCCAAAACATTTTTTCGGGGCAAGTTTGGCAGAAAAAATCCCTGCTCGAAAATCAAACAAGAAAAAAATTTCTTCTCCCAAACCCTTGTTTCCCCCACGTTACAAGTAGGGGTCTGTGCCTTAAATTGTAGGGGCTGTTGCGGCCGACGCTGAGCTTCTTTTTAAAATTTTTTTGAACCTTCTCAGGGATATTCTCTTCCCCAATCCACCGTTTTTCAAACCCCCCAGGCGAACCTCATTCCCATGCACCTCTCGACTCGTTTTCCCGCTTTCTGAGAGCCCAAGTTCCCCCCCAAGATCCCCGGTAGGGCGGGGGAGTACTGGGGGGTTTTCCCTGTTTGCGGGTTTTTCTTAAGACTTTACTGACCTGTGGCACGGGGAAACTTTCCCATCAACGTTGATTTTTCCCCCCAACAAAATCGACAAAAGGTTCCTACCCCCCCTTTTTTCATCCTCTTAGGGGGTTGGGCCCGCGGGTGAAAAATAGGGCGTAAACGCCCCTCCACTTCATAAGCCGTTTAGCCTTCTCGGAATCCCCAAACTAACCAGTTGTCCTCTTTATCCAGAAAGGGAGACAGGGGCCCCCCTTTTTCTAAAATACCGAGGAAAAGGGTGCAGCACGTTTGTGTTTGTAGCTTGGGGGAGCGGGAATAGAAGGTCCACTTGGTGGGGGAGTCTTGGACCACGGGGATGATTTTTTTTTTTAAAAGCGAAGGCGGCGGGGGTCCAATAAGATCAAACCGTCAGCACTTCCCCCGGACGAAAAGGGGAAATAAACGAGGGGCTAGCAGCCCTGCTGGACGCCCTTTTGCTCAGTCTTGTTTTGCGCCAAAAACCTCAATGCGTGCACGTATTGGCAAAAGGGGGGGGTTTCCCCATCCTGGGCCCAGTAGTAGTAGAGCGCAAGCCCGCTAATGCCCTTAAACCCTCCCGCGGTGACCTGCATTTGGGGTTTCGTTTTTTCTTTTGCGTTAAAACCTCTTCCGTAAATTCTCTGGGCCCGTACAAAGCTTTCCCGTTTTTTTTCGTCCCCGGGGAACTTGGTTTTGTCGGCAACACTTTTCCCCAGAGTAGGCCCTTTTACCCTCCAAAAAGGGGATATTCCTGTATTCCTCCCGTAACCCGGTGGCCATACCCCGAATCGACGCACCTCCCCAACCTTTTTTGGCCGGGGAAAAATTTACTATGGATTCCAAACCCTTTTTTGGATCCAAAAATGTAACCCAAATGTTTCTAAACCCCAACCCTAAGTAAAAGAGCTCCGGGGGGCAAACTGGCATTTCCCCCACGTTTAGGTAAAAACGCCTCGCGCCCGTCTTTGAAAGATCTCTTCCCCGGGCCCCGAGGTGTTTTTTTTAAAAGTGGGGTTGCTATCACAAAATTTATCCAGGGAACAAAAACCCTAGGGGTTTAAGCTCGGGGGCCAAGCAATTTGTCTATTAAGGGGTTGGGAATGTTGGCCCCCGGGGTGTTTTTGCAATCCATAAAGGGATTCTCTTAAATAAAAAGGCCACGTCCTGGGGAAAAAAAAAAGCTTTTCTTTTCCCCCCCGACTCCTCCACAGGGGCTGCCAGAAGGCATTCTTAAAATTAAAAGAAAACAGGGAGCGGCTTCCCTCGCCGTCTAAAAAAAAATTTAGACATACGGGATGGGTTTGGCATATTTCTTAGTAAGTGCCCTTTCCCTCGTCCGGGAGTCGACAACAAATCGAAAATCCCCCCGAAGGGGTTTCTTAACGGGGAGGGTCGGGGAACTCCAGGGGGTGCATGAAAGGTTTCCCTATTCCCTCGTGTAACTGGTATCGAGTCCTTATGTATTTCCCCACTGCAACGGCGAGACGGGATAATACCGCTGCTTAACCCGGCTCTGCAAATGCCCCTGTCAATGCGATGGTGCCCCTAAAGGAAATGGGAAAGATTTTCCCCCCCCCAAGCTTGGGAAGGTTTCCCAGCCAGAAAGGGCGTTCAAAACGTCGCTCCCGTTTGGCCGTCAAATTTTCGCAAGCCGGAGTAAACCCCTTTAAAGAATCTACCCGTGGGCTTCCAGCCCATCTGAGAAGGACCCTGTTCCAGCGGCAAATCCGGCACCAGCTTTATACGAACCCCGAAATCTATCCCCCGGGGTAAGGCTTTGTCCTTTACCCACGGGCCCCTACCAGTACCGGAAACCAATGCTGCGGTCCCCCAACGAAATGGCACACTACCAAACCGCTTACCTTTCCCTGGCATACCGTTTGGGGAGTACTCTTGTAAGTTGGATGGTTGCAGCTTTAAAACCCAAATTTTTGTACCCGCTGTCCCAAACCCCAAAGGCCCCGGAAAAAAAGTCCTGAAGGCACCGGGAAAGGTAAAAACCCTTTTAATTTGGGCCCACCAAGGATGTCGACAGTCAAAAACGGGCGGTCTCCACGGACTCCGCAAAAGCATAATCTAGCCGGAAATGTTCCTTCAGGGCCCAGAATTCGGGGTGATCGAGGTTGTAGGGCCCTTTCTTATTGGACTTCCCCCAAATCGCGGCTTTTTGTAACGCCGAGCGTTTTTCCCCCTTCTTTTCACATCGAGCCCCGGGGGCGGTAGGGGATTGTGTTTTTTACGCCCCCATCCAAAGCAAAAAAAGTCCCCTCCCCTAGGTGTAGGACACTTCCCGATCTGTGTCCTAACGCTTGGCCTTCCAAAACGCCAAGTTTTAAAATTTTTGGAAAAGTGGGAGTCTGTTGAGTAAGGGGATAGCTTCGTCCCCCTCGGGGCCCTTTTTGCTTGGGGTGAGCCCCCAAAAGCTAAGTCTGGGTTTGGGGAAAAACCGGCCCGGGGGTGCGGAACCGAAAAACCCACCCGGCCCCTCTCGCTTTCTCTCTTCCACCCCACTTTCCCAGCGTACGGGTCCCTTTTCTATAGAGTTTTAGGTTATGGGGGCAAACTTTTCCATTAGAAGGGAGGAATTTTTCCCTTTACAATTCCAATTCATCGGCCGCCTCGGCTTCGAATGACAACCGACTAAACAAATTATCTATCGCCGCCAAAAACAACCCCAGCAGTTCCGACTCCCCCTGCGTCCCCGGGCCTAATCCCCCGTCAAAAGCCCGGGCGGTTTGTAGTCGCTCGGTTGGAATTGGTTTTTGGGAACTCGTTAACTGTTCGTCCCAGGTTGAATCCTTTTTTTCGCGGACCGAAACCAAAATTTAAAAAGGCCCGGGCCCCCCCCGAACGATCGACTGCCTCGGATTACAAACAAGTCTTCGTCCCCATTTCCCCGCCACACACAAAAGGGCCACCCCCTTCGGGAACGCGCCCCCGGCTCAAGTCTGACTCCTCCCGCTGAAAAGAAATTTCCCCAAATTGGCCACAGGCCCCCATGTTTTTGCTAGCCAAATTTTCTCCTCTGGGTGGTACGGCTTTACCGGGGGAGCGGGTTTCCCCTTCCCCCAAAAGGGTTTATCGAGGGTGCAAAACCCAAGCTTTAAAACTTGCAGTGAAAGACGCGGCTGTACCCCCCAGCCCTTTAAATTCGGCAACATCAGGGGGAAAAAGGTAAGGCGCGTTCCGGAAAAAAAAAACTGCCTGGATATCTTACGAGTCGCTCGGCCTCGCCATTTGAAAAACTTTCAACCAAACTGCTTTAAAAGGGGGACCTTCTCCTCTTGAAACTTTTTCCTTTTCGTTGTAGCCTTTCAAGCCTAACCCAAAAATAACGATTTTCACAAGTTACAAAATATTAACAAAATTTTTTTCAAAATAAAATGGAAGTACCTACAGCAGGCCAAAAAAACATAGTACGATTTGGGAAACACTAATTAATGTTAAAAAACGTTTCAAATGTGTTTTTATAAGGTTTTTGGGGTACCAAGGATTTAAAAAAAATAATCACCCTCACAAAATCTTTTTCGTCCTTTTTTAAACTTTTTCTAGGATATGTGACCAATAAAAATTTTACAAAAAATTTTACCTCAAAAAAAGTACTCCCGGGAGCTCAATATTTCCCTGTGGAAAACCCAAATTCAATCAAATCCCTTAATAAATGGGCAAACTGATTTTTTTGGGCCCCCATCTTTAATTTTAAAAGTTTCTGATAAAAAAAAAGTTAATTTGAAACCCCAAATTTATATTCATGCTTTAAAATACGGCGTTTAAAATGAAAAAGAATAACATAGAAAACCCAAAATTTTAAAAAAATTGGGCCCCTGTTTGGAACCATCTTTGATTTGAAGGGGTCCCGGGGAAATTTTTGATTTGGGTCCAAATTTATTTAAAACATCAGTAGGGGATGTCCGTCTCATGCCAAATTTTATGCTTTTTTACTAAAATTGAAGTTTCCCTGGAAATTTTAGGTATGGGCCCCCTGGGCTACTCTGAAAAAACCCAAGGTTTAAAAAATATGATGTTTTAAACCCGGGTTTATAGTAGGCGACTATGACGCTGTTATGTAAGTACTTTTAAAAGAAAAAAAAATTTAACACCGGGGGTTTTAACCCGGGGCCTTAGCTTACCCCTTTTTGCTCTTTCCAAATGAGCTTGCGGCCCCCAATTTTAAAAATGTCTAAAATTTTTTTTTAAAATTTTTTACCCACGTTAAAAAAATTAACAAAAAAACCAAAAATTAGCAGTTTTAATTGGTGGGCCCCATAGCTCAGTTGGTAAGAGAAGCCCGTAACAAGGTCCCGGGTTCAAAACCCCGGGGTAAGGCCCAATTTTTTTAAATTTCTATCAAAGTAATAAAAATATACATACATACACCCCAAAATATATTTTATTATATATATATTTTCGTTATTATTTTTTTATTTAATTTTTTTTCTATTTTTGAAAGTAAGGGTTTTAAAGGGACATCACAAGTGTCTCTTGGGAATAACCTTTTTGGGTTTTGGGTTAATTTAGACTAAAAAATTTTT
The DNA here is from genome assembly GCA_024449915.1 of Sweltsa coloradensis. NCBI lineage: Eukaryota > Metazoa > Arthropoda > Insecta > Plecoptera > Chloroperlidae > Sweltsa > Sweltsa coloradensis. The sequence goes on from JAMZAV010002749.1 coordinate 196,848, forward strand.
GACACGGAGGAGAAGGGAAACCCCAGGATTTAAATTTGGCCGTTTTCACCCCAACATCTTTACCATACTTTTTTACACTTATAACCAACAAAAGATGGTCGACATTCAATGTTGTTTTTCAGGGTACCTTGCACAACCCCGGGGGTGATTTTTAAAATCTAGCATGGGGAATTTTTGTTGGGAAAATTAAACCCTCAGTAAAATGAAACGATCGACACGACGTGAGAAACAGGGCGCTTTTTTTAACCGGTTTTGGTCAAATGGCGCCGCCTGTTATGATAAAAATTTTAGAGATAATTTAATGCAGGGGGTGTTTTATGATTGCATTGTTTTTTTGTCTATAAATATTAAAAAACCAAATTTAAAAAGAGGGTGACCCAAAGTAAAAGCAAAAAAAAAAGTTATGTTTTGGAATGAAAAAAAAAAAAAGAAAGAAAAGTATATGATGTGAATGAAATTTTTCTAAAAAGTTCCTAGGGGTGAGAAATTTTGAAAGTTTGTCGCCGTTTTCATAGAAAAGAAAATTTTTTCCCTATGATTGGGAGAGATCAAAATTTCATGCGCGGGCCAAAAATATTTGGTACATTTTTGCTAACATTGGGTGTACGGGTTTAAAAGGGACATCACATGTGGGGGCATAGGGGGGAAAAACCTTTTTTTCTGGTTAAAAAAATATCCGTGAGTTAGGCGTGGGGTTTTGGGCCCATACGGGAAATTTAGACAAACCAACCCCCTCTTCTACGTGGAGGCGAGACGTAGGTTTGGGCGAAATTTTTTTAGTCAAAGGGGGCATCCCCACTACGCAAAGTGTTTTTTTTTTGCAAAACAATCCAAATCTTGTGTAAAACAAAAATCTTTGCCCAATCCCCTCTTGACATCTGGGGAACGGGAAAATAGATTGAAATTTAAAAGGGCGCGACCTGGGAAACTTCCTTAGCAGCCCGATCCGCGTGTTTATTTCCCTCTAGGGCCCCCGTGTCCAGGGATCCCCCGCAAAAATCATTTTATATCCCTTTGGGGTTGGGTTTTTTTTAAATAGGGAAATTTGGGTGGTTTGTACCAAATGATGACTAGAATACATGAGTTTTATAGTTGGGGTGAATTAAGCTATCTGAACACAAAAGGTATTCTCCACAAAGACAAGTAGAATGTATTTAGAGCTTCACGGATGCGAATAACTCTGTATTTTTGGGACCGAAATCGAGTTTTAAAAAAAAAAATTTTTTTGGAGGGGCCGGGGGTTTGCGGGCCCAGTGTTTTAAAACTTAAAAAAACCCTTACCTATTTTTGGGGTTCCTTTCCCAAACCCCAATTAGTAATAATAGTAAAAAGGACTCGCCCCCCCCTATTTTTGTTAAATTTGAGTATTTTATTTTGCAGGGTTGTTTACCCCTGGAATGGGACCTACTCAGCAAAAAACACATTTTTTAAGGGGCATGAAATATCCCTCACCTAATGGGGACTATGATCAAATTTGTTTTTTGATTTTTTTTTTTTTTTGGGAAACCCTTTATAGGGGAAACCCCTTTTTTCCATCATTTTTTTTTCTACCAAAAAAATTTGAAATTTGAGATTTTTTTTAATTTTAATTTTAAAAAATTTTTTTCGATTTTTTTTCCCTTTATCTTTTAGGAAAAAAATCTGATTTTTAAAACCAAATTGCTACAAAAAGGGAAAAAAAAACCAAAAAATTTGGGGTAAATAAAAAAAAAAAAAATTTTTGCAATTTTTCATTTTTTTTTCAATTTTTTTCATTTCAAAATTTAAAACCCTACAGGCAAAAAAAAATATCCCGGAAAAACCCGGAAATTTGTGTATTTTTTTTGTTTTTTTTTCACAATTCCCATTTTTGATCAATATAAAAACGTTCTTAAAACATTACAATTTAGTAAGGGAAAAAAGCTATCAATTTAGGGAAAAAAAACAAAGGGGGCTTTTTGACCGGGTGTAAAAATTTTTTAAAAACTAAAAAGATTTAATTGAACAAAAAGTCATCCGTTAGGTCATAATGCACCACTCTAAAATTTGGCCCGGGGGAGGGAGGGTCCCATTGGGTGGTCAGAACCACCCGAGTAAGGGGGGGAAAGGGATTTTCGCGCGGGCGTCATTTTCTTCGTCATCGTCCGAGGAGTCGTCAAGGGAAGGGGGAAAGGTCCAAAACGACGATTGCCAGAGCCCCGCCCCCCGAATCAGTGAGTAATAAAAATACCCTTTCATACTAGCTGATGTTTGCGAAGGGGGATTTTTTCTCTTGAATCGCCCTTTTTAAAGATTTGCAAAACCAAAGCTCCCCGGGCCAAGTTTATATCCCGGCCCAACCCCAAAGGGTTTTTTAGGTTTAAATTTCAGATGACGTGAGAAACAAGGGGGGCTTCAACCGGGTAGGTCATTTTATGTGAATTAAACCAGAAATTTGAAAAATCCATCTCAGCGGGGATACAATGCCACCAAAAAACCAGATATTACAATGATGAAACTTTTTTGGGGGTCCCGGTTTAAGATAATGTTTTTTTGGACTAAACATAATCAAAAAAAAAAAGATTTCGTATTTCAAAAGGGAAAAACAACATCCTTCCCTCAGGTTTTTTTAAAGACAGGAATAAACAGGGCAAAAGAATGGGCCTTAAAAACAAAAAAAACAATGCCCCTCTAAACAAAAAAAAATGCACCAAAGGGGAAAATAATAATAAATTTGGTTGTAGTTGTTTTTAAAAACTTTGTTTAAAAGAAAAATTTAAAATTCTCAAAAAAAAAAAAAAGAAAAAAACATTTTGGGTTTTTGGGGAAAAAGAAAATTTTAAAATTTCCCGGAAAATCAAAGCTAGGGGGGCACTTATTAATTATTCGGGTTTCATACATCAATGCAGCCTCTTTAAATTTAAAGTTTAGGGGGATTGACCCATGAAGGATGAGGGGTGAGTTGTTCCAAAAAACCCCATAAAGGTGAATCTCATCAAACATTAAGTAGTTCCTCAAATTAGCAGAGCATGGGTTTTGAGAATGAAAAAAAAACTCTTCCTCAATAACGAAAGACGTTTAGAAACTAGGGCGCTTAAAAACCCGGGTTTTGGGATATTTCGCCGCTTGTGATTTGAAAGTCAAGGGAAAGAGTTATTGGTGGTTTTGGCGATTAGATTGTTTTTTTAAATGTAACTTAAAACTAACAAAAAAAAATGAATATTGTAAAAAGCAAAAAAAAAAGTTTTTTATGTGAAAAAAACAAATGAAATTTAAAAAGTTTTGGGAAAGATTTGTTAAATTTTTGTTTTTATAGAACTTTTTGAGAAAATTTTGAAAGTTGTCGCCGGGTTTTCATATGATAGAATTTCGTCACCGGTGGTGTCCCCTATTCGTCAAACGTCGTCGAGGGGCGTCAAAATTTGGAAAAGAGGTTTCCCGACGACGACTGCCAGATCTCCCTCTATAGTTTTTTTTTACCGTTAGTTTTTTTAACAGTGTGTGCGAGGGTAAAAAATTCTCTCCCGTCCACGCCATTAAGATTTGTGCAATGCCCTGTTAGGGGGCCCAAAATCTAACAGTTTTTTTTTTTGACGGGGGTTATTCCCATAAAAAGGGCGCGTCATCCCTTTGGTCATATTTTCGCCCCCCTATAGCCTAAGAGATATGGGGGAAGACAATAAAACAGGAGATGAGTAGGTGGAGTAAAAGGGGGGGTTTTTACCCCGTGGTTTTTCATCGTCTTTTTCCCTCGTTTGTTGGGGTTTATTGTCATCGGCGTTGGGGGAGGGTCGTTTTTAAAAAAAAGATAAAAAAGCCCGGGAAAAAAGATTAAACGGGGGAGTTCTGGGGAGTAATAAATTTTTTTTATTTGATTAAGACGCGTCAACCGTTAGGTCCCAATTTTTTCAAACCCCTCAAACCCAGGGGATATGGGGGGAGGGTTTCCCCTGCTGGGCAGAAAACCCGGGCCCCGGGTATAAGGGGGGGAAAGTAGGGTCTTACATCGCGGCGTCATGTCTTTTTCATCGTTCGTTGGGTTATTGTCATCGTCGGGGGGGTCGGGCCCAAAGGGAAGGGGAAGGGGGGAAGGTAAACCCGACGGGCGATTGCCAGAGCTCCCCCTCTGTTTTGGGGGGTTAAAATACTCCGCTCTTTTTGTGATGTTCGCGAGGTTTGGGCTTTTTTCTCTTTAATGCCTTTTACGATTTTTCAGAGGGCCTCTCTGGTCCAATTCCCAACCCCCGGGCCCCCGACGTGGATTACATTTTTTTTATGGCCCTGTTTTGCCGAGATTTTCATTCCCCGGTCGAAAATATTTTAGTTTTTTTAAATTTTAAATCGGATTAAAAGGGGCGTCAAAAAGTTGCGTCATAAATTTGCCACTCTAGCCTGGGGACCTATCAAACCTTGACCTATAAACCAATTTAGAAACTATGGGGATTTAAAACCCGGGGAGGCATATTGCGCCAATATTTAAGATAATAAAAAAATTTTTTTTTGTGTTTTTTTTTTTTTTTTTTTTCTTTTGGTTAATATCTGATAGAGATATTATGGGTCCAAAAAAAAAAAAGAAAAATGTATTTTTGTACAATTGTTTGTTTTGTTTGTTTATTTGGATTTAGGGCGCCTAACCATTTAAAGGTTTTTTATGCACCCCTCTACCCAAAAGGGGTAAAGGGGGAGGAGGGGCCCATGCTGGTAAAAACCACCCCGGTTTTTAAAAGGGGGGGGGGGGGTTTTTCACGTCGCGGTCTTTATCGTCTTTGTCATCTTTTGTTGTGTCATTGTCATCGTCGTTTAATTGTCAAGGGAATGGGGCAATTCCCCCACGACGATTGCCAGAGGTTTGCCTCTAGTTTTTAGGGGTAATATATTCCCCCCCTTATACTAGCTGATGTTTTTCGAGGTGGATTTTTTTTCTTGGTCGCCCTTTACGATTAGCAGAGGGGAAAGCTCTGGGCCAAATTAACCCCGGTTTCCAAAAAATATTAGGGGGGCATAACCGCTTGGTCGTAACACGCCCCTGGGAGCCGAGGGGAAAAATTTACAAGAAAAGTCCCATGCGGGGCAGAAGTGGGAGTAAAAGTTTTTTTGGGGGTTTTTTTGGTTTAAAAAGGGGCTCAAACCCTTAGGTCATAAATCCTTTGCGCCACTCTTTGGGGTAAAAGGGGGTATGGTAAAGGGTTTTTTTCCCAGGGCGGTCAGGGTCCAGCCACGGGTAGATTGGGGGAAAAAAGGGTTGGGGGTTCATTTTCTCGTTTTTCGTCATTGTATATTCATCTTCCTGTTTTTCATGGTCGTCATTGACTTGGGGAGGAAGGGTTTAAGGGGGGGGGGATATGTCCCCGACACATTTTCCCCGAGCCCCCCCTCCAGTTTCGGGGAGTGATAAAAATCCCTGACATAAACCGCTAATGTTCGCGATATAGCCTGTACTGTACAGCACTTTCCCGCCTTGTTTCGATTGTCAAGTCATGTTTGTGGGGTGATTCTTTAACCCGGGGCCCCGACGGGGAGGCTCAAAGTTTTTGAAAAAAAGGGGGCGTCAACTGTGAGGTCATGAGTGCCCCTCTAAATAGGGGATAAAGGAGGTGGGGGCCCCCGGGGAAAAACCAGCCCCGGGTAGGGAGGGGGGGTCGTTTAAGGGAAAAAGTTAAGCTTTTTCCCACGACGACCCCCAAGCTCGCCTATAGTTTTGGGGGGTTTAAAACTCCTTTCCCAAAAGACTGGGGGTTTTTTCTTTCTTTGGCTTAAGAATAAGCCGAGCCATGTTCAGGGCTGAATATATTTACCTGGGCCCCGGGTGGGGGATTTTTATTTTTATAGTTTTGAGCTTAAGGTGTTTGCCAAAAAAAAAAAAAGTAGGCTAAAAAAGTAAAGAAACGGGTTTAGAAAAATAGGGGCGTCAACCGGTTTTTTGGGGGCATATTGCGCCCCCTGAGATATTGTTAGTTTAAAAAATTGAATTTGCCCGTGTGTTTTTTTTTTATATTGACTTTTTATTATATTGCTTGTTTTTTTTGATTTTTTATATTTTGGGTTGGACGCGTCAACCGTTATGCTAATGCCCACTCAGCCTAGGGGATGTGGTTGGGAAAAAGGGTCATGCTGGTCAGAAACCCGCCACAGGTAAAGGGAGGGGAAAAGGGGGTTTTCATGTCCCCTTTGTCATTTTTCCCTTTGTCATCGTTCGTTTGGGGTCATTGTTTGTCATCGTAAATCGAGGAGTCATCAAAAGGGGAAAGGGGGACGGGCCCCCGGGGGAGATCATAAAATAATTCCTTTTTTTTTTAAAAAAAAGGGATTCTAAACTTTCCAAACTTTTAATTTTGGGGAACTTTTCAAAAAATTGTCCTTTGGCTACCGGCAGGCTGCAGTGAGATGGGTTACTAGTATACAAGTGTAAAGGAAATTTTCGTGGGAAACCCCTTTTTGGGGAAAAATAAAAAACATGTAACCACGATGCAGCCCAAACGTTGTTATTCGCACCAAATCGACAAATAGATGGCTATCGCTTACGTATGGAATGAGATCAAACCCTTTTTGGTATCTTTATAAATGTCATCTCTGGGAGGTTTCGTGCTTCCATTATCCCAGGGGCCATCCTCGCTTACAAGCGTTCTCTTTGGGTGTGATTTTACCCCTTCAAAAGAAAGTAAACCCGCCCAATTTTCTTTTTCCTTTTGGTTTATTTTTGGGTTAAGGGGCGGTCAACAGTTTGGGGCCTAATGCACCACTCTAGCCCAAGGGGGGGGGGGGGGGGGGCAGTGCTGGTCAGAACCAGCCACGGGTTTAAAGGGGGGGAAGGGGGGTTTCTAACGTCGCGGTCGGGCTCCCTCCCTTTTTTCATCGTTCGTTGTGGGCAATTTTCATCGTCGCCCGGGGGGGTCGGGAAAAGGGGGGGGCAAGGTCCCCGACTAAGACTGGCCCGAGTCGCCTCTAGTTTTGGGTGGTATTTTACTTTTTTCTTTTTTTTAAATGACATGATGACAATACAGATAATTTTTAAAAGGGACAAGCCAAAAAAAACAAAAAACAAACGCTAAATTTGCTTTAGGGGGTATGTGGGGAAAAAATCCCAGGGTTTGGTTTTAAGAAAAAAAAAACCCCCGGAAAAAGGGGTTTTCACGATGGGATCGTCGTCATCTCGGAAAATCTGTCGTGTTTTTAAATCGTCGTCGTCGTCGGGGGAGGTCGTCAAGGTAAAAGGGGAGGCCTCTACGAGAGGCAGGAGGGCAGTATTTGTCAATGTGGGCAAAACAACATTGTTTACACACCAAAGATTTCCAGTAGTAAATCAATAGTCTTTGCTTGTGTCCACTGCTGCAAATTTTTGCGAAAAAGATTTTAAAATCAAAATAAAAAAAAATTACTTGGCATTGGGCTTTTTTGTCCTCGTACCAAAATCAATGGGCCCAAAAATTTTTTTATTTATTTTGAGTTTAAAGGGGGTTTTCTTTTTTTACCCGAAAAAATTTTGGCTTGGCGCTGCCAACAGACGAAATGGGTCTTACTTTTTTAAGGGGGAAACTGGGAAGAAAAAATGAAATGCTTGGGGTCAACTTTTTTATCTCACAACTTCACAGCCGAAACTTTGGAAGGGGGGAGCTTTTGGGTGCCGTTTTTTCAAAATTTTTTTTATTTTTTGGGGGGTATCACATCTTTTTGTTTTTTTGTTTTAAAATCAAGGGTCAAAAAACGTGTAAAAGGTTTATGCAAGGGCCTTTTTTAAAAAAGATTGGGCTAGAAATTAGTCCGGCGCATCCTGGAGATACCAAGGGGAAATTTTTTTAATTTTTTTTATAAAAGCCTGGGAAAATTTTCCATGATGATCGGGCCAATTTCCCTACTTTGATTTTAAAGGGAAATTGGAAACCAATCGAAAATTTTCCCAGGAACCCCCCCAAAACAAAAGGGGTGGGGTCCCCAAAAATGGGCCCAAAATTTAAAAAAAACATGGGTTCCCCATGTTTTTCATTTTTACTTTAAACCCCCGTACTTTCAAGTACTGAATATAAATTTGAAAGGGTTTAAAAATTTAATTTTTTTTTAAAAAAAAAAAACCCCTAATGGTATTGACTCCATGAGATGAGGATGATTGTCCACCACATAAGTAATCTCATCAGCATAAAGTAAGTTCCTCTAGATTAGCAGACTACAGAGCATGTTTATGAGAATGAAAAGTAAACTCTTCCTCAATTACGACGACGTGAGAAACTAGGGCGCTTCAACCGGTTGGTCATATTGCGCCGCTTGTGATATTGAAAGTCAATGGGATGAGTTATTGGTGTGATTGACGATTAGATTGTTTTCTAAGTGTAACTTATATATAACAAAATAAATGATGATGATTGTAATAGCAAAACAAAAGTTATTTATGTGAAATAAAAACAAATGAATTAAAGAGTATGAATGATGTTGATTAAATTTAGTTATATAGATTACTTTGTATGAGAAATTTAGAAAGTTTGTCGCCGTTATCATATGATAGAATTTCGTCACCGTTCGTGGTGTCATATTCGTCATCGTCGTCGAGGGGTCGTCAAAGTTAGGGTAAGAGGTTCCCGACGACGACTGCCAGATCTCGCCTCTATAGTTTCGTTACCGTTAGTTCTTAACAGCTGATGTTCGAGATAGACATTCTCTCTGTCCACGCCATTTAAGATTAGTGCAATGCCATGTTATGGGCCAAACTCTGATCAGTTTCTGACGGAGGTTATTACTATTAAGGTCGCGTCATCCGTTAGGTCATATTACGCCACTATAGCCTAAGAGATATGGGGAGGAGAGGACAATAAAACAGGAGATGAGTAGGTGGAGTAAAGGAGGGTTCTCACCACGTGGTTGTCATCGTCTTTGTCATCGTTTGTTGTGTCATTGTCATCGTCGTTGAGGAGATCGTAAAAAAAATGATAAATGTGCCCGAAGACGATTAACGCGAGTTCTGGGGAGTAATAATTTGTTTATTTAGATTTAAGACGCGTCAACCGTTAGGTCAATTTGCACCACTCTAAACCTAGGGGATATGGGAGGAGGGTCCCATGCTGGTCAGAACCAGCCACGGAGTGGTGGAGGAAACGGGGTTCTTACATCGCGGTCGTCATCGTATTTGTCATCGTTCGTTGTGTTATTTGTCATCGTCGCCCGGGGGGTCGTCAAGGAAGGAAGGGTGCAAGGTACCTGACGACGATTGCCAGAGCTCGCCTCTAGTTTGGGGAGTAAGATACTCCGCTCTTTCTAGCTGAGGTTCGCGAGGTGGTCTTTTTCTCTTGAATCGCCTTTTACGATTAGCGAGCCATGCTCTGGTCCAATTCTACCCCGGGCCCAGACGTAGGATTACAGTTATTTTATAGGCCTGTTTATTTGCCGAGATTACATTCCTCGGTCGATATATTATAGTTTTTAAGTTAACTCGGATTAAAGGCGCGTCAACCGTTGCGTCATAATTCGCCACTCTAGCCTAGGGGACCTATCAAACCTTGACCTATAAACCATGAGAAACTATGGCGATTAAACGGGTAGGTCATATTGCGCCACATATTTAAGATAATAAAATAGTTTGTTGTGTTTAATTTTTTATTGTTTTCTTAGGTTAATATCATGATAGAGATGATTATGCTCAAAAGAAAAAAGAACATGTATTTATGTACAATTGTTTGTTTTGTTTGTTTATTTGGATTTAGGACGCCTCAACCATTAGGTTTTGATGCACCACTCTAGCCAAAGGGATATGGGGAGGAGGGGCCTATGCTGGTCAGAACCAGCCACGGTTTAAGGGAGGGAGGGGGGTTTCTCACGTCGCGGTCGTCATCGTCTTTGTCATCGTTCGTTGTGTCATTGTCATCGTCGTCCGAATGTCGTCAAGGGAATGGGGCAAGTTCCCCGACGACGATTGCCAGAGGTCGCCTCTAGTTTTGAGGAGTAATATATTCCCCACTTATACTAGCTGATGTTTGCGAGGTGGATTTTTTCTCTTGAATCGCCTTTTACGATTAGCAGAGCCATGCTCTGGGCCAATTCAACCCCGGTACCAAAAAATATTAGGGCGCATCAACCGTTAGGTCATAACTCATATTGCGCCACTCTAGCGTAGGGGATATGGGGAGGTTTATCCCATGTTGGTCAGATCCAGCCACGGGTAGATGGAGGAAAAAAGGGGTGGGGGTTCATTACTCGTCTTCGTCATTGTCTATTTATCGTTCCTGTTGTCATGGTCGTCATTGACGTAGGGAAGGAAGTTAAGGGGAGGAGGATATGTCCCTGACACGATTGTCAGAGCCCGCCTCCAGTTTCGGGGAGTGATAAACTCCCTGACCTAACCAGCTAATGTTCGCGATATAGGCCTGTACTGTACAGCAGCTTTCCTCGCCTTGTAGGATTGTCAGAGACATGCTCGTGGCTGATTCTAACCCCGGGGCCCAGACGGGGAGCTCAAAGTTTATTGAAATAGGGCGCGTCACTGTGAGGTCATGATGTGCCACTCTAACCTAAGGGATAAGGGAGGTGGGGCCCATGCTGGTAAGAACCAGCCAAGGGTAAGGAGGAAAGGTCGTCAAGGGAAGAGTAAAGCTGCCCGACGACGACCGCCAGAGCTCGCCTTTTAGTTTTGGGGTGTAATACTCCCTTGCAAACAGACTGGTCTTTCTCTTTCTTTGGCTTAAGAATAAGCAGAGCCATGTTCAGGGCTGAATATACATACCTGGGCCCAGATGGTGGATTATTATTTGTATAGTTCGAGCTCAAGTGTTGGCCAAAATAAAATAATAGTAAAAACAAGAGAAAAAACAAGTTGAGAAACTAGGGCGGGTCAACCGGTTAGGTCATATTGCGCCGCCTGATATATTGTTAGTAATAAATTCAATTTGCTGTATGTTTGATTTTTATAAAGACTTCTTATTATATTGCTTGGTTTATTTTGAATTTTGTTTATTTGGATTAAGGACGCGTCAACCGTTATATCATAATGCACCACTCAAGCCGAGGGGATGTGTGAGAAAAGGATCACTGCTGGTCAGAACCAGCCACAGTAACGGAGGAAAGGGGGCTCTCATGTCGCGTTCGTCATTGTCTTTGTCATCGTTCGTGGTGTCATTGTCGTCATCGTAGTCGAGGGGTCGTCAAGGGAAGGAAGGGACGATCCGGAAGAGATCATGACATTCCTTTTTTTGAAAAAGGCATTCTAAACTTTCCATACTTTTAATTTGGTGAACGTGCGAAAGACCAGTCTTAGGCTACCGGCAGGCTGCAGTGAGAGGTGTGACTAGTATACAAGTGTAAAATGGATGTCGTGACTTCTTGAAAAAATAATAACATGTAACCACGATGCAGCCAAACGTTGTTATTCGCACCAAATCGACAAATATGATGGCTATCGCTCTACGTATGGAATGAGATCAACACTTTTAGGTATACGTTTATAAATGTCATCTCTGTAGTTGCAGTGCTTCCATATCTAGTGCCATCCTCGCTTACTAAGCGTTCTCTGGATGTGATTTCACCATTCACAAGAAAGAGTAAGCCCGCCAATTTTCTTTACCTTTTTGGTTTATTTGGATTAAGGACGCGTCAACAGTTAGGTCATAATGCACCACTCTAGCCTAAGGGGGGCGGGTGAGGGGCAGATGCTGGTCAGAACCAGCCACGGGTAAGGGAGGAAGGGGGGTTTCTAACGTCGCGGTCGTCATCGTCTTTGTCATCGTTCGTTGTGTCATTATCATCGTCGCCGGGGGTCGTCAAGGGAAGGGGGCAAGGTCCCCGACTACGACTGCCAGAGCTCCCCTCTAGTTTCGGTGGTATTCTACTTATCTCTACTGACATGATGACAATACATGATAATGTTTAAATGGCACAATGCAAAAAAGAACAAAAACAAACGCTACTTTTGCTCAGGGGATATGTGGAACAAATCCCAGGTTGGTGAAGAAAAACGGAGGGTTCTCACGATGGGATCGTCGTCATCTCGGACATCTGTCGTGTTTTAGTCGTCGTCGTCGTCGGGGAGGTCGTCAAGGTAAGAGGGAGAGGTCCTCTACGAGAGGCAGGAGGACAGTATTTGTCAATGTGGGCAACACAACATTGTGTATCACACCAAAGATTCCAGTAGTAATCAATAGTCTTTGCTTGTGTCCACTGACTGCATTCTTGCGAATAGATTTTAAACTCAAATAATAAAAAAAATTACTTGCATTGACTTTTTAGTCCTCGTACCAAAATCAATAGCCAAGTAATTTTTTTATGATTTTGAGTTTAAAGTTTTTACTTTTTTACCACGAAATTGTTGGCTTGGCGCTCGCCAACAGACGAAATGATCTTACTTCTTTTCAATGCGAAACTAGGATGAAAGAATGAAATGCTTGGCTCATCTTCTTTATCTCACAACATTCACAGCCGAAGACTTTTGAAGGAGAGCTTGGCTGCCGTTTTTTACAATGTTTTGTATTTTGGGGGGATATCACATCTTTTTGTTGTTTGTTTTATATCAAGGCTCAAAATACGTGTAAAGGTGGATGCAATGCCTTTTAAAACAGATTGTCTAGAAATAGTCAGGCGGCATACCTGGAGATACCCACGGAATTATTTAATTTTTGTATAAAAGCATGAAATTTGCCATGATGATCGGACATACCCTACTTATGATTTAAGGAAATGGAGCCAATCGAAAATTTACCCAGGAACCCCTCAAATCAATGATGGCGTCCAAACGTGGCCGAACTTTAAAAAATCATGGTCCTACGTTATTCATTTTCACTTTACGCACGTATTTTCAAGTACTGAATATAAATTTGAGGTTCAAAATAATTTTTTTAAATCAGAAACCTCTCAAAATTAAAGGTGGCGGCCAAAAATCAGTTTGTCAATTATTAACGGATTTGATTGAGTTTCGGTTTCTACGCGTATATTGAGCTGTTGAGTATCATTTTGAGGTAAAAATATGTTTTGTGACATTCATTGGTCACATTACCTAGAAAAAGTTAGAAAAAGGACAAAACAATATTTTGTAATGTGATTATTTACTTATCACTGGTAGCCAAACCTGATAAAACACACTTGTACGTATTGAACATTAATAAGTGCTTGCCTTATACGTACTAATGTGTTTTTATCAGGTTTGGCTCCCAGTGATAAGTAAATAATCACATTACAATTAATCTTGTTTTGTCCTTTTTCTACCTTTTCTAGGTTATGTGACCAATAAATGTCACAAAACATATTTTTTACCTCAAAATCATACTCAGCAGCTTAATATACGTGTAGAAACCAAAATTCAATCAAATCCATTAATAATTGACAAACTGATTTTTTGGCCGCCATGTTTAATTTTGAGAGGTTTCTGATTTATAAAAGTTAATTTGAACCTCAAATTTATATTCAGTACTTGAAAGTACGTGCGTAAAGTGAAAATGAATAACAAAGAACAATAATTTTTAAAAGTTCGGCCATGTTTGGACGCCATCTTTGATTTGAGGGGTTCCTGGGTAAATTTTCGATTGGCTCCAATTCTTTAAATCATCCGTAGGGTATGTCCGATCATCATGCCAAATTTCATGCTTTTATACTAAATATTAAGTATTCTTCAGGTATGCCGCCTGACTAAAACAAAAGCTACCATCTTTTGTTTTTGTTTACAAAGAGTAGTTGGCAATTAACAATGTTTTTATTAAATTTCCTATGGTTAAAGTCGTCTTGGATGTTTGTGTGAATGATTTGTTTACCGGAATATAACACATTGACGCATGATTTTAATCAGCAATTAAAATATTAAAATTATATTTAATATGACCCTAAGTTTTTCCCAAAGGGTAATACGGAACAGTGGGGGTGAAATATCGCTTGCCTCCTGGCGGAATATAATGTTTAGTATTATTATGTACCATCATGCCAAATTTCATGCTGATAAAACATTCGGTGCCTTAATGGTGAATGCTAGAAATCAAGGTAAAAGTAATATAAAACTTTTAGGGATGGGGGTTGAAAAAAATGTGGTTTAGGAAATGAGAATTGGCCAATTGGGTTAAAACACATTAAAACATAATTTACTAATTGGAATAAAAATTCAATTTTGGGTTAGAGCTATGAATTATTCCAATTTAAGTCGATGAATTAGGGGGTGTTGGGGGTGGAATATCGCTTGCCTCTCGGAGAACTATTTTTCATATTAATATGTTCCATCATGCCAAATTTCATGCTGATAACTCATACATGGTGAATGATGGAAATCAAGGTAAAAATATTATAAACTTTAAGGGATGGGAGTTAAAAAAATGTGGTTTAGGAAAAAAGAATGGGCCGATTGGGTTAAAACACATAAAAACATAATTTTAATAACTAATTTGAATAAAACATCAATTTTAGATTAGAGCTATGAATTATTCCAATTTTAGGGGGTGTTGGGGGTGGATAATCGCTTGCCTCTCGGCGGACTATTTTTCATATTATTATGTACCAACATGTCAAATTTCATAATGATAACTCATAAGTGCCTTCGTGGTGAATGCTGGAAATGAAGGTAAAAAAAATAATATAAACTATTTGGGATGGGCGTTGATAAAATTTGGTTTATATAATGAGAATAGGCCGATTAGGTACACACATTGAAACATAATTTTAATAACTAATTTGATGAAAATTCAATTTTGGGTTAGAGCTATGAATTATTTTAATTTTAGGGGATGATTTAGGGGGTGTTGGGGGTGGAATATTGCTTGTCTCTCGGCGGAAGTTTGTGAGTCTGAGGTACATCTAAGTGTGGTCCAAGTTTCGTAGTTCTAAGATACACCTTTTGTTCTGTAGGCTCTTTGGCAGAATCCCCACCCCCCCAAACAACCAACCAACAAGCCAACCGAAAGATTTTCTTCGATTTTTACGCACTTTTTCAACACAGAACGGGTTATCGGATCGGGCTGATTTTTTTTTGGTATGTCATGGACCACATATCAGGTCATATACCGAGTATCAAGATTGTATATCTTTCGGGGCGGCGTGTGCAGATAGCTGAAAACCCTCCAACTCGGGTAGCTGTAAACAGGATCGAGTTAGTCATCGCCTTCTAGTAGTCGGCCCATGCTGGTCAAAACCAGCCACGGTAAAGAGGAAGAAAGGAGGTTCTCACGTCGCGGTCGTCATTGTCTTCGTCATCGGTCGTGGTGTCGTTGTTCTCATCGTCGTTGAGGGGTCGTCAATGGAAGGAGCAAGGTCCTTAACGACGATTGCCAGAGCTAGCTTCTATTTTCGGGGAGTTAAATACTACCATTCATACTAGAAGATGTTTGCGAGGAGGACTTTTTCTCTTAAATCGTCTTGTACAATAAGCTGAGCCATGCTCTGGCCAATTCTACCCTGGGCCCAGACGGGGTCGGGGAGGTCGTCAATGGAAGGGGAGGTCGTCAAGGGAAGGGGGCAAGGTCCCCGACGACGATTGCCAGAGCTCGCTTCTTGTTTTGGGGAGTAATATATTCCCCTCTTACTAGCTTAATATGTTTGTGAGGCGGACGTTTTCTCTTGAATCGCCTTTTACGATTAGCAGAGCCATGCTCTGGGCCAATTCTAACCCAGGGCCCAAACTGGGGGACGGAGCCGACCACACTGGTAAAAGATCTATTGCGTAAATGTCTTTGAACCAGACATAAAATGGGCCCTTTCCTACACACCTTCCTGATGAAAAAAATTAATGTAAAATGTTTACAAGGCCCTGTGTGGTAGAACCAACATGGGTTTGTTGAGTCTTTATCTGGAAAATTTTGACGGTTGTCTCCTTTCCATCAATGGTAAGAATCACCGTATTTCCATAAGACGACGCAAGAAACTAGGGCGCTTCAACCGGTTAGGTCATATTGCGCCGCCTGTGAATGAAAGTAAATGAGAAGAGTTAATGCAGGTATGTTTGATGATTAGATTGTTTTCTAAGTGTATAAATAACTAGGAAACGCTCAGTTGGACGCGTTGATAAGCGAGCACGTGCTATAGCTAGACCCACATTGCACATTTTTTTAAATTTAAAATTTGCGACGTTCGCTGTCCACGGGGCCATGTTTCCAATATTATTTGTTATTGCCAAGGTATTTGGGTAAACCCGTGGGTAAACCTTAACTTTGTGGATAAAATCCACCGAAAACTAGAGTACCTTGACATTATTTCTTTGGGAAAACTATTTTTGGTAACCACAAATAATACACTGCTTCCTCGATAGTGTTTTGATTTCTTCTAGGTGGCAGTGCATAGTGACCAGAATTCTCGTGCAAATTTTCGTTGCCATGGTAACTTTACTTTTGTTAAAATGTAACTTCCATCTACACTACTTATCGGATCAAAATAAAATTAACATATTCGTGACCAAACGGACATTCTAAATGATTTGGCCATCTTAGATTTTGTCGCCGTTTAGTTAAAAAAAAAACTTTCGATTAACTTTAATGTAACTTTTTAACTTTTTGAACGATTTTGCCACAAAACTAATGGCATTCAATGCAGATCGAAGCTTGCGGATGGTCCAAATTTCAACTCGATCCGAACCTCCGTTCGACCGCTATCACGAGCCAAAAAAGCTGCGCGACTTTCCGTTGCCATGGTAACGGTACTTTGTTATAATGTAATTTCCATCTACACTACTTATCGGATCAAAATAAAATTAACATATTCGAGACCGGACGGACATTCTAAATGATTTGGCCATCTCAGATTTTGTCGCCGTTTAGTTTGAAAAAAAAACTTTCGATTAACTTTAATGTAACTTTTTAACTTTTTCAACGATTTTGCTACAAAACTAATGGCATTCAATCGAGAACAAAGCTTGCGGATGGTCAAAATTTCAACTCGATCGGTGCCTTCGTTCGAACGTTATGGCGAGACATACAAACAAACAAAACAAAAAAACAAAAAAAAAAAAAAAAAAAAACAGTGACTAATTTTTCCGGCAGAGTCAAATGGAAACTCTCGCTTAACAAAATAAATTGATGATGATGAAAGTAATAGCAAAATAAAAGTTATGTATGTGACTGGAAAGAAAAAAAGAAAAAAAGGATATGATGTGAATTATTTTGATAAATAGATTACTATGGATGAGAAATTTAAAAAGTTTGTCGCCGTTATCATATGATAGAAGTTCTTTATATGACTGGGAGATTTTTCTTTGTTTATTTGGATTAAGGACGCGTCAACCGTAAGGTCATAATGCTTCACTCTAACCTAGATGGGCGTGGGGGAGAGAGGGAGAAAAGGCCCATGCTGGTCAGAACCAGCCACGGGTAAGGGGAGAAAGGGGGGTTTCTCACGTCGCGGTCGTCATCGTTTTTTTCATCTTTCGGTCGTCATCGTCATTGTCATCGTCGCCGGGGGGTCGTCAAGGGAAGGGGGCAAGGTCCCCGACGACGATTGCCAGAGCTCGCCTCTAGTTTCTGGGAGTAATATACTCCGATTTTACCTGCTGATGTTTGCGAGGTGGACTTTTGCTCAAAAATCTTCTTTACGATTAGCAGAGCCATGCTCTTGGCCAATTCTTCCCCGGGCCCAGACGTTGTGAATCTTGAAAGTCATACTGGTTCCTCCAATAATGCGGACTGCCGAGCAGACTTCGAGGAGAACGAAGACGTTATACTAGCACTTGAACCCTCCATCTGCTCTATAACCAGCGGTATACGTGTGTTTCAGTGAAGAGCGTTCACCCATTCTACCGCTAGCCGCGCCCGAAGGTTGCTTAACTTTGATGTTCAAGTGGGAACCGGCTAAGCGACCGCCGAAAAACCTACGACGACGTGAGAAACTAGGGCGCTTCAACCGGTTAGGTCATATTGCGCCGCCTGTGAATTAAAATAAATAAAAAGAGTTGCAGGTATGTTCGATGATAAGATTGATTTCTAAGTGTATAAATAACAAAATAAAATGATGATGAAAGTGATAGCAAAATAAAAATTATGTATGTGAATGAAAATAAAGAAAAGAAACAAATGTGTATAATGTAAATTGAATTTTACTATGGATAAGAAAATTTAGAAAGTTTGTCGCCGTTATCATACGATAGAAGTTCTTCATATGATTGGGAAAGATCAAATTGCGTGCGCAAGGCATCATATTTAGTACATTCTGCTAGCATATGATGTACGGTTAAAGGTACATCACATGTGTCACATATGGGAATAACCTTTTCTCTGGTTAAGAGATATCCGTGTGTTAGGCGTGTGTGCCCTATACGAAGTCTAGACAATACCACCTCTTCTCTACGTGAGAGTCGAGACGTAGGTGGACGAATTTTATTAGTCAATGTGGGCATCACACTACACACGATTTGTTATTTTGCAACACATCCCAAGATGCTTGTCGCAAATCCAACAATCTTTGCTTGAATCCACTCTTTACATCTGGAACGAGAACAATATTGAAATCAACGTCGCGACGCTGGGAAGCTTCCTTAGCAGCCCGATCAGCGTGTTCATTTCCCTCTATGCCCACGTGTCCAGGTTTCCAGCATTATTCTATTATAGAACCCTTATAGTTTAGTTTTGCTAAATGGAATTGAATGTCCTGTACCAAATGATGACTTGAATACATTATTGTTTTTTGGTTAATTTGGATTAAAGACGCATCAACCGTTAGGTCATAATGCACAACTCTAACCTAGGGGGGCGGAGGGGGAAGAGGGGCCTATGCTGGTCAGAACCAGCCACGGGTAAGGGGGAGGAAAGGGGGGTTCTTACGTTTCGGTCGTCATCGTCTTTGTCATCTTTCGTGGTGTCCTTGTCATCGTCGTCGAAGGGTTGTCAAGGGAAGGGGGCAAAGTCCCCGACGACAATTGCCAGAGCTCGCTCCTAGTTTCAGGGAGTAAAATACTTCCCTTCATACTAGCTGATGTTTGCGAGATTGACTTTTACTCTTGAATCGCCTTTTACTATTAGCAGAGCCATTCTCTGGGCCAATTCTACCCTGGGCCCAGACGGGGGCTATCAAAAAGACAAAGGTCGAATACCATAATCTGCTTTTGTGTAAACCAGGGCGGAATAATGCTTTAAAACAAAATTTAAATTTTTGGGCATATTAATTTTTTTTTAAATGATAAAAGGGGCGACGAAATACTTTAATATGGTCACGAGCGACGTCTTAACATTGACGCAACTGAACTACGCTGCACCCAACGATCTACACTGGTCTCGAGTAGTTAACATGATACATCATTTAACAACGCAAGTAATGTTTCCCGAAAGGCGTCTGTGCACAGTGTTAAACTTGTTGGGCCCAGATCTGTTGAAAGTGCTCCGGCCTCACACTGATACCAAAGACTCGACACAAACTGAGTGAAACACATACCACGCAGATGCTCGAGGGCTGGACTACTTACATTCCAAATGCGGTCTGATGTTTACTGACGTCAAGCTTAAGAACTTGGCGTGCGTGAACAAGTACCACGGAGAACAGTTGTTATTATAAAGATTGTGAATATGGGTTTAGCATTGATACCGACCACAACCAAGGATATTAAATTCCAACACGTCCGAACAGGGCTTTAACAAGGCTTTGTGTAACGACGACGTGAGCAACTAGGGCGCTTTTTTTTATTTGGATAAAGGACGCGTCAACCGTTAGGGATTTATGCACCACTCTAGCCTAAGGGGGGGGGGGGAGGAAAAGGCCCATGCTGATCAGAACCAGCCACGGACAAGGGGATGAAGGGGGGTTTCTCACGTCGCGGTCGTCATCGTCTTTGTCATCGTTCGTTGTGTCATTGTCATCGTCGCCGGGGGGTCGTCAAGGGAAGGGGGAAAGGTCCCCGACGACGATTGCCAGAGCTCGCCTCTAGTTTCGGGGAGTAAGATACTCCGCTCTTTCTAGCTGATGTTTGCGAGGTGGACTTTTTCTCTTGAATCGCCTTTTACGATAAGCAGAGCCATGCTCTGAGCCAATTCTACCCCGGGCCCAGACGGGGGAACTAGGGCGCTTCAACCGGTTAGATCATATTGCGTCGCCTGTGAATGAACGTTGATGAGATGATTTAATGGTGTGTTTGATGATTAGATTGTTTTCTAGTGTAAATATAACACAATAAAATGATGATGATAGTAATGAGCAAAACAAAAGTCATTTATGTGAATGAAAATAAATAAATAAAATAAATGTTTATGATGTGAATTAAATTTTGTTAAATAGATTATTGCTTTGGATAAGAAATTTAGAAAGTTTGTCGTTGTTATCATATGATAGAAGTTCTTATATAATTAGGAGAGATCAAATTGCGTGCGCAAGGCCTCATATTTGGTACATTCTGCTAGCATATTATGATGTACGGTTAAAGGTACATCACATGTGTCACATCTGGGAATAATGTTGATTGTTGATTAAAGAATATATTCCGTATTGAATTCGTTCTTCTCGTTACAAACCGTTGGACTGTTGTCCCTAGTTTAATATAATGTCTTCTAAAAATTTTTGAAGGTCTTTTAAATTGAATTGCGAGTACAAACAATACATAGTCGTCGTCGGGGAGGTCATCGAGGGAAGAAGAAATGTCCCCTATGACGATTGCCAGTGCTCGCTACTAGTTTCCGGGAGTAAAATACCTTAAATAAACTTTTTGATATAAAGAGATTGACTTTATCCATTTCCTCTCCTTTCACGATTATAGCAGAGCCATGCTCTATGCCAATTTCTACCCTGGGTTCAGAAGGGGACGTCGTCGTCGGGGAGGTCATCAAGGGTAGGGGGAGGGATCCCCCACAACAACTGCCAGAGCTCACCTCTATTTTCGTGGAGTAATATACTGCCCTACTTACCAGCTAATGTTTGCGAAATAGACATTTTCTCTTTCCTCGTCTTTTACGATCAGCAGATCCATGCTCTCGGCCAAACTCTTACCCGGGCCTTAACGTTTAACGCATACTGGGTTAGCGCTTGAGCCAACAGAGTCGGTAAATGTGTCACATCTTTAACATGGCCTCCTAACAGTCTCCTAACTGACTCTAAAACTCTCGCCAGCCGATGTTGAACGAGACAAAGATGGCTCATCCTCGTCTTACGGCGCAGACAGATCTCGTCTATAAAGATTCAGATATCTAACTCCTAAAATTGTTGCAAAGAGTGTGTTGAGGACATCGTTGTCTTGGCTGCACGTCTTGAGTTTATTAGCTTTGAGCTACAACTGTCGGTGCTTTAACATGAGAGTGTATCAACATTCATCAAACAAAAGTTATTTATGTGAGTAGATTGTTATATTTGGATTAAGGACACAACAATCGTTAGGTCATAATGCACCACTCTAGCCTAGGGGATATGGGGAGGAATGGCCCATGCTGGTCAGAACCAGCCACGGGTAGGGGAAGTAATGGGGGGTTCTCACGTCACGTTCGACATCGTATTTTTCATCGTTCGTGTAAATAAAGATATCGTTTTTGATGAGAATGAATTAAGAAAGTTTGTCGTCGTTATCATAACTAAGAGAAGTTCGAACTAAGCCAGTAGTGTAGGGATATTGTTGTGTACTCTGCTTTGCAGCTCAACTTGACTGTTTCTGGGCAGCCCAGAAATGTGAAAGTAACTACACACACCACAATGTACAAATATTCATGATTTTAACTGTGTTCCTAATAGACATGGGACTAGCGGTGAATTATTTTTTATATTAGTATGTACAATCATGGTTTCATGCTGATAACTCATTAGGTACCTTCATGGTGAATGCTGGAAATCAAGGTAAAAATAATATAAGCTATAAGGGATGGGGGTTGAAAAAATAAGGTTTAGGAAATTAGAATAGGCCGACTGGGTTAAAACACATTAAAACATAATTTTAATAACTAAATTGAATAAAGCATCAATTTTAGATTAGAGCTATGAATAATTATTCCAATTTTAAGGGGTGTTGGGGGTAAACTATCGCTTGCCTCTCGGTGGATTATTTTTCATATTATTATGTACCATCATGTCAAATTTCATGATGATAACTCATTACGTGCCTACGTGGTGAATGCTGGAAATCAAGGTAAAAATAATATAAACTATTAGGGATGGGGGTTGACAAAATGTGGTTTATATAATGAGAATAGGCCGATTGGGTTTAAACAAATAAGAACATAATTTTAATAACTAATTTGATTAAAAATTCAATTTTGGTTTAGAGCTATGAATTATTTTAATTTTAGGGGATGATTTAGGGGGTGTTGGGGGTGGAATATTGTTTGTCTCTCGGCGGAAGTGTGTGAGTCTGAAGTACAACTATAACTAAGAAGTAATTTCTAGTAGTGTCCTAGATTGTAAGGTCTAAAATAGAAGATTGCGATTTGAAATACTAACGGCAAATCACTATTTTGACTTGTTTTTCGTATATCATAGATTTTAATTGTTAAAGTAATTAATTGGCAAGTTATATCGTGTTACTATAAACATAGTGTGTATCTTTAACATTTGCATTGAAATGAACAATATGAACAATAATCTTAGTATATTATAGTGCTACTGTATTAGTATGCTTTCTATTTCTTCTATGTTTAGAAATGAACCAAATGGTACTTATCACACTCTAACAACAGATGACTAAAATTTAGTCACGAAGACACCTTTTTAGACACTAAATTAGTCATCTCTAAGATAAGTGTTTAAAATTTAGTCACGAAGACACACTTTTAGACACTAAATTAGTCGTTTAGACACTATATTAGAAAAAAGTCGTTTACAGTGTTTAAAATAAATGACTAATCAAAAACGACTATTTTAATTGAGTCAAAGATGTCTAATTATAGTCACCTTTACATTAAACCACGAAAACAGTCATCTTACATTAGTCATTTAGAAACAGATCAACATTTTAGTCACTGAAATGAAGAAATAGTCATTTTACTTTAGACATAAACAGCCCAATTTTAGTCACCACAACATAATTTAAAAAAATAAAAAATTTGAAATATATGGCAATAATTAGCCAAACATCTTATCATATGCTAAAATACCTGCACAATTAGTTTATAAAGAAGACTTGCTGGGAAAGGGACATGGAAAATGTGCAACATATTAAAATGTAGGCCTACTATATGTTGAGTTAAATTTATTCTCATAACATTTCAATATATCATGTACAAATTAGTTTAGAATTGTATTTATACATAATATGTACCACTCCTTATACATATTGCACAATTTTACATACATCAAATTATTAAAAAGAATTAAGGACGCACATCGATAAAATTTAAATTACCGATTATCATGCTGACTGCACTATTAATCGATAACATCGAACGATAGAACACTTTTACCGGTTAACAGCACAAGGCAAACAATGGTGTTCAGCCATAAATCATCACAATCAGTGTCGTCTTCTGTTGGGGAGGGGGGGATGGGGGGCGGCAGCGCGCGAGCAGAACTCGTCCGCTGATGCCATTGGGTTATCGCAAACAATAAATTGGGATAAGTCTTTTAAAATTAATTAAATTTAAGTCTACAAACAAATTTTTAGCAAGTTGGAGCTTGGGATTATTCCAGTACTAGGCCTACTAATAATATACATTATACATAAAAAATAAAAAAATTGTATTGAGAGTCTATCCACTCAGTTATATAACTGATTTTGAGTGGGGGACAGTAAATCAAAGCGACCTAGCCAACCCTGTAGGCCCCGACGCAATAGACGAGTGAGCGATAACCAACCAAAGATCAATATTTTTAATAGGAAATACAGCAATCAGTGGTATGGACAGTGCAAACACCCGCGGATAAACACCAGAATCAACAGGGCCGATTCAGAACAACTCTGAATTTATTATGTGCTTTGTTACTAGGACGGCTCCAAAGTCACCGTTTACAAACTCCTAAGACAAGAACTGATGGACTTAAGTCCAAATCAGAAGTTAAAAAACTTCTGACTTTGGCGGGAATCGAACCCTGGACCTTCTGCATTGGAAGCAGATACGCTAACAACAAGACCAACGAGCCACACAAATACATAACACAAATAAATAAAGTCACAAATACATAAAGTCAATACTCTGTCTGTAGGCACAGATTATATAATTATAGACCTATCTATAGCCTAATGCTAACAGTATGGAGTGAAACACATGCTTTCTATTCGTAAAAGATTTTCAAGAACTTGAGACGGAAAAATATATTAATACCTAGGCCTATATATAGATCACTATGTTTGGCCCAACTCAAATGCGCGCACTCAGATGTTGATGATTTCTGCTGAACAGTTAGCAAAATCATGGCCAAATTTTATGGATGTTAATAAAGTACTTTTATATTGATATCAACAATTGGTTGCAAAAAATAAGCCTTAAAAATCCATTGGGAGACACAAGTCCAAGACGGGAAAAAATGGAAAATCCAAAACATGGATTTCAATTCTGGAAATTCCCACAGAACCGTTTATCTTATGATAGATTTCATTTCATTTCATTGTCTTGTTTTATATATCTAGCACTAGCATACAATGTTTTGACAAGACAATCAAGTTAAACAATACATTATAAGTTAGCAAGGTATTAAACAGGTCTTTTCAAAAGACTAAGACTTGATTTATGATATATAATAGAAAATACTAAAATTAATTCCCATTAATAATACAAAATACACAATAAAAATATACTTCAATAAAAATATATTTTACAACAATATAAGATAGAGGCTACTAGATAATATAACCTAGGTATCTATAATGTTAAATAAAATTAGTTTCAAGACATATTATTATTATTGTCCGTCAAGAAATCTTCAATATCATAGTATCCTTTTTCAATCCTAAGATTCCTTTTAAATGCATCAGTTGGTTTGTTTTTAATACTGGCAGGTAACTTATTAAAAAGGATTATTCCTGCATATGGGGGGCTTTTCTCATCTTATAGCCAGCCTATGGGATGTCACAAAAACATAATTTTTCCTCCTAGTATTGTAATTATGAATATTGATGTTTTTTTTAATATCCTCCCTATGTTTAACTAGAAATAATATTACTTTGTAAATATAGAACATCCAAATTAACCTGCACGTTCACATTGATTTAAACGTTGATATCCAGTATGCAAATTTGAGTAAAAAAAATCTGTACACACGGAATAAATTCCCAAAGTTGACCAAAATGGAGTAAATTTTGGTTGATTTCACAAATTTTTAATTCAAAATCAACAAATTAATTTAGGAATAGGCCTCCGCGTAATTGATAACATAGATTTATTCTTTATCCATGTTAAATTTGATGACAATGTTATAAACCGTTTACACGGAAAAACAAAAAGCTGAGTGCCTAAACTCGTCTCCGCGCCAGCCTCAGCGACTCCTCTTAATTTTAGACCTATAGAATAAGCTGTCCAATGAAAAGTTGAAAATATTCTCAACCTGAAATTTTTTTAAAAGTGTGGAATGTATTTATTTGTAAGTGGTTTGCCATCCATGGAAGCAATGGAAGCGTTGGTTACATTAAAATTTTTCACAAATATACAAAAAAAAATATATACGTAATTAACAATTTTAATCTTAATTTAATTGTATCTGTCAGTAGTGTCCCTTGAACATTATCCGAGTATTTATGAGAAATGATAATTAAATGCCACAAAAATGGAAGTTTGTCAATTACTTTGCATGCAATCTTCCTGTATAACACCGCGGCCTAGTCTAGCTAGAGAATTTCCGATCAATCCGATCAATAATCAATATTGGAAATTACGTCCAGCTACGCCTACTAAACACACTTTGCGAGCCAGACCCACGTAATTGGGTGCTTAACCCAGCTTCGTATATATTTTTAAGTAAATTGACTTGTTTTGTTCTGGATAACCCATAATTTGTAATAAGCACACTTTACTTTCTATATAATTATTATGTTAGTCTTGATTGCAGAGTATGACTATATTTTCATGTAGATAGGCCCTAATGTAGATCGCATGTTGCCTTTCAAGAAGCAAATCAAGAAATCCCATCCTGGCCCAAGAGAACATGATGTCCAAATATTTCATAATGACGTGCAACAAGTGTGGGATGTGTCTTGACTTTACAATCTTATGCGCTATCCTATAGCATTGCCTGCAAATTGAGTTCTTTTCAATTCCTTACAATTAAATTATTGTAGACTTAAAACTCACCGAACATTAAAAATTAAAAAAATGCACAGCCACTAATATTTGTTTGAGTTGATCAATTAACCTAGGTCGTTTAACCGGTTCCCACTCGAACACCGAAGTTAAGCTGAATTGGGCTTGGTCACGGGTAGAGTGGGTGACCGCTTTGCCCTGAAACTCTCGTATACCGCTAGTTAGAGCAGATGGAGGGTTCGAGAGCTAGTGTAATGGCTTTGTTCTCCTCGACGTCTGCTCGGTAGTCCGGGTTAGTGGAGGAACCTATCTGACTGTCAAAGTTACACAGTCCTTTCGGATGGGACGTTAAGCCGTTGGTCCCCTTGGTACTTTTCGACAGGAGTAGGCTACGTGCCGGTACCGGGTTTCCCCTCCTCCCTTCTGTTCATACTTAATCCTCATCTATCACCACTCTAGCTATCTATCACACATAAACTTAAAAATATTCATTCCTTCTGTTACATAGTAAAGTTACAAAATGTCGACGGGTTTGTTCCGGCTTAAACAACGATAACGGGAATGGGTGCACAAGATTTTCAATTTTCCTTACTTGGAAAGTGTTTGTGAATTCTACTTCATATGCATTAACACAAGTTTCATATTGTAAAGAAATTAATTCTTTATACAACAAACACTTTTTGGTTTCATATACAATTATTTCTTCTACCACTCCAAACTGCGGTAAATTGTTTTCATCGTCGTTGATAAGAATAACGCTGCCTTTTTTGTAAGTTGTGCCATGAACCACGACTTGTTTTGAACTCAAAAAAGTTGCATTGCCATTTTCTATCTCTAATTCACCTTTAATCAGATCGCTAAACGTATGATCACAAACCTTGATCGACAATCCAGGACGAACATCATCGCCTTGATACAAGTATCTCACACATGGTGTGTTTGGTAACCGAAACAGTTGTGAAGCCCTTAGAGATTGAAAGCGGTATGCTAATGAGAAAGGAATATTTTTGAAATTCTTCATTGTAGCTGCCAAAGGTTTGAGCCTACTATGAGCAGCCTCAAACCTCATGCACCACTGGTGGCGAAGTGGTCCGAACTCTTGAATATGTCTAGGCATATGTATCATAAAGTGCATTTTAGGAGTAATAGATGCATTTGGATATAATTCTTTAAAAGAGTTAGCATGTTGTTCAATCATGACTTTAAGGAGTAAGATATCTTCTACTTTGAACTCAAATGCCATTAGTGTATTAAGAATTTGTAAGAGACAAATCAAATTCAGCAACCTTGTATCATCATCGGGAACTTTGTTGTAGACAAGAAATGGCAACACGTTGGCTAATGTAATCAACTGTGCACAATTCTGTCTGAGCTTGTTGTCGAGGTGATCATTGTCTATTAAGGTTGGTTTATCCTTTGACAAGTGGCCATAGTCAAAATTCATCAACTCTTGTTAAATGTAGCCAAATCGAAGAACCCACAATCGATGCAATATTCAATAAATAATCGGCATTCAATCTCAAGTGGACCCTCAATTACAACATGCATCATATCGTGCACTAAGCATTTAGTCACATAAAACGATTTAATATCACAGAGAATATACTCTTGTCATTAATATCGTGGTGCCGCGGCCAAAATACTTTTGCTTCTTTGATAATATTCGGTGTTAATATATCTTCACATTGGGCTAAGTGGGTAACTGAATCCCGAAGAATAAAATCCTCTTCAATAAAACTTTGTTTCGTGGAATCCTGAGTACCATTGCACGACCTACAAGGCTTATGAGCCAAGCCAACACCCTCCTTAAAACCACCTACAAAGTTGGATGCAAGAGTGTCTCCAGCAAAAAGTAACAAGGATCCATGCATTACAACGTCTTGACCATTTATTTTGAATATTTTTCCATTCTCAAGTTCTTGAATATCTTTTACAAATTTAGAAAGCACGTGTTTTACTCCATACTTCCTAATGTAGGCAGTTTTCACAATTGCCAACAGATTTATGGCCCTAAGGGTTGAACGATGTTTGGGATGAATGTTACCTAAGGACCAATAAAAAATCCCCACTTTATGCGTTTTTGTTTTTGAACCAAGTGGATTCACCACTTCCACATCATCATAATATATGATTATCATGAGAGCATTTGGGAACACTGAAAAGACAGGATGATTTTGTACATGATCTCCATCTGAAAAGTTCTGAATCAGGCCATTTCTGCGATATTCTGTAGGATTGTTTACGCAGAATAAAACATCCTCTTGATTGAGCAATTGCTCTAAGACAGGCAAAAATGGAATATTGTAAAATTCAACTGGCTTTAGAATAAGGTGTTTTGTTGGTTTATTTACCCATGTCCAAACTTCCTCTATCACAATTTTCTCGGGCATGATCAAATACCCCTGGTTCATTAGAAATTTGTCCATTGAATATTTGTTTTTGACGAACGTTGTAACATCAGTAGCATTGTATTGCTCGAAAACCTCTGACATCTGTTCAGTAGTCAGTGACCCCGTTTCCTCAGCAGCTCGTAGAAGATGATCCTATAAATGAATCAACAAATATTGATTAGGCTAACTAGTTGTATGTAATTTATAGACGTAAACATTAAACAATACTACTGTGTAGTGTGTAGGGATGGGCAATAATTGATAGCAAGAACTAGAGTTAGTAGTATCTACTCTGCCTTAATAAGGGCAATGACAATTACAAAAAGTTGGGCCTTATGTGTGCAGGCCTATAGGTAGGCCTAGTAAACATTGTTATAGCCAATCCTGCACACGGCACCTGGCAACATATTTATAATACTTAAGGGGGTAGGGCCTAGATACTTTACGCATGATAACAGCACAAAAATACAATGTTTAAATTATTATCTGATCTAAAGAATAATACAAAATGTCAAAAGTTATTCTTCTACAGCACACTTTGGTTTTGTTGGAACAATAATCTGCATGAAGAAATCTAGTACTACCCTAATTTGTAGGCCTAGGTGTTATTTGTTCCAGCAATCATTTATTGTTATTTAATTGCTAGAACAAATAACACCGAGTTACTAATTAGAATACCTACCCCTGGTTTTGGTACTTTTGCACTTGAGCAGGTCCAACTTTTTAACACTTCGTTGTTAGGGAAAGGTAGGTTAGGGGGAGGGGGGGGGGCGCGAAGCGCTTATGTTTTACATTATCATTATGATTATGATTGTGATTTAAACATCTGCGCTTTGCGCTACTCCCCCTTTCCCTAACCAACTTTTCCCCGTGTTAAAAATTGGACTGCAAAAGTAGGCCCCTGGCCCCCTAACCTGGTTTCAGCAGTGTAGGCAGCTATTGCTAATCTATTCTGGTGCTCTAGTGAAAAAAATCCTAGAGCAGGCGAGGCAGGTACCGTAGTTGCCATGTTTTTTGCATTAAGCTAATCCTAAATTAATGTAGGCCTAGGCTAGTTGTTGTATTTGTTGTAGCCCCTAGGCCTATTACGGTTGGCACTATAGGTGGAATTGCCTACCGACAAGTATAAAAATAATTATTTTTGAATCTGTAGGCCTACATTGTACTCTAATGCAGGTTCTTAGACCAACCCGACAAGGAAATATTTAAATTAAACTTACTTTCACACAAGTCAGGCTGTCCTCAAGGAGATTTTCAACCCCATTAACAACCTTAGTGGTAGCATTTTGAGATAAATTTGAGCTCTCCTTTAATTTTAGGACAAACTTGGCTACGTTCCATTGCATTCTTGCTTCTTCAGATAGAACTGCATCATGAATCGGTTCATCGGGATCTAAAATAAGCACAACATTAGTAATTTCTAAAGGCTGCGTTATGTCTATTTTTTGGCATACCGGGTACTGCTCCTTTAATTTAAGAAGAGAATAAAGTTGGCCACTGAAGTAAAATAAGAATTAAAAATGTTAAATTAATATTCATTGGCGGGGATTGGCCTATGGTCTGGACAGAAAAATATTGTTCAATTCAAGAAGGTGGCTGACCATGCTAGGCCTAGGCCTAGCTAGGCTAGGGCCTACGACCTAGGTAGGCCCAATCTAGAAGCATAAGCCTTGGTCGTACTTACCACCATCCACAGGAGCATCTGCATCATTAGCTGGTGGAATAGGCCTAGGCTCATTGACATTGACAGCAGGACCTGGGCCTAGACCTACTTCTTCCACAAAAACGTTATCTCGGTGTTTCCTATATATGTGACTTTTAAACGAACTCCAAGAGTTGTATTGCACTCCACACCCTTCGAAAACACAATGTGCAGAGAATTGGGGATCATTTCTGTGATTACGTACCAAGTGTTGAACAAGTGCCACTGTAGTTGGAGCACGAAAAATACAAATGCTACAGTTAAACATAATAGTTTATAATAACAAACTAATTATGGATCTGATAGGCTTACACATCAAGTACTAGATATGTATTATAATAGCCCTACGTTCGGGCCTATGAGTGTAAATTAATTAATAAATCATGAATAATATGACTCGGCCTAGGCCTGTCTATACAACTTGTCAGCCATATCAAAACATTACATGTGTACCAACCCCTGTATGTCCAGCACAATTAAGACTTATCTTGCTTAAATTAAATTGTGTAGGCCTTGCCTATTATTAAACGAATTGTGCCTAAAGCTCGTCTCGTACAAGATTTATTAATTTGCAACAAATAAAACATTATTAGTTTTACAAGCACTAAAATTATTTATTTATAATTTTGAGATCTTGAAATTAATTGGAATTTGTTAGATGGATGTTGGTGTTGCTGACTGTTTAAAAAAACAAACAAACCGCCTTCGCATTCTGTTCATGGGCAGTTACGCAGAGCTACTCTTGTTTGCTTATAATGACTTGATTTAATTAACTAATAATTTACATTGTTTACAATTTACGTTGAACGAATTCTTCCTTAAAAGTACGTTATCACGCATGTTTAGTTTACTTAAAAGTTATATAGGACTAGTTTGAAAGTGAATCGGAGTAATATGGTGTAGGGCCAACGAACCCAGGGGCTAGTTCCTGTGAAATGGTCGTAAGCCAAGCCCTACTAGGCCCTACAATGCAGTATGCACTCATATTTTCCCTCCAAGTCTAGCCTACCGCCAAAACTAAGGTTTTGGCTGTGCTTGGATTTGCTTGAGAATCACTCTTTGCTGACTGAACCTCAACCTACAAGCATCTAGACTCTAGAGCCTACAAGACAAGTGTTTATCAAATGGATAGGCCTTTACTAGAGATTGTCTTATAAACTGGGGGCTCGGAGAGTTTGTTGACGCCTTTCGTGGTAAGTAGCCCTAACTTGAGTGCATACTTCAATTTCAGTTTAAAATCATAATAGGCCTATAGAATGGCTGAGGCATAGGGCCTACCTGCCTACCTAGGACCTAATCCTAGACCCCCTTTGCAGAATAGGACCAAGGCCTAGGCCCTACTATAGGCCCTGCTGGGGCCCTAGTCTCAATCTGAAGGTCTACACAATAACAACCTAGGCTTAGCTACGCCTAGGCTAGAGAGGCCTCTAGGCCCTAGGCTTTGTGTAGGCCTAGGCCTACTCTAGGCTAGCCTGTAGGTATGTGAAGGCCTAGACCTAGCGTATGCTTTTGGTATAAACTAAGGCCTAGGCTAGGCCTAGCCCTACTCCTACTGATGAGCACTTACAATTACTTTGCCAGGCTTCCTTAAACAGGCACTAGGCCTAGTTGCCAACTATATAGTATAGCCAACTAGGGCCTATAGGCTCGGGCAGCTCACTACCTAAACACGGCCCTGCCTAGGCCTAGGCCTACCATAGCTAAATATGGTTTCAATTATTTTGTAGATGCAGAAATCAACCAAGAAGCTCTTGAAGCTCTTGGGTACCTGGATGATAAGTCACTGATTAACGACCTGATTCGCCCAATCGGAAAAAGATTAATATTTTTGTCTAAACTCAAAAATCATATGGCATTGGTGAAAATGGTAGGCGAGGCGATTCTTTTACCATTTGGCAGCACGCCAGAGACAGGACTACCCACACCGCCATTAGACGTAGATAGAGCCGAGCCAGTACTGACAACTGTTGAAGGCCTAGACCAAGTGGACGTAGCTTTACCTGAAGCCCTTACACCTTCAGACGAGACTGCTTCAGTGTTCATTGTTGATGACACCTCCAATGGCAGTGACACAGATGTTTGTAGGCCTATTGAGGAACCTGTCCTCAAACAAAAGGTAAGCCTGAGTGTGGTACCTAGTTATAAAAGTAGGCCTAGGCTAACTCTAAACATAACTAAGCCCTACAAATGTGTACCTGGCCTATTTACCTATAGCCTACAGTAGGCCTAATACTAAAATTAAGTAAAAAGGTAATTTCAAGTACGACTCTAAAACTCCGCGCTACAGGGTAGGCCATCTGAAACTGGTCACTCTGCGCTAAACTACATTCTTCTGTATTACTTGTCTATTTGTTTCGTATTTCATGTTCGATTTGTTTTTGCCAGTGATCATTATTTGAAGTTCCTATGCCACTGTTGTTAAGGCAAATATGCTATGCCTAATTTTATTTTGCCCAACATCTGTCTCCAAAATGCTACTTTTTAATAAAATATACTGTTATAATTTGTAGATTGAAAATTACCCTGGAAAGATCACCACAGGGAAAAAACCAAGAGTGCCATTCCCTTCACCCCTACCTGTATTGAGCCAATATCTGTCAACACAAGTAGGAAATGGTACATTAAAGAGCCATTCACTGTTATTTGTGAAGGAATGTGCCAGTTTTTTAATGAGTTTGACAGATGGGAAGCCCACCTCGTGTGACTACCAGAATTATTCATTGACATTGGTCAACAAATACCAAGTCTTTAAAGACGTTTCGGTACAGAATCCTAATGTAAGTTATTTATTTATATATTTGGTCTTGTGGTTAGAATCTCTGCTTCCAATGCAGAAAAGGTCCAGGGTTCGATTCCCGCTGAAGTCAGAAATTTTTTAACTTCTAATTTGGACTTAAGTCATCAGTTCTAGTTTTAGGATTTTCAATTTGTAAACGGTAACTTTAGAGCCGTCCTAGCAACGAGGCACATAATAAATTTAAATTTGTTCTTAATTGGCCTTGTTGATTCTGGCGTTGATCCGTGGGTTTTTGCACTGTCCATACTCAACAGCTGGGTGCTGATATTTTCATTAAAAGTACGTCACGTACGTTACCTCATTCTTGATTGCTCGTTACGCCACAATAAATCAGTTTTGAATTAACTCTAAACGAATATTTAAATTTTTTTATAGTTACTCGTACGCACGCTCCGTAACAATACGTTTTCAAGACTCCTGCCAATCACGATGTGTCATTTGCAGTCTTAAAAGACTACCCGTAAAATTATATCCACAACCTGGTCATGCACAATTTTGATTCATAGGAGCCATACTTTACTGACCCTTGGAGTTGGTGACCAAATCACTGGATGAATACTATTACATAATTCAGTTTTGGTTTATTACTCTCTCGTTGTATTTATTGATTAGTAGCAGTGTGCGTCGGCTTTAAGACGGGGTATGCCTAGAGATCTGAAGGGTGTTCCGCAGTAGTCAAAATTTTTACAATCACCGTTCATACAGCGTGACTGGAACATTATCACGCAAATTCACGGTACCTATTCAAAGCATTCACGTTCACGCACAATCACGAGAAAAGTCGTGAGTCACGCGTGACTCACGCGTGACTCACGTCACGCGACCACCTCTAGTCCATACCACTGATTGCTATATTTCCTATTAAAAAAATATCGATCCTTGGTTGGTTATCGCTCACTCGTTGATTGCGTCGGTTACTGTCCCCCACTGAAAATCAGTTATATGACTGAGTGGGTAGACTCTAAATACGAATTTATTTATTTTATTTATTTACCGTAAGCCTCTTCTACAATAGTTTGCCTCTGAACTGAACTCCTGTCATCCAATGCTGTCCATCTTGCAGTTCTTAAAATACTTCCCGTAAAATTAATCTACAGTAGGCCTACGAGCATGCACAATTTTAAGATTCATAGGTAGCCTACTATAGACCTTGATCTGGTGCCCATCAGCTGGCTAGATTATTCTATTCTATTTTATATTATTATTATTATTATTATTATTATTATTATTATTATTATTATTATTATTATTGATTCATAGCAGTTGTCCTCGTCCTTAAAGCGGGCTTATGATTAAAAACCTTACATATATTCATTATTTTTATTCCAAAGTTCATAGTTCAAGTTCATATTTAAAATTTTAAATCATCCTTAGATTTATACACAGACAACCTCTTTTACTTTTGTCACACTAATTAATTTTATCACGATGGTCAGAGAGGCCAATAAACCGGTTTTGGGTCATCAAACCGTGGAGCTGAATATTTACAATTCTAGGCCCTATGATCAAATAATTTTATTTTTTCAGGCTTCCTTGAAGGCACGACTCAGCCATTATTTACGTAATCGGCGTTCGGCTGAAAAACGGCTGTTAAGTCCGTGCTCGTCGAATGCAGCTTCCTCGAAAAGAAAGCGTCTTTATGATTTGGCTGTTCCAGTGGCGGAAGCATCTACATCTGCTGACAGGCAAGAATTGTTTTCAATTTCAATTTCAAGGCAGCCGAGGTAGTTTCCTTGGCTATAGACTTAAAAGTTAAGTCTTTGCGCCTACCCTTGTAATTAAATGATTAATTTTTAATTTGTTATATTATATCCTATCATAGGCTAACAGCTTAAGAAATGTTTGCTGGGTTTTAAGTATTAAAAACTGGACTGCTGAAGAAAACTAGGATATGGCCTAGCCTTCCTGCCACCCAATTACTGTCAAAGCTTGCCAAAGTGTTAAAATTAGATTCACAGTTGAGTTGAGCCTCAGTCCAGGTAATTGATTAAAAAAGAAACCTGACATTAGAGCCAGTAGAAAATTATGCAAACTTTTAATTGCCTACCCAATCAGGCAATCATTAACATTAAGCTTTACCACTGTTTTCATTAGTACGATGGTGAATTCCAGTAAGACTAAAGATTCAGAACACTTGCTGAAGGAGCTTCAAAAACTCGGACAAAGTGGGAGCTTGCAGCAAGTCAAGCTCCTTCTTAAAAACACAATATCCGAGAGGAAGGCAGCAGTTTCCAAATCGGAAACAATCTCGGCCATAATAAAGAGTTTTCCCCATCTCCATAATTTCCAAATGGTAAGTTTTCAGTCGTAGATTTTTATTTTATTTTGAATAACCAATCTACAACAGAGCAGGTGCCACTTGTGTGATGTGGGCCTAGGTAGGGCTGTGAACGGGCATCCGGGTACCCGCCCATTGATAATAGCCCGGGTAATGAAATGCGTCGTCGGGTACTCGTTTAACCGTTTTTCGTCTCAAATTCCGCTCAATTAACGCCGCCGCCGGTCAGTCTTGTACTCGTCGGCGCGCAGCGGCGGCAGTAGCCTAAGTGATTCGTCATTAATTCGCGCTCGTATTTCGTCTGTCGAGCTCCAGTGAGTGACGTCACCAACACGCATCCCTATTCATCGTAATCCGCCGATACGTGACTGGCGGAGATATTTATGCATTCCGGCAACATCAGTTCCTAATGAATGTGCATTTTCAACAGCTGGACATTAGAAACGAGCATCTCTGGCGCCCGAGACCGTCGACATGTTCACGTTAAAGAGAACGTGTGTCAAAAGTAATGACCTGTCAATATAAAGTAGATAATTGACCAAATTCCCTCTTTTTTTTGGTAATCGTAAAAAATCTTAAAATTTTGGGTAACCGTTCATAAGATCGACGGGTACCCGGGGAGGCATTTTTACAAATTTGCACAGCCCTAGGCCTAGGCATTTGATTTTCCAACTTGACTGTTAAGAGCATACATGAAGTGGCCTATATCTTCATACGGTAGCCTACACCACAAAAGTCCCGCCCCAACGAGCGAGTCGAAGCCGACTTGAATAAAGTAGGTAATTTAAACTTCTGAAGCACCTGTCTAGTGATGTGAAATTTAAAAATTTCAAATTAAAATTGTGTAATTTAGGATGTTTGGTTTGGGGAAAATTTTTGTAAAATGTTTGGTCATTTATTCAGTATAGTAGGCCTACTGGTAGGGTAAATTATTCAAGGCTGATTAATTATTTAATTACTATGTGCATCTACACTTGTGTAGCCTATTTGCTAGTGTAGTGTGGTGGAAGGATGCATACTGCATACATACATACATACATACATACATACATACATACATACATACATACATACATACATACATACATACATACATACATACATACATACATACATACATACATAACGGTACACTGGATACACACTTAAGTGGTACGTGTAAGTGTACCATGCGAGTTGATAGTATAGCTTAGATTGGTTAATGCCACCTACTTACTATTAAGCCAGTAGGTAGGCAAAATGTATCACTCACTTTTAATGTGTGTGTGAGTGTGACAC
Source organism: Sweltsa coloradensis (assembly GCA_024449915.1). Classification (NCBI taxonomy): domain Eukaryota; kingdom Metazoa; phylum Arthropoda; class Insecta; order Plecoptera; family Chloroperlidae; genus Sweltsa; species Sweltsa coloradensis. Next base: position 233,251 of record JAMZAV010002749.1, read on the forward strand.
TGTGACTGCACAGCCCTGCACTTAAAGTTTTTGCCACAAAGTAACATTTTTAGCTACCTACATAAATTTAAAAAGTTGTAGGCCTAAAGGCCCTAATACAAGATAAAGGCCTCTATGTAGGCCTGTGTAAAAATTTGTAGTTTAAGTTTACCAAAATGGTAAATAATGGTGATTAAATTTTGGTAATTTACTACATTGTAATTTAGGCTACCACGTAAATTACCGTGATTTGTAAACAAGTAAATTACCTAGAATTGGTTACTTGCTCACATCACTACACCTGCCTATTCCATTACAGATAATGTATGACTTTAGTCTGCTGGAAATAATCAATCTAGATGCAATGAAATCTGCATTCACGGGGGTTTGTTGTCAGCTGGCAACCACCGTGGAAATCGACTTTGCGGAACCATCTCAAGCAGAAGTACTCAGACTTTTTGCTCTGATAGAGAGCAAAATTCACCCAAGGCGACTAAAAGACTCCAGAAGGTGCATCTCTGTGGAGGCTGTAAGTTACCTAAGTTAATTTTTTAAAACTTGTGATATTAGGTGTGGGGAACTTACTCACAGGACCCCTGAGACTCTTAAATGACCTCAAACAAACCCGGTTTTGATGCAGAATGCTGCGACCTTAAACAGAACACTATATCACTATCGTTTGTCCTATTACGTTGTAGTTTGCTAGGTACCAAGTAAGAATGTGCGAGTGTTTCTATCAGAGCACATTTTTTTTAAAATACCTACTTTTTTCTAGGGATGTGCGGTTCCAGGTTTTGGGTTCAGTTCCGAGTAGTTAAGTACCTGATTTTTTTGTTCCGATTCCGGATAGTTAGTTTAATAAATAAATAAAATTCTTTCTAACAGCAACCTACCCAATATCATCTTTCGTCTTCCATCTCAGAAGCGCGATCTCTTAAAATAAAGTTATGCTCATTCATTTTATCAGGAAAATCAACACAAACCAAAATTTAATATATATGCCGCAATCTCAAGGCTTAAACGGTAATCGGATTAATTTGTAAACACCAAACTCTCAACTCAAACACAACACGATCAAAGCCTTCTAGTGCTATGCATGCACAGTCTGTAGTGCGCACGAGTGTGGAACTAGCAGCGAGTGTAGCGGCGTTTTTTTTATTTGGATTAAGGACGCGTCAACCGTTAGGTCATAATGCACCACTCTAGCCTAAGGGATATGGGGGGAGGGGCCCATGCTGGTCAGAACCAGCCACATGTTAGGTGAGGAACGGGGGGTTTCTCACGTCGCTGTCGTCCTCGTCTTTATCGGAAATCTTGAGGCAGTGCCTTCTACTGGCGAGAAATCGTGACTTACGCGCACGATGCAAACTACCCGAAACCGAAACGAAGCTGGTTCCAAATTGTCGCGCTTCGGTTTGGGTACAAAATAACCAAAATTTCAGGTAACCGTATGCGCACACCAAATTTTTTCAGTAAATGGCCGTAAATGCCACCGAGCAGTCAATTTGTAGTACTTTCCCAAGCTTGTGCATGAGACAAATTTACTTCTTCTTCTTCTTCTTCTCCTCAAATGCCCACATTTGGCCTATGATGCCATCATGCTTGATCTAGTCAACCAGTAGAGACGAGCCTCCTTTTCCTCCCTCTTTATGCCGTTGGGCATTGCGTCACGTTCATTTGCCACTCTGGCACAAGTATATAGATGTCGTCTGTCCTATTCACCGTTTCCACACAATCTGCAGGTATTGATATGCAGGTATATGCATATTGGAAATGCGCAATGAGCAAATCCTTTGTAAACTATCTCCTAATTTTTTTTTGCTTTAAATTTGAAGGTCCAAAAGTGTAATTTAATCATTAATGTATGGAAAATCCACTAGGTTTGGCAAACAAGAGATTTTTGGACATAGCACTGTAACCTTGCTTCTTATCAATTTCTTCTCAATCCAATAGGCCAATATGAATAGTAGAATCCAGCTATCGTAAACTGTACGTAGTGCTATTTTCGGCTTAGTCATAGCGAGCACTACAACATGTTTATGTTTTGTTTGTTTTCTTTAGTCTGGTGAAGGTCAACTTTGCGAAACAATAGGAAAACTTCAAGCACCATGCATCATCGCCTACATTGACAACGAAGTTTTTACTGAGGTGGTACTTGTGGCAGAGGGGCAAGTAATCTGCCACAAAACCTCTCCCACTGCTGAAGAAGCGATTGGACTTCTTATGGCTTCGTATTTTGTTTTTGATCGATCCTACCCACCAATCTATGAAGGTTTCCTAACTTTCATGATGAAGGAATTGTTTAATGTGGATGAGAACCCTAAATATAATGGCTCAGTTGCATACAATAAATTCCTTAAAATGTATAAAAGCATTCAACAACATTAATAGGCGTAGGCCCTAAGTATAACATTTAAACATTAACCTTGCAATGCTGAATTTACTACTGCAATAAAATAGGTAGTCGAACTAAACTCTAAAGAATCTTACTCCCAGGTGTCAGTGCAGTCAAACTGGTTAATAATAGGGGATGTTGTCTTGATAGTGCAGCCTTGGGCACTGACCAGCCAAACTATGATATTATTTTAGTAAAGCTTTGCTATAGAATATCTATCATAGTATTTATCTGACTGTGAGATTACCTTTATTAGGCTAATACATTTTGCAACTCAAAATGTCACCTCGTCTTAGAATAGATGAAATAGAGGGAATAGATGTCCCACATTAGGATAAGGCTACAAAATACACCTGTTTGAACAGTAGGGCCTTCCTACTGTGGAGATACATTTTTTTTAGTTGCCACTGCAGATAGGGGGTAATGTAAAATTGTGCAAAATTATTGTGGTCTAGTCTTCAGTAAATCCTCATTAATTCATACCTGTTCCAGGCAAATTTTTGTTTATTAAAAAATTAGTGATGAAATCCTTACTGATACTTTGAAGCAAGCACCGTGCATTGCGCTGATAGTGATAGCTCATAAGTCATAATGGAATGGGGAATTCAAAAACAAAACTAGTGTACAACAATAAGCAAGACTTTTGTATTCAGTGTCTCTCTGTGCCTATATAATTGGGCTCCTGTAATTTTGTTAAATTCAAAGTGGGATTACTAGAGCCTTGGACTTGAATTACTGGGTGACTACTATACATATTTAGCACTATTTTTAATGTGCATACTGTGTGTGACATTTAATTTTTATTTTATTTAACCCCGGGTTATTTTAAACCTTGGATTTGAAGATTACTTTCTAAATTGATAGGATTGTTCACTTTTACAAGATCCCTGTGGATTTTCTTTGTCTACGTTTCAAGTGAAATTTCATGTTTAAGTTTATTTATTTACACAGACTAGGTCGATTGTTGGGATTCAGTCAACCACTCTGCCATGACATGTTTGTACATGATTGTTCAATTGAAATTCTTTTTGTTGCAAACTTGAAATTGGTTTAGGATCAAATTGTCTTGTTAGTTAGTAGATATAGTAAACTAACAATGTGCCAGTAAGTATCAGGTTATTATTTATACAGGGTGCAGCCCACATGTTGTTTTGGATGTCTCTCTTCAACATTTTATCAATTGTAGCCTTTCTAATGGTAATATCAATATTATGTAGAGAATTGAAAATTTGTAGTGTAAGCCTTATTACTAAGTAGGTTCCTACCTGACATTTGGGTATTATTTTGTAATTATAATTTTCTATTCTATATTAAAACCTCAATATGGTGTTGAATAGATACAATGACTTTGTTATTTATGTAGGCTATACCAGTTAATAATGTCTTGGCGCCACTCTTTGTACCAACATTGTTAATTAATTGTTACTTGCTTTTTTTTAAATGAAAGTATAAAAATTCAAATTTGTATTGATATATTTTCACTCTTGCCAGAGTAAGGCACTTTGAAAAATATTGTAATGAAATCTTATTACAAAATTACGTAGTTGAATTTCGGTTTGTGTAAATTGTCAACATTACCATGCACACATTATATTTACACTTTCCAATGTCAATCTTAACTGGTATAGCATATAAACCAACCAAATAGGCCTACAAAGTGGATAGTCTTTTATCTTAACAAAACCTTGTTTTCAGCTCCGGTCTCTTCTGGCGTAATATATTTGGAAATTTACCCGTTAAAAGGGTAGAAAGGCTAATGCAAGGCACGTGTAGCCCTCTAAAGGTGGGTTTACGTAGATCGGTTTCTGTAGTCGGTTTCGGTAGTCGGCAAGCATTAAAACATACGACTTCCTGCCTATCGTTTATGAGATGATGTAAGCGTCGGCAGGCCGACTGTCGGCAAGAGATGGTCAATATTCATTCCTTACATGAGTCGGTAGCGATTGAACCAATCAGGAGCGGTCACAACATGAGTGTTTTGGCGTGTTTTGTGCGTACTTGCTTTTGAGGTTATGTTACTTTCAACCGACGTTTCCTATTGGTCGGTTGGGGGATTTCATCAGTAGTACGTAAACCAACGTCTTGCCGATACCGATACTCTTACCGACTGCCGTCTGCCGACTACCTGATTTTACATAAATGTAGTATGACGGCTGACCGGCTCCACAACTCTAGGTCACGGGTTCGAAACCCAGCCTACGACCACTGTTACTGACTGAGCCGATTAACCGTTTATACTAACTTGATAGCATGGATTTAGAGCGGGAATGCTAACTAACTGAGGAAATGAGTAAGTGACTCAGGCATGAGTCAACAATATTTATTAATGAATAAACAATACATCAATACACACTGATATAACAACTTAGTGTTCAATGTCAATACATACCATAAACCCAATAAACGAATTCAATGCAGATATTTATTATCCACGTTATAAACCACCCTATATGACCGTAGTTACACACAACAATTTATGTAATTTATTTTATTCAATTCCCAAACTGTATCTCACAAATTATTATTTCACATCTTCATATTACGTGCTTCAGCCGGAGGGGCTTGTTTACACTCTGAGAATAATAGCTAGAAGAGTTATTATCTCATGCAATAATCAATAAACATATTAATATAATTATGTACAAGTTTCCATTACTTACGTATTACAGTACGTCTAGAGAGTAGTGCCTTCCTTCTTTACCACTGGCTTTCTGATCGGAGACTGAACTTGTTTGGTTTAAAGACTGCTGCTTTATATAGTAAAAATCCTTTAACCCGCCCTTTAATCTGATTGGTTAACGATGACTCTATTAACTCGTTCTTTAATCTGATTGGTTAAAGATGACGTATTCGCGACATTGTCTCAAAGTTACCTAAGTTCGTGGAATCTGCTTGTTAATGATAATTAGTTTCGAGGAAACTTTACCTGGTTCTATCCGGATTTAACTGACTTTTAATGACATCCTGCTGTAATAAAATATCGTCCAATTCCTAGAATCTGCCCATACTCTAATCACAATTCTTCGAATCTGCTCACTATGCTGATTGCATTCCTTACCTTGAAATATGATGAAATGCTCGTGATGTTTTATCTAAATATCAAGCTTGAACTTGCTTGTTGCTTCTACATACCTTGCTAAATAAAACGTTGATTCCAGTCTACTACATAGCTCCTTCCTCTATTTAAAAGTTTTCATCGTTACATAAAATGATAAAACTTTTACGAACTCCAAATTCTATAAAATAATGTACCTTTACATTGTATACATGAACAATTAAATATAAACTCGTGTTAACACATATACCTCTACATTTTTTTACATATACAATCACATAAACACGTGTCCATTAGCTTAACGTAATGTCTCTATTCACTGTCCGTTACTGTAGATTTGCAATGTCATAAGTGTTTCTAAAGTATCACTTCACTGTCTTGATCAATGTTCCATCAGCTTGAGTAGGTAGTCGCAGTCATTTTGCAGTAGATGCGAGTCGAAGGTCGTTCTTCAGTCGGCCATGTTCCATTACTTGCTTGGTAGAATTACGTTGTTGACAAACTTGCATCCATGTTGATCTCGTTCCATGTCGCATGAAGTTCCTGACTGTTGGTAAGTTGTCGATGGCTTGCAGTGCTATGGTAGTTTACTCTTGAAACTGCGTGCATTCTTCTCGTAGCCGTCATCCTGAAAAAGAAATCAGACCCAGGGACGGCGTGCGCCCTGGTCGTCGGTGGTAGATTAATTTTGTTTCTCCTGATTCATGGCTTATGCACTTTCTCGTCAATGCAAGATAGGGACTAAACATGTGGCTTGAATTGCTTTCGCTTACGTGATTGAATGGCAGTGGAATTATCATTCGTATGAACAAAGTTATAAACGGATAAACCTTAACCAATTAACCAATGAAACAAACTCTATAATGGCTTTGTTACTTGCTGTAAAATATACTTGACTGTGACTTAGTAAGTATAATGTTCACTCGACAATGTGTGTGTGACTTGAATTATTTGCCAAAACTTTTCGTCTTAATATCTCCTCAATTTGTAATGCAAATGTGTTTACCTTATTTTTATTTATCATTATTATGTGTTTGTGCCCAAGTTCTGCAATGTGTGCAATATTATATTTTTTTTTTTTCTCTCTCTAAGTTCTCTGTCCTTGTAGGCAGTTACGTTATTAAATGCAATGATTACTTGATTTTGAGTTGATTTGGTATGTAATTTAATTATCTATCAAGGAATATTCTCGTAATCCAACATGTGTGGCTTAACGAACTCTTTATGCTCTTATACAGGGTGTCACTGTCGCACTGTCATGACTACTGCACTTTCCTTGTTAGTAATCGTCATTCAAGCTTGCAACCTTTTAAAGTTTGTCAGAGGCTCCATTCAGGCTTACGGTCCATAACGACTCTCCATTGGCCTTCACTCATACTTTTGAACGTTTGCGAGCAATTACGCTTCGCCAGGGATGAAAAGAAGTTCTATCAAGGTCCAAATACCCATTAGTTAAAAGTAAAATCATTTATCATTCATACAAGTGCGTGCTTACCCTGTTTCACCCTTTTCTTTCTTTTTTGTCCATTTTGTTGCATTGCCGTAACTGAGGTTTGAAAACATTCCTTGCATGTGATTAACTTTATCTTATTTCTGTACAAGACATTTATCGTACTATGACTCTGATAACTTTTTAATATGCCTCAAATCGAATTATCTAATTATTGCATTTTTTGTTCTCAATTTAAAATCCATATGACCCTACAATTTATATTCTTCCTAGTCTTGCTTCTCCCTCAACTTACTACTGTGTTGTTAACTCTCGATTACTCTCATGTTTACCCATCTCACTTTACTTGTATTCTACATCCATTCTATTTTATTTTATTACGTAGGCCTACTGTTTACAATGCCGGTACTTCTGCAAGTCTTATCCTGTATCTAAATAATAATAATATTCTTTTTTATCATTAATCCCCTTTTATACATCTATATTCTGCTATTTGTGTTTACAAAATCCTACCCTTACTATTTTCTTGCATGGTATTATGATTCTCTATCTTACATTTACATTTACATATCTACATTCGCTGTGTTAGCTTATCCCCGATTTATTCTTAATTAAGCTTAAACCCATAATTAATTACATCCTTAGTCTACTTATTTTGCATTACATGTTTTAACTAAACTATTTACTTGTCCGCCTGGCTGTCGCACGTCCTGCGGGTGAACGTCCTGCTTGTTGACGACAATCTCGAGCGAAATGTCCTAGGGCATTGCAATTATAACATCGTTTCTGTATTTGTCTCCGTTGCTGGCAGTCTCGGGCGTAATGACCGAAATTACGACATTCATAACATTGTATTGAACCTGAGTTAAAGTTCCAGTTACTTTCCCTATTTCTTGTATTATCGTTTCTATTATTGCTCGCATTCCATGGCCTCTCGGGTGTCCTTGTCTGCATAGCGCGTATGTTAGTGGTTTGCACTGAGTCGCGTGGTGTAGGCGAATCTTGTTCCGATGCCACTGTGTTGAACACCGACTTCTTATCACTGGTTAGCAAATCATTTTCATGCTCTTCAATCGCTATCTTGATTGCTTCTGCGAATGTTTTAGGCGCTCTCAACAAAACAAATCTCTTTGCTTCTCTAATACCGCGAAGAAATTGCGCCAACAATTGCTCTTCTAGCAATTTCAAACGGATGTTGTTTTCCGCTCTATCTTCCGAAATAACTCGGATTTTGGTACCTTCCTTCCTCAGTCGCGTTGCATACTGGTCTATTGTTTCAGTTGGTCGTTGCACACAATTATTAAATCGCTGGATTGCTGACGAATTATGTTCTCGTTCCTTAAATCGCTGAGTCAAGCTTGCTTTTATTGCTTCATAATTAGCTGAGTGTAGCTCGGTTTCAACATTGAAATATTCCTTAGCTTCGCCTTCTAACTTTAACACTGTTATTCCGGTTTGCTGTTCTGGTGCCCATCCCGCTAATAATGATGCCCTATCTATTGATAAGAAAAAGTCCTCAACTGTTTGTCCTGATTTTTCTCCAGAAAACTTTTCGATTAATGCAAGAAGTCCTGACACATTCCTAGAGGGAACCTCATCGGCTATCGGTACTACAGGCATTGTAAATCACTGTTTATTGCTATGTAGGGTTAATAGTGCTGTCACCAGTAATTTATTTAAAATTACGTTTCTATCGTTTCTCCTTGACACTGTTGAATCCCCCAAAAATTTTAACTATCCCAAAACTGATCTAATCCGCAACTGATCTAATCCCGAATCGCTGTCACCACTGTAGTATGACGGCTGACCGGCTCCACAACTCTAGGTCTCGGGTTCGAAACCCAGCCTACGACCACTGTTACTGACTGAGCCGATTAACCGTTATACTAACTTGATAGCATGGATTTAGAGCGGGAATGCTAACTAACTGGAGGCAATGAGTAAGTGACTCAGGCATGAGTCAACAATATTTATTAATGAATAAACAATACATCAATACACACTGATATAACAACTTAGTGTTCAATGTCAATACATACCATAAACCCAATAAACGAATTCAATGCAGATATTTATTATCCACGTTATTAAACACACCTATATGACCGTAGTTACACACAACAATTTATGTAATTTATTTTATTCAATTCCCAAACTGTATCTACACAAATTATTATTTCACATCTTCAATATTACGTGCTTCAGCCGGAGGGGCTTGTTTACACTCTGAGAATAATAGCTAGAAGAGTTATTATCTCATGCAATAAATCAATAAACATATTAATATAATTATGTACAAGTTTCCATTACTTACGTATTACAGTACGTCTAGAGAGTAGTGCCTTCCTTCTTTACCACTGGCTTTCTGATCGGAGACTGAACTTGTTTGGTTTAAAGACTGCTGCTTTATATAGTAAAAATCCTTTAACCCGCCCTTTAATCTGATTGGTTAACGATGACTCTATTAACTCGTTCTTTAATCTGATTGGTTAAAGATGACGTATTCGCGACATTGTCTCAAAGTTACCTAAGTTCGTGGAATCTGCTTGTTAATGATAATTAGTTTCGAGGAAACTTTACCTGGTTCTATCCGGATTTAACTGACTTTTAATGACATCCTGCTGTAATAAAATATCGTCCAATTCCTAGAATCTGCCCATACTCTAATCACAATTCTTCGAATCTGCTCACTATGCTGATTGCATTCCTTACCTTGAAATATGATGAAATGCTCGTGATGTTTTATCTAAATATCAAGCTTGAACTTGCTTGTTGCTTCTACATACCTTGCTAAATAAAATGTTGATTCCAGTCTACTACATAAACCCACCTTAACCTACTACAAGGATTGAGTACAAATGTTACATGCTAAGAGCAGAGAATACTTGCCACACCGTACGAACACAAATCTTTTGAGTCAATCGACCGTTGGGCAAAATAGGGGTAGGGATACTTTATGCGGGGGCGGGGCCAGAAGGCGCGTGGGTGCTAAAGAAAGCAAATGAATCCTTTATACAGGATTTGACAGTAATCATTTTCATGGTAAAACTGACTAATAATGAAATCAAAACCCCCCATGTTACACTTTCCAACTTTCCTTCCTTTCTTACCGATTGCTGATTCCCCGCCCCATTCTCTGTAGGGGTTATTATCATGGTAAGACAGACTTATTAAATACAGGATGTCAAAAGTCCTTAACTTTCACTTCCTAGTTCCCAACTTTCCTTCCTCCAATATTGTTTGCCGACCTCCCCCCCCCCATTCCCCCCTGGATGGGTTATTACTATCATGGTAAGCCTGACTTTTTATATATACAGGATGTTAAAACTGACTTCATTCACTTCCCAGTTCACAATTTTCCTCCCTTCATAACCGTGTGCTGACCTCTCCCCCCCCCGTTCCCTCCTGGAGGGGTTATTATAGCACCCCCATGGAAGAAATTTAGTCATATTGCAATGACTAAAAATTAGTCGTTTTATAATTAGTCGGTATGCAGCGACTAAAACATTGATGTTTTAGTCATCCGTGTGTGTTTAAAATTAGTCATCTTCATCCGACTATTTAAAGGCTGCAATTAAGACACGTCAAAAACGACTAAATTTTAGTCATCTGTTGTTAGAGTGTACTGTACAGCAGCTTTCCTCGCCTTGTAGGATTGTCAGAGTCATGCTCGTGGCTGATTCTAACCCGGGCCCAGACGAGGAGGCTCAAAGTTTATTTGAAATGAGGGCGCGTCAACTGTTACGGTAATAATGTGCCACTTTAGCCTTGGGGTTAAGGGAGGATGGGCTTATGCTGGTCAGAACCAGCCACGAGTAGGGGGAATTGTCAAAGGAAGGGGGAAAGCTGCCCGACGACGACCGCCAGAGCTCGCCTATAGTTTTGGGGTGTAATACTCTCCTACGAACGGACAGACTTTCCTCTTTCCTCGGCTTCAGGATAGCAGAGCCATGCTCAGGGCTGAATATACCTACCTGCCAAAAGTAAAACAAGTTGAGAAACTAGGGCGGGTCAACCGGTTAGGTCATATTGCGCCGCCTGATATATTGTTAGTAATAAATTCAATTTGCTGTATGTTTGATTTTTATAAAGACTTCTTATTATATTGCTTGGTTTATTTTGAATTTTGTTTATTTGGATTAAGGACGCGTCAACCGTTATGCCACAATGCACCACTCTAACCTGTGGTGAGAAAAGTGTCATCTGGTCAGAACCAGCAACAGATAAGGGTAGAAAAGGGGGTTCTCATGTCGCGGTCGTCATTGTCTTCGTCATCGTTCGTGGTGACATTGTCGTCATCGTTCGTGGTGACATTGTCGTCATCGTCGTCGAGGGGTCGTCAAGGGAAGGGAGGGACGACCCGGACTAGAACGTGACTTATTCCTTTTCTTTGACAAAATCATTCTAAATTTTCCAATTTTTTTTTATTTTGGTGAACTTGCACAAGATTGGACTTATGCTACCTGCAGGCTGCAATGAGATTTCTTACTTGTATACGAAAGTGTTTAAGTAATGGTCGTAAAGCTATTGAAGAAATAATAATATCCAACAACGATGAAGCCAAATGTTGTTATTCGCACCCAATCGACAAGTATGGTGAGGTGGCAATCGCTTTACATATGGAATGAGATCAACACTTTGAGGTATACGTTAATAAATGTCATCTCTGCAGTTGCAGGCTTCCATTATCTAGTGCCATCCTCGCTTACTATGCGTTCTATGGATGTGATTTCACCATTCACCAGAAAGAGTAAGCCCTTTAATTTTCTATACTTCAAAATAATCTTAGTTTTCAGAATGTGTGTGTGTTCACGTGGATCAAACGATTTGGCGCAAATATAGTATAATATTGGAAATTTTTAAGAAGTGCGTATTTACTTCTTGATTACATAGGCCTTTATCCACCACAAAGCAAGTGGCGAGATGACGACGACGTGAGAAACTAGGGCGCTTCAACCGGTTAAGTCAAATTGTACAGCCTGTGATGTGTTTGATGATTATATTGTTTTTTTAAGTGTATATATAAGAAATTTAAATGATGATGATAGAAATAGCAAAACAAAAGTTATTAATGTGAATGGAAATAAATAAAATAAATGTGTATGATGTGAATTAAATTTTTTTAAATAAATAGATTACTTTGGATGAGAAATTTAGAAAGTTTGTCACCGCTATCATAATGAAAGAAGATCTTCATATGATTGGGAGAGATCAAATTGCGTGCGCAAGGCATCATATATAGTACAATCTGATAGCAAATGATGTACGGTTAAAGGTACATCCCATGTGTTACATATGGGAATAATGATTAAATTAAAGAATATTTTCTGTATTGAATTCGTTCTTATCGTTACAAATCGTTGGACTGTTGTCCCTTATAATGCCTTCCAAGAGTTGTCTAGGTCTTTTAAATTGCATTGCGAGTACAAACAATACATAAATAAAAAATAAATAAATAAATTGTTATTAGAGTCTACCCACTCAGTAAGTAGTCGTCGACCGGTAGGACATCAAGGGAAGGGGGAAATGTCTGCTACGACGATTGTCAGTGCTCGCGACTAATTTCGGGGAGTAAAATCCATTTTATATACTTTTTGTTATTTAAAAGATGGACTTTATCCATTTCCCCCCGTTAAACGATTATAGCAGAGTTACATGCTCTATGCCAATTTCTACACCGGACCCAGAAGGGGACGTCGTCGTCGGGGAGGTCTTCAAAGGGAGAGGGAGCTATCCCCGACGACGATTACCAGAGCTTGCCGCTAGTTTCGGGGAGTAATATACTCCCCTCTTTCTAGCTGATGTTTGCGAGGTTGACCTTTTGCCTTTAATCGCCTTTTACGCAGAGTGGGCCCAGTCTACCCCGGGCCCAGAGATCGTCATCGTCATCGTCTTTGTCTTCATTCTTGTTGTCATGGTCTTCCGTCATAAGGGAGGTCATAAAGAGTCAGGGGAGAGGTAGCCGACAACGAATGCCAGAGCTCGCCTCTAGTTTCAGGGATTAAACATCTAATTTTTAGCTGATGTTTGTAAGATGACCTTTATCACTTTCCTCGCCTATAATGAATAGCAGAAGTCTTAACCAGACGATGTTACAAACACGGGCGCTTCAACCGGTTAGGTCATATTGCGCTGCCTGTGATACTTTATTTTTTTAAATAAATTTATGGGTTTTTTTCATGATTATATTGTTATCTTTGTTTATAAAAGGAAAGAAAATGAAGGTGATGATAGTAATAGCAAAAGAAAAATAATGTATTCGAATTGAAATAAATAAATACATAAAGGAAATGTGTATAATGAAAATTTAAATCTTGTTAAATAGATTACTTAATAAAAATAAACATGAAGAGTGAGACTTCGATGGTATGGGCATGTACGAAGAACGAAACAAGATAGAATTCCACGAAGAGAATTCGCACGCACATGGGGGGTTAAGAAGAGTTGGACGCCCCAGAGATAGATGGAGGGACCAAATAAAATGGAACGATGAAGAAAGAGGGAAAAATTCGGAGAGATATAATGAAATATAATAGAAAGAAATGGAAAGAACTGGTAGAAATGCCTGTCATAGAAGACATTGAAGATAATGAGGAGGTGCTGAGCCTGGCTAGCTTGCACTGAAAGTCCACAGCCCGAGAAACTGGTGATACGTCACCCCCAACCTGACTTATGTTGGAACCGGGTGTTTGATTAATATTCAATTATACCTAGAATGTGAAATTTAGAAAGTATGACGCCGTAATCATTAAATGATAAAAGTTCTACATACGATTGAGAGTTTTCGTGTATATTTGGATTAAGGGCGCGTCAATCGTTAGGTCATAATGCATCACTCCATCCTTAGGGATAATATGAAACAGAGGTGGGTTCCCACATCGTTGTCGTCATGTTCTTGTCATCGTTCGTGTTGTTATTGTCGTCGTCGCTGTCGGGGTGGTCGTCAAGGGAAGGGAGAGAGATTTCCGACGACGACCGCCAGATCTCGCCTCTAGTTTCGGGAAGTTATATTCTCCCGTTTATACTAGCTATATTTGCGAGATACTGTGTTTTTCATCGTTTGTGTTATCGTTGTCGTCGTCGTCGTCGTCGTCGTCATCGTCGTCGGGGATACATTTCCTTCAAATGGCGACATCTTTGGGACGTCGTCGGGAAAGTCGTCAATTACAACAATGAAATTCGAATCCATAGTAACAAGAAGGTATATTTTTTAATTAACGAATTGTATCACATATAATCTTAATTTAAATTTGTGAAATTGAACTTGTCCCTATAGACTATTGGTTTACTTTTTGGGAGGAATGCTAATAGTTCATTATTTTCAGTTTTTTCTTGCAAAGTTTCTGTTTGTTGTCCTTCTAAATATTTTCTTTTACTTAATTGGTTGGTTAATTAAATAAAAAGATCCATGGAACTCCGGGTTGTTTGGTAAGATACATCTTTCTTTCTTGCCAGGTTTTAAACGCATGCAGAGATGGAAGGTGTCTTGTCCGTCGCGTCATAGACCATCGAGTGTCCCACAGAACCTATCACGCCAACAGAGGAGCCAAAAGAAGAGCAAAAAGGACGCTTCAGGGACCAGTTACCTGTTATGGGCTCTTCTCCAGATTAGGGACAAATTATGTCCTCGGCTAATATTATGCTCCAAAATTAATATTTTAAGTTTTATACGACGTGAGAAACTAGGGCGCTGCCCCCGGTCAGGTCATATTTTGCCGCATGTGATATTGAAAGTTAATAAATGGCTTAAGTTTCTGGTATGTTTAATTTAAAATTATTTTCTGAATATAATTTTTGGTATATTGGATTTAAGGACGCGACCACCATAAGGTCATAATACGCTACTACTCTAGCCTAGAGGATAGACAAAATGAACAGGACCACTTAAATAGCTGTAGGGGAGACTGGCCTTAAATGATATAGCTAAGGATTAAATTCAGTTTCATTGATAAGGTGTACAAAAACATACAAACACAATTTTTTTAAATTTTGATTAACCATTTCTTTATTGAAATTAAAATACAAATGATAAATCTTAATGACAATTATTCTTTAAATGACAAATTTGTAAAACCCGACTAAAAGTCATTTTGCCCTAAGGCTTGGGCAAAATGACATAGGTATTTTAAATGGTCAGGGCAGTCAGGGCAGAATGAAATACAACTGTATGTCATATTGCCCTTCTCCACATCCCCACATAACTACTAATTTTGAGGTAAGGTCTAGGGCCTGAGTTGGTGAATTGTTATGTTCATTTCACAGTATAGGCACGTATTTGAATAGTCGTTAACGCTATTTCCATATTATGTATACTCTAAAGGAGCTATAGTGATCAATGTAAGACGCAAACATTCTAACGAAAACTTCCCTTATTCTGATTTAGCTGCAGAAGCGTCAACTTGATGCACAGGCACATAGACATCCTATATAATTGGCTAGACCAGCAGTCGGTAGTCCACTTTTTATTTTATTTTTTTATTTTTTTTTATTTGGATTAAGAACGCGTCAACCGTTAGGTCATAATGCACCACTCTAACCTAGGGGGGAGGGGGGGAGGGAGGAAGAGAGGCCCATGCTGGTCAGAACCAGCCACGGGAAAGGGGAGGAAGGGGGTTTCTCACGTCGCGGTCGTCATTGTCTTTGTCATTGTTCGTGGTGTCATTGTCTTTGTCATTGTCGTCGGGGAGGTCGTCAATGGAAGGTGGATGTGTCCCCGGCTATGATTGCCAGAGCTCGCCTCTAGTTTCGGGGAATAATATACTCCCCTTTTACTAGCTGATGTTTGCGAGGAAGACTTTTTCTCTTAAATCGCCTTGTACGATAGCAGAGCCATGCTCTGGGCCAATTCTACCCCGGGCCCAGACGGGGGCTGGGCCTTATCAGTTGATTACCCAACTAGATGTATAGTCCTTGTCACATAATTCGATGTATATTCCGCGATGCAAAACCTGGCGTCATAGGTTGTAAAGGGTGTCAAAACAACTTGGTCGTTTAGATTTATTAAGTTTAAGGGCGCTTCAACCGTCAGGTCATAATGCACCAGTCTAGCCTTAGGGATATCGGGAGCCGAGGCAAATTCTGGTCTGTACCAGAGACGGGTAGGTATTGGAAAGCGGGGGGGGGGGGGTTCTCACTACACGGTTGTCATCGTATTTCTTTAAATAAAATAATCATCATCGCCATCATAAAACTTTTCAACCAGCTCTTAGTCATCTTGACCTCCATAAAAATTCATGCATCAACAGATTGCAGCATTCATTTAATATGTTAAAACCCCTTCAAGGAACAGACATTGATCCCTACTCACAAAATATTTTTAAATTTAAATCTGTGATCACTCAAGCTTTAGGATATTAACATTATAATTTACTCACTAGCTTATTTCCATTAGTCTCTTCTTTAATATGAATTTTTCATTTCTTTTCTTTCAAGAATATCTGTTATTTATTTTTATTGTTAATAATTTTGATAGTTTCACATTAAAATTGAGGATTTCAAATATGTTTCAAAAGTTACATGTATTATTTTGAACATATTGTATATTTTAATGTCAATATGTTTATGTTTTCTATCTATAGGCTATGCTATGATTAACACTTGTGGAGTATTTGTACTCTGTTGTAATATGCATGATAATAATTAAATAACATCGTATTAAGATCAAAGAGTGTACCCACTCAGTTTTATAGGTGATTTTCAGTAGGGGGATAATTAACCAGAGCGACCAAGCCAACCCTGTAGCTGTAGGCCCCGACGCAATCGACGAGTGAGCGATAACCAACCAACCTATATAGCAATCAGTGGTACGGACAGTGCGAACACCCGCGGATCAACGTCAGAATCAACAAGGCCGATTCGGAACAACTTTGAATGTGCCTCGTTACTAGGACGGCTCCAAAGTCACCGTTTACAAATTCCTTAGCCAAAAACTAATCAAACATCAAATCAGAGGTAAAAAACTTCTGCCTATAGTGGGAATGAATTCTGGGCCTTCTGCATTGGAAACAGAGATGCTAATCACAAGAGCAACAAGCCATAGTCGTCATCATGGTCGTCGAGGAGGTCGTCAAGAAAAATGGTAGTTGTCGCCGAAAACAATTGCCAGAGCTCGCCTCTAGATCTGGGGTGTAATAAACTACCCTTCTTAGTCTACTAGCTGATGTTTGCGAGATGGACTTATTCTCTTTCCTCGCCTTTTTTTATCAGCTGAGCATCAGATAAAACGAGGACTTAAGAAACCACGGTACTTACACCGGGTGGGTCATATTTCACTGCTTTTTGTAAGTTAGTTAATTGAATTTGTTGTTTGTTTGCTTCTCTTTTATTTGATATTCGTTTAATAATAAAGAGATTTTCTTTTGATTTAGGACGCGTCAACCGTTAGGTCATAATGCACCACTCTAACCTATGGGGGGAGGAGGGGCCCATGCTGGTCAGAACCAGCCACGGGTAAGGGGAGAAAAGGGGGTTCTCACGTCGCGGTCGTCATTGTCTTCGTCATCGTTCGTGGTGTCATTGTCGTCATCGTCGTCAAGGGTCGTCAAGGGAAGGGGACAAGTCCCCCGACGGCGATTGCCAGAGCTCGCCTCTATTTTTGCGGAGTAAAATACTACCCTTTATACTAGCTGATGTTTGCGAGCTGGACTTTTTCTCTTGAATCGCCTTTTACGATTAGCAGGGCCATGCTCTCGGCCAATTCTACCCCGGGCCCAGACGGGGATAATCTTGTTGTTTTTTCTTTGGCGTCCATCTATGCAATATTTTATTCTCTATGCGCTTTCTGATTGGTTCATTCTTATTAAAGTTAAGTTGACTACTAAGTTTAAGTTTGGGGTTAGCAAACTTTGTCCGTCGTTAGTATAAGTTGAAGTTTTAGTTTTACGCCATGACCTGTTGTTTTCCATAAGACAACCCTAAAAGTTAGTGGATAAGTAAGCGACTAAGTTGGTTGGAATGGGCCTTTACGCTTTGAGTTCAACTATTGCACGACGACGTGAGAAACAAGGGCGCTTCAACCGGTTAGGTCATATTGTGCCGCCTGTGATGTTGAAAGATAATGAAATCAGTTAATGGTGTATGTATTTGAAGATAATTGTTTGTAAGTTTTAAAGTTTTTAAAGTTTATTTGGATTAAGGGCGCGTCAACCGTCAACGTCGCAGTAATCGTACGGAATATAAATAATTTGTTTGTATATATCTTGCAATCTAGTAGTAATAATTCCACTCACCAACACAGCTAAATCTTTGCTCTACTATGTTCTGGTGTGCACCTCCTCCAGCCTGGGGGGTCGCAGTTAACAGTAGCTCAGACACTTACCTGCAACAACGAGAAAACACGAGTTAGGCACAAACAGTAGAACACAGCGGCGTATCCAAGGGGGACAGGGGAAATTCCTGGATACGCCACTGGTATAACATATTCTCGTATCTTAAAGGAGCTATTACCCCCAAAATATATTTTTACCGCATAACCAATAGCACAATACTATACTCTAAAATGACCGTTTAAAGAGTTATATTTTGAAACTGTGATTTTAAACGAATTTTTGTTTTTTATCATCCAAAAATTTGAGAAAATTGGCTTTATATAAATTTCTTTAAAAGGTTTTAACCTGCTAATATTTTGTTACCAAAAAGATACTAGAGAGAGCCGTACCAAACTAGGATGGCCCTTTATAACATCGTGTCTTGAAACTGTGCCCACACATACACTCAAAATCGCAAAACTATGCATTAAAAAATCAAACACCTTCTTGGTAATAAACATATTTTGACCGAACCACTTGTTCCAATAACAAAATAAAATAATTATATAGGATTTACAGAAAAGGCTGTGGAGTAAGTCAATAACATCCCCGTCGTGGGGACAGGATACGTTGTGCACTTTTTTTAAAATTCTAATCCATTATCCGTGCAACACGAGGAAGAAGATGAAACTGTTTCAGACGTGGATAAGCACAATAATGATATTGTAGATTGTTCGCAGACGACAATACTTTGTTGTCGCGAGGACCACTCGAAGAGATCTCCACCAAAGAATATTTATTTAGACACTAAACAGAGCACTTGTCACGGGCAATGTAAACAACTCTGTGGCCTTGTACACGATACAGGTAAAGATGTAATTGAAGGGGGAAAATGAAGATGGAGACGAAAGACGTGAGAAACTAGGGCGCTTCAACCGGTTTGGGGCCCTATTGTGCCACTTGTGAACGAAAGTTGATGAGATGAGTTAAAAGCAGGTATGTTTTGATGATTAGATTGTTTCTAAGTGTATAAATAACAAAAAAAATTGGGTGATGAAAAGATGATGAAAGTAATACAAAAAATTTAAAGTTATGTATGTGAATGAAAAAAAATGAAAGAAATGTGTAAGATGTAAATTGAATTTTGTTAAAATAGATTACTATGGATGAGAAATTTAGAAAGTTTGTCGCTGTTATCATACGATAGAAGATCTTCATATGATTGGGAGAGATCAAATTTCGTGCGCAAGACATCATATTTGGTATATACTGCTAGCATATGATGTGGGGTTAAAGGTACATCACAATCACATCTGGGAACAACCTTTTCTCTGGTTAAGAGATATCCGTGAGTTAGACGTGTGTGGCCTACACGAAGTCTAGACAATGCCACCTCTTCTCTACGTGAGAGTCGAGACGTAGGTAGACGAATTTTATTATCAATGTGGGCATCACACTACGCAATTTGTTATTTTGCACAACATCCCAAGATGCGTGTCGCAAATCCAACAATCTTTGCTTGAATCCACTCTTGACATCTGGAACGGGAACTAGATTGAAATCAACGTCGCGACGCTGGGAAGCTTCCTTAGCAGCCCTATCAGCGTGTTCATTTCCCTCTATGCCCACGTGTCCAGGTATCCAATAAAACTCTATTATAGAACCCTTAGAGTTTAGTTTCTCTAAATAGAATTGGACGTCTTGTATCAAATGATGACTTGAATGCATGAGTGTTATAGCTTGAAGTGAACTTAAGCTATATTTGGGTTATGGGTGGGTGGGTTATGGGTAGAATGTGGATGTTTTTACCTCGCAGTCCTGTAAGAGTATCGTCTTTGTCATCGCCGTCAGGGAGTTTCAAAGGGAAGGTGTTCCCGACGACGCTTGCTGGAGCTCGCTTCTAGTTTCGTGGACAAAAATCTCCCCTCTATCAGTCTAGCTGATGTTTGCGAGATGGACTTATTCTCATGAATCGTCTTTTACGATTAGCAGAGCCATGCTCTGGGCAAATTCTACCCTGGGCGCAGGGGGAACTAGCGACATACAAGTATAGGTATAGCTCAAACAAAGAGACAAATGCTTCGACGACGACGTGAGAAATATGGGCGCTTCAACCGGTTAGGTCATATTGCATCGCTTGTGAATGAAAGTAAATGAGAGTAAATGAAGGTATGTTTGATGATTAGATTGTTTTCTAAGTGTATAAATGTTGTTGTTGTTGAGACAAATGCTTGACGACGACGTGAGAAACTAAAGTGGTATATTTGGATTACGGACGCGTCAACCGTTAGGTCCTAATACACACTCTAATCGGCTCCAAGGTCATAGGCCTATTGCGCCGCCTGTGATAAAGTAAGTTTATGAAAATGAGTAAATGTGCGTTTGATTAATTAAATTAAATTGTTATTTTGTTTAAAGGCGCGTCAACCGTTAGGTGATATTAAGTTTCTCTAGCTAAGGAGATGATGGCAATGCAGGTGTGAACAAGACACAGGCAACATTTTGTTTATAGGGGACGGCTGGATTTAGGGCGCATCAACTGTAAGGTCATAATGCACCACTCTAGCCTAAGGGGGGGGAGAGGAGGAGCCCATGCTGGTCAGAACCAGCCACGGGTAAGGGGAGGAAGGGGGGTTTCTCACGTCGCGGTCGTCATCGTCTTTGTCATTGTTCGTTGTGTCATTGTCATCGTCGCCGGGGGGTCGTCAAGGGAAGGGGGCAAGGTCCCCGACGACAATTGCCAGAGCTCGCCTCTAGTTTAGGGGAGTAAGATCCGCTCTTTCTAGCTGATGTTTGCGATGTGGACTTTTTCACTTGAATCGCCTTTTACGATTAGCAGAGCCATGCTCTGGGCCAATTCTACCCCGGGGCCAGACGGGGGTATGCGAAGGAAAGTCCCATGCTAGTCAGAATTAGCCACGTGTAGGACGAGGAGATGTGATTGGGGGGATTCTTACGTCGTGGTCTTCATCATCTTTTATCAGGGCCACTCTGTTTATGGCAGTCAAATCAATTATAGAGTATAGAACTTTTAATAGTTGTTATATTTTAGAAAGTGCCAATCATCTCAATTGACAGACCAAAAGAATGCTTATCAGTGTAGTTTTCACACAAGAATCAACAGCGCTTGTCTATATGGTAACAACACAGCCTTGTGGACTAAAACACTAGTCAAGCTCTTCGACATCTAAAGATGAAACATAAACATGGGAGGAGTTGATAATCATATTTAGATTCATTAAGTTTAAAAGCGCGTCAACCGTAAGGTCATAATGCGCTACTCTAGCCTAGGGGATATAGGGAGGAGGGGTCATGCTGGTCAGAACCAGCCACGGTAAGGGGAGGAAGGGTTCTTACGGCGTGGTCGTCGTTGTTGTCTGTGAGGTCGTCAAGGGGAATAGGTGACGTATGACGCACATAGACACATCAGAGATGATTAAGAAGCTTAAGTTTCGACGAACTGGTGGATATTATCTAAACCAACTCAGTTTCCTGTTATATCTTTGTTTATTCAGCGTAAGGGAGTGCTAACATTTTCGAGTTTTAGAACGACGTGAGAAACTAGGTCGCTTCAATCGGTTAGGTCATATTGCGCCGCCTGTGATATTGTTATTTAATGTACTGAGTTTGTAGTGTATTTACGTTTATATTTTGTTTTCTAAGTCTATCAAAGTGTATTAAAGTCGGCTAGCCATGCCTGCCCTACCCAATCTCTCTCGACGACGACGTGAGAAACTAGGGTGCTTCAACCGTTTTCTTTTGGTTTATTTGGATTAAGGACGCGTCAACCGTTAGGTCATAATGTACTACTCTAACCAAGGGGGGGGGGGCATGCTGGTTAGAACCAGCCACGGGTAAGGGGAGGAAGGGTGGTTTCTTACGTCGCGGTCGTCTTTGTCATTGTTCGTTGCGTCATTGTCAACGTCGTCGGGGAGGTCGTCAAAAGTAAAGAAGGATAGCCAACGACGAATGCCAGTGCTTGCCTCTAGTTTAAGGGAATACACATTAATTGTAAGCTGATGTTTGTGAGATGGACTCTTGACACTTTTTTCCGCCAATAATGAACAGCAGAAGCCTTACCAAGACGATGTGAGAAACTAGGGTGCCTCAACCGGTTAGATTGGGCTGCATGTGATTTTAATTTTTTAAATGAATGTATGTTTTGTTTCACGATTATATTGTTTTCTTTGTTTATAAAAGGAAAGAAAATGAAGGTGATGGTAGTAATAGCAAAAGAAAAAATATTTATTTAAATTGAAATAAATAAATACTTAAAGGAAATGTGTGTTAGATGTAAATTAAATCTTTTTTTTGGTTTATTTGGATTAAGGACTCGTCAACCGTTAGGTAATAATGCACCACTCTAGCCTATGGGGGGAGGTGAGGAGGGGCCCATGCTGGTCAGAACCAGGCACGGGTAAGGGGAATAAAGGGGGTTCTCACGTCGCGGTCGTCATTGTCTTCGTCATCGTTCGTGGTGTCATTGTCGTCATCGTCGTCGAGGGGTGGTCAAGGGAAGGGGACAAGGTCCCTGACGACGATTGCCAGAGCTCGCCTCTATTTTCGGGGAGTAAAATACTACCCTTTATACTAGCTGATGTTTGCGAGGTGGACGTTTTCTCTTGAATCGCCTTGTACGCTTAGCAGAGCCATGCTCTGGGCCAATTCTCAAAGGGGTGGAAAGTAAGGGGTGACGCGGAGGAACGCGGGTTGGGCAGGCCTGAGCTGGTCAGAACCAGAAACAAGCAAGATGGGGCATAGCGATAGGATTTTTTTATTTGGATTAAGGACGCGTCAACCGTTAGGTCATAATGCACCACTCTAGCCTAAGGGGGGGGGGGGGGCCCATGCTGGTCAGAACCAGCCACGGGTAGGGGGAGGAAGGGGGGTTTCTCACGTCGCCGTCGTCATCGTCTTTGTCATCGTTCGTTGTGTCATTGTCATCGTCGCCGGGGGGTCGTCAAGGGAAGGGGGCAAGGTCCCCGACGACGATTGCCAGAGCTCGCCTCTAGTTTCGGGGAGTAAGATACTCCGCTCTTTCTAGCTGATGTTTGCGAGGTGGACTTTTTCTCTTGAATCGCCTTTTACGATTAGCAGAGCCATGCTCTGGGCCAATTCTACCCCGGGCCCAGACGGGGGCGATAGGAGGCCGGGGGCAAAGAACCGGGGCGGAAGCTTGGCCGGGGCCTGGCAAAGTACAGAGGGCAAAGGAGAGTATGGTGAGGGTGGGGGTTGGTGGTTCCCCCAAGTCGTGGTCGTCTTCGTCTGTGGCATCGTCCGTATTGCCATTGTCGTCGTCAACGGGGAAGCAGTCAAGGAAGGTTAAATAAAAAGTTTATTTTGATTTAAGGCGCGTCAACCGTTAGGTCAAAATGCATTACTCTAGCCTAGGGGATATGGGGAGGAAGGGCCTAAGCTGTTCAGAACCAGCCATGGGAAGGGAGATTTTTTACTTTTTTGGTTTATTTGTATTAAGGACGCGTCAACCGTTAGGTCATAATGCACCACTCTAGCCAAGGGGGGGGGGGAGGAGGGGCCAATGCTGATCAGAACCAGCCACGGGTAAGGGGAGGAAGGGGGGTTTCTCACGTCGCGGTCGTCATCGTCTTTGTCATCGTTCGTTGTGTCATTGTCATCGTCGCCGGGGGGTCGTCAAGTGAAGGGGGCAAGTTCCCCGACCACGATTGCCAGAGCTCAGAAAAGGACCAGGAGATATGAGAAGAAGGGGTTAATGCTGATCAGAATCAGCCACGTGTAGGGTGAGGAAAGAGACTTCAGTCTCTCAAGGTGCCTGCCAGAGCTCGCCTTTAGTTTCGGGGGGTCATTCTCCTCGTTCACTTGCTGATGTTTGCGAGATGGTCTTTACATCTTTCTTGCCTTTAACGATTAGCAGAGCCATGTCCTGTGTTTATCATGTACCCCATGCCGGGTCCAGACGGCGATATGTAGGCCTAGCCCCTATGCTGTTCAGAACCAGCCACAGGCGGGTAGCCTACGTAGGCCTAAGTCTGGAATCGCCACAGCATTGTTTCTCCAGCAGAATAGCAGAGCACGTTATACCTCAGACCCCACTATGAATGTTCTCTGATGGCTACACAAGACAATGCCAATGCTACAAGACCAATACTTTCTTCCGATCTAAACGTGAACCCCAGAGACTAACCGTACCTCTGTTGGCTTCAGTATTTCCGTGTGATTGATCAATATACATCAGTATTTGTAATAATACCGATAGATTGTCAGTGTTTATCCTTTTCTTGTTACAAAACTTCATTTTAACCAGACCACGCCAACTTTCTCGTCCAAGAAGAAATAAAACATTGAAAGTGCAAATGTTTCAACAATGCGTCCCCACAGCCTTGTTGACGGGAAGCTTCAAGATTCCTACGCGGTTTGTTTACATTATTACTAGAGGCCGTGATTTTCTACAGGGCAGTGACTTTTATTTATTATTTAAAAAATGTATATTCAATCACACTTGCCTTGCATAAGCCTTCCTGCCCTATGGGCAGGTAAAATTCAATAAAATCTAAAATCTAAATCATTGCCAGCTGATATGAATTATTATGATGTATCATTGTTTTCTTTATTATGTTTTATCCAATTAGATTTTAATTAATCCACTGGCTAGGTATCAACTTCAACCGATGTTCTACACATTAAATAATGTAGGCCTACTTAATAATAGACAGGGTCTCACAACTACATCATGTTGTATTATTATTTTTAAATAAAATTGTTTTTAATAAAACGACGACGTGGGAACCTAGGGCGCTTCAACCGGTTAGGTCATGTTGCGCCGCCTGTCATATTGTAAGTTAATGAAATAAGTTTATTGTGTGTTTGATGATTATATTGTGTTCTAAGTTTATAAAATATTTCTTTCCGATTCATTAAGTTTAAGGGAGCGTCAACCGTTAGGTCATAATGCGCTTCTCTAACCTAGGGGATATGGGGAGGAGGAGCCTATGCTGGTTAGATCCAGCCACGGTTAGGGGGAGGAAAGGGGGGGAATCTCACGTTGCAGTCGACATTGTCTTTGTCATCATCGTTGGGGAGTTCGTCATGGGAAAGGGGAGGTGTCACCGACAACTATTGCCAGAGCTCGCATCTAGTTTCGGGGAGAAATATTATAATCCCCTGGTACTACCTGATGTTTGCGAAGTGGACCTGTTCTCTTGAGCCGCCATGTAGGATCAGCAGAGCCATGCTCTGGGCCTAATCTACACTGGGCCTCGAGGGGGTTGTCGGTTACAGAGGAGTAACCCACTTATCTCGCACAAGAGTTGCCCTCTAAGATTGATAAACTGTTTCAACATTCTTGTTGAGGTCAATGACAACGCAATCGCAGGTCATGTTCAGTGTTTATCGTGAGACGTGACAAATATGATAAGCGCAACAGTTATTATATACTAACAACAATAGTAGATATTTAATTTTTGGTAAATATCTTATTAAAAAAATAAGTATTCAATAAGAAGCACAATAATTGGATGAGCGAAGCGAAGACTTCAATTTCACCGACCCCCCAAAAAATTTAACTCCAGTGTTTTTTCTTTTTTTTCTGTCTGTTCGTTCTCTACCGGTCAAACGGCATAATTATGCGGTCTTGATGAAAATTGGAGGGGATCTTCGAAATCTCTAAACTAAGACTTGCTACGTTTTTGGGTACAATCGAAAAATATTTCTTATTGAATATCGTACTTTTTACGATTTTTTTTCGATTTTTTATGTGATATTTTCGTGACATTTGGGCCGATTATGACCAAACAAGTGAGACTACAACGTTCATATTTTACAAAGTCATTAAGGTTATGGTGATATAGTACCTATTCGAAAAAAAAAGTTGAAAAAATTGACCAGAATCAATAGAATAAAAGTTGTAATATGATTTTTTTTAGGTAAATAATAACAATTAACAAGTAACAATAGAAACTTGTCAACAATCACCTGCAATGCATTCATAAAGAGCTTGCAAACGTAAAGAGATCCAAAGCAAACTTAAAACTTATTAAAAAAGCTCTTCCATCAACGCGACTAAAAAAAGCGTTCGCGAAGCGGTCAAGATATACAACATCAGACGAACGATGACGTGAGAAACTAGGGCGCTTCAACCGGTTAGGTCATATCGCGCCGCCAGAAATATTGTAAGTTAATGACATGAGTTTATGTATTTTTTTTAAATTTTGATTAAGGACGCGTCAACCGTTAGGTCGTAATGCACCACTCTAGCCTAGGGGGGGGGGGGCTTATGATGGATGGAACCAGCCACAGGTAAGGGGAGGAAAGGGAGTTTTCACGTCGTGGTCGTGATCGTCTTTGTCATCGTTCGTTGTGTCATTGTCATTGTCATCGACGTCATGGAGGTTGTCAAGGGAAGGGGGATGTGTCCCCGCCGACGATTGCCAGAGCTCGCCTCTAGTTTCGGGGAGTAATATACTCCCCTCTTACTAGCTAATGTTTGCGAGGTGGACTTTTTCTCTTGAATCGCCTTTTACGATTAGCAGAGCCATGCTCTGGGAAAATTCTATCCCGGGCACAGACATGGTGTGTTTGATGATTATATAGTTTTCTAAGTTTATATAAGAAAATAAAATTATGGTGCTGATAGTCATAGATAAAGAAGAATTATGTTTTTTAATGGATATAAATAAACAAAGGAAATTTAAGCCACAAAGAAAACAAAATACATAAAGGAAAATAAAATTGTTGACGAGACCGAGCATATTCTTATAAACGAAAAAGCATAAAGACGACGAGAATTTTAACTGATTTATGACAAGGCACCGACCGTGTTGGCTCGTGCGTTAAGCGTGCGACTCTGATTCGGGAGGTCCCGGGTTCAAAACCCGTCGAGACCGACATTCCTACATTAATTTTTTTTTTCGAGGTTTTCCTAATAGTCGTTCATGCGAATGCAAGGGATTGAGTCCTCTTAAACAGCCCTCGGACATCCCATCTGAATTTCCTATCCGCCACATATACCTAGTTAGACACCTGAAGTGGGGCAAGGATTACACCCTGGGCAGGCTACCCACTAACAATTAATAAAGGAACAAATATAATACACTTAGTCTTGTTTGTTTTGACGTCGAGGAGACAGACAGAGTTACACACGAAAGGTATCAACCCGGCACCTCCAGCAAGGTCAGACGATATTACAACCAATGTGATATTATGTAGATTTCCTAACAATACAATATGATTTGTTGCATTTGCCTGTGAGAGTCTGGTACCTTACAATAATAGAAAACACTGACGAACTTACGAAGACGTGAGAAACTAGGGCGCTTCAACCGGTTAGGTCATATTGCGCCGCCTGTGATATAATAAGTTAATAAAATAAATTTTTGGAGAGTTTTATGATTATATTGCATTCTTTGTTTATATAAGAAAAAAAAATGATGGTGGTGATAGTAAATAGCAAAAGAATAAATATTTATTTAATTGAAATATTAAATATGTTTGATGTGAATTATTAAATTTGGTTAAATAAGTTATTTTGAATGAAGAATTTATATGATTGGAAGAGGATCTAATTTAAATGCGCAAGGCATCATGTTTAGTACATTTTGTTACCATATGGTGTACAGTTAAAGGTTAATCACATATGTCATATCTGGGAACAACCTTTTCTCTGGTTAAGAGATATCCGTGAGTTAGACGTGTGTGGTCTATTAGAATTATAGACAATACCACCTCCTCTCTACGTGAGAGTCGAGACGTAGGAGGACGAATTGTAAAAGTCAGTGTGGGCTTCACACTATGCAAGCTGTTATTTTGCACCACATCCCAAGATGCTTGTCGCAAAACCAACAATCGTTGCTTGAATCCACTCTTGACATCTGGAACGGGAACTAGATTGAAATTAACGTCGCGACGCTGGGAAGCTTCCTTAGCAGCCCGATCAACGTGTTCAATAGCAACTGACAAAATCTTTATTTCTTCAATATAGTTTGACTTTATTAGGATTAAGGGCGCGTAAACCGTAAGGTCATAATGCGCCACTCTAGCCTAGGGAATGTGAGGTGGAGGGACCAATGCTGGTCAGAACCAGCCACGGCTTTGGGGAGGAAAGGGATAGGGGAGAGGACCCCGACGACGATTGCCAGAGCCCGACTCAAGTTTCAGGGAGTAATATACTCCCCTCTCATACAAGCTGATGTTGTCGAGGTGGACTTTTTCTACTGAATCGCCTTGTACGAATAGCAGAGCCATGCTCTGGGCCAATTCTACCCTTGGCCCAGACGGGGGGATTTTTGAATTTTTTAAGTAAGGACGCATCTACCGTTAAGTTATAATGTATCATTTAAGCTTAGGGAATATGAGAGGACGAGCCCATGGTGGTCAGAATCAGCCTCGGGTAGTGGGAGGAAAGGGGGGACGAAAGTTCTCACGTCGTGGTGGTAACATCGTTACGTTGCTTAGGACTACTTAATTACTGTGTCTAGTTAAACACAATATTCCTAGAAGTTTGCAACAGCTTTCCTTTAGCTTTAGCATCCAAGATATCGCGCCGGGTACATGGTTCCTCGAGGCGGGGGCAAACCAGGAGGTGACTCGGATCCTGTACCTGTCCGCACTCACACACAGGGTCTTGGTCAGGTGGAAGGAGGCCCCACTTTGCAGGCTGCTCCCGCATCTCGGTACTCCCGTTCTTAAGCTGTTTAGTGTCCGATAAACAGCGAAGGGGCAGTTACCACATGCAGCGAGCTCTTCCCTTGGTGCTCCAGCAGGCGACACGATTTAAACAGGTGTATTGTTTATTTGGATTAAGGACGCGTCAACCGTTAGGTCATAATGCACCACTCTAGCCTAAGGGGGAAGGGGGGGGGGGGAGGAGGGGACCATGCTGGTCAGAACCAGCCACGGGTAAGGGGAGGAAGGGGGGTTTCTCACGTCGTGGTCGTCATCGTCTTTGTCATCGTTCGTTGTGTCATTGTCATCATCGCCGGGGGGTCGTCAAGGGAAGGGGACAAGGTCCCCGACGACGATTGCCAGAGCTCGCCTCTAGTTTCGGGGAGTAATATACTCCCCTCTTACTAGCTGATGTTTGCGAGGTGGACTTTTTCTCTTGAATCGCCTTTTACGATTAGCAGAGCCATGCTCTGAGACAATTCTACCCCGGGCCCAGACGGTAAAATTCGACGACGACGACGACGACGACGACGACGACGACGACGACGACGACGACGACGACGACGACGACGTGAGAAACTAGGGCGCTTCAACCGAAGTCACATTGCTACGCACGTGGTAAGTATACAAGATAACAAACTGAATTAAAATTTAATTTCTTTGGATTGGTTTATTTGCTTTAAGGGCGCGTCAACCGTTAGGTCATTATGCACAACTCTAGCCTAGGGGATATGGGGAGGAAGGGCCCAAGCTGGTCAAAACCAGCCACGGGTAGCGGCAGGAAAGGGTAATGGGTTCTCACGCCGCGTTCGTGATCGTCATTGACATCGTCATTGTTCGGTATCATTGTCATCATCGTCGGGGAGGTCGTCAAGGTCAGGGGAATGTTCCCCGACGACGACTGCCAGAGCTCAGAAAGAGACGAGGGGAAATGGGAAGGAAAGTCTCATGCTGATCAGAAAAAGCCTCGGGTGAGGTAAGGATAGAAGTTTCAATTTCCTAAGGTGCCAGCCGAAGCTCGCCTTTAGTATTGGAGAGTCATTCTCCTCGTTCACTTGCTGATGTGTGCGAGATGGTCTTTATATCCTTTCTTGCCTTTAACGATTAGCAGAGCCATGTCCTGTGTTCAATTTGTACCCCATGCCGGGCCCAGACGGCGATATGTAGGCCTAGCCCCTATGCTGGTCAGAACCAGCCACAGGCGGGTAGACTACGTAGGCCTAAGTCTGGAATCGCCACAGCATTGTTCCTCCAGCAGAATAGCAGAGCACGTTATACCTCAGACCCCACTATGAATGTTCTCTGATGGCTACACAAGACAATGCCAATGCTACAAGACCAATACTTTCTTCCGATCTAAACGTGAACCCCAGAGACTAACCGTACCTCTGTTGGCTTCAGTATTTCCGTGTGATTGTTCAATATACATCAGTATTTTTCATAATACCGATATATTGTCAGTATTAATCCATTTCTTGTTGCAAAACTTCATTGAAACCAGACGACGCCAACTTTCTCGTCCAAGAAGAAATAAATCATTGGAAAGTGCAAATGTTTCAACAATGCGTCCCCACAGCCTTGTTGACGGGAAAGCTTCAAGATTATTACGCGGTTTGTTTACATTATTACTAGAGGACGTTATTTTCTACAGGGCAGTGACTTTTATTATTCATTTAAAAAAAATATATTTAATCACACTTGCTTTGTATTAGCCTTCCTGCCCTATGGGCAGGTAAAACTTCAATAAAATCTAAAATCTAAATCATTGCCAGCTAATATGAATTATAATGAAGTATCATTGTTTTCTTTATTATGTTTTATCCAATAAGCTTTTAATTAATCCACATGGCTAGGTATCAACTTCACCAAATGTACTTTACATTAAATAATTTAGGTCTACTTAATAATAGACAGGGACTCACAACTACGTCATGTATTATTTTTTTTAATCCAATAGGAAGTTATGTTTGAAGCAGTTTGTTTGGATTAAGGAAGCGACAACGGTTAGGTTATGCGCATAGACATGCTCTGGACCAAATATCACCCCGGGCCCAGACAGAGAATGAGGAAATCTTAAACATATTGGAAGCAAGATGGCATATTATGGATCCTTGTGAAACCAGTGACAGAACTTTGTTTCATGAGCCCGCCCGCAAAATTTCTACATGGGCCCCCCTAACAGATACACACACATAGGCTCAGTGTTGAACATCAGGCTTTTCATCCCGGGGTAATTTATAGGGATCAAGTACGGGGGGGGGCGCCCCCCAACAATAGCGCCGCATGGGAAAATTTTGAAAATCAGATTTTTTTAGTGCGTTTGGTGCGTTTTAGAAAAAAGTTGTGGACTGAATGCAATACCAAAATAATATAGTCTTTGTGTGTTTTTGTGTTGTGGACGATAAAAGTTCCTAAATATCCGCTATATTTCACCTCCAAACCGCTAGATTCACAAAACGGTCATTTTAGCAACAAAAACAAATATAATATTATCCAATAAGGGAGAAATATTGTTTTCTTTTACTAATTTATATTTTTAACGGGACCCCCTAAACTAGCGGGTGGGCCCTGCGGGTGCCTAGGTTCGCCACTGTGTGGAACTCGACATGATGTCTTATTAGGCCTCATAGAGATATGGGCAACAATCTGGTTATTTACATTTCACTGCACTTTGTTCGAATATTTTTAAAAGTTTATTTGGATTAAGGGCGTGCGGCGTGCCAACCGTTAGGACATAATGCACCACTCTAACCTAGGGGGTTGTGGGGGGGAAGGAGGGGCCCATGCTGGACTGGACTGGACGAAACTGGCACTTTCCCCACAATTTTGAAGCAATCAACAATCGTCCCTATACACAAAAAAGGAAAGAAGGATATTTTAGATAACTATCGCCCAATCTCGTTACTCTCATCGTTTTCAAAAATTTTTGAACTCGTAATGTACAATCGACTTTCCTCCTATCTCAATAAATATCACATTCTAGATGACAGTCAGCATGGCTTCCGTTCTGGGAAATCTACGACGACAGCTATTTTTTCATATCTCTCATCGCTTTACTATGCTTAAGACAGAGGAGATCAAGCCATTGGGCTCTTTTTTGATATGAGCAAAGCTTTTGATACAATCGATCATGGAATTCCCCTCAAAGCACTACATTCCTTAGGCATTATCGGCCCTGCACACAGTTGGATAACGTCATTTCTCACTTACCGCAAACAAACGGTGAAAATAATATCATCAAAATCACACATTCCTTCAATATCTGACCCACTTCCAATAACTAGTGGTGTCCCCCAAGCAGAGGCGCGTTTACGTTATTTGGGGCCCTAGGCGCGAGGAATTACGGGGCCCATACGTATAAAAGGGGGGTCTGGGAGGTAGCCCCCCAGCCAATGCGGGTCCGAGGCGCACAGCCCCGGGAAATTTTTTCGATTTATAGAGTGTGTTTGGAACATTTTAACGAGTTTTAGGCACTCTTAGATATAAACTTCATACAACTATTATAATTGGACGAGCGTAGCGAAGATTCCATTTAACTACACTGTGGAAAAGAATCCGGAATGTTTTTTTTCCTCTTTATATTTTTGTGTGTCTGTTAGCACGATTCCGGCTAAACCGATACTCCAATTGCAATGAAATTTTATAGAGGCCTTCGAAATCTCTGAACTTAGAACTGCCACGTTTTTGAGCGCAATCGAAAAATAATTTCTCATGAAAATTGCAATTTTATTTTTTCACAGAACCTTTTTTTATGAATTAAATATATTCCTGTGTAGTTAAAATGTTATCGCAAAAAATTATTTCTCATGAAAATCGCAATTTTACGTTCTTTTTTTTTTTTTAATTTCGACTTGTAACTTCTACATGCTTTATTCGATTGTTATGATTTTTTCACAGAACCTTTAATTTTATGAGTTTATATATTAGTGTGGAATTTGAGAGCAATCGAAAAATTATTTCTCATGATAATCGCAATTTTACGATTTTTTTTTCGATTTTTTAAATTTCTTCGACTTATAACAAACACCTTACATGCTTGCCGATTGTAATGATTTTTTTGCAGCTAGCCTTAATTTTATGAATTTATATATTTGTGTGAAATTTGAGCGTAATCAAAAAATTATTTCTCATAAAAAATGCAATTGTACACTTTTTTCGTTTTAAAAAATTACGCTCATCCAACAACGCGCCTGAAAAAGCGTTTGCGAAGCTTCCTTGTATACTTAAAAGCCATTAGAGCAAAACTAGGCCCTATTGCTTAATTAAAATTTAAAAAATCGACCATTGACTATCTCTACTAGGTGTTATCGTTGTGTCCCAGATGCAGAATATTAACTTTCACAAACACATACACTAAAGTCAAATTAAGAAACAAGAATATGTATATATTACAATGCATCTACATTTTACCAAAGCGATTAATTGGTCGAAGATGATAATATTAAGCTACTAAATGAAATAATACCCAAGAAAGTATATTGGCAGTGACGAGCACAGAAAAACAATATAGAAATATATTTATTTGGGGGCCCCCTAGATCAAGGGGCCCTAGGCGCGCGCCTAGTGCGCCTATGCCTAAAATCGCCACTGCCCCCAAGGGTCTACGCTTGGCCCTCTATTTTTTATAATATATATCAACAGTCTCCCCAAACTTCTTAATATGGAAAATTTCCGGGACATTGTAAAATCTTTCCTCACCTTATATGCTGATGACATCAACTCCCTCCTCATAGCCCCCCATAATGTAAATTCAATGTTGCTAACATCAGCTGCAAATTCTCAAGTATCACAAATATCATCATACTGTAAGTCTAGTAGACTGGCTATCCAAACATATAAAAACAATTTTCTTAGTTTTTGGTTTATTTGGATTAAGGACGCGTTAACCGTAAGGTCATAATGCACCACTCTAGCCTAAGGGGGGAGGGGGGAGGAGGGGCCCATGCTGGTCAGAACCACCAATTTTCTTAAATTTTTATACAAATGCATCGCAATACCCCTTAAGCCCCCTTATTCGTCTGGATGGTAAGAGTATAGCAAGGCAACCTACTGCAAAAATTCTAGGGCTTACTGTGAGTGAGTCCCTTGACTGGCTTCCACATATCCAGACATTGGCACCGCGTCTGCTAAGTGGTTGTTTCATGCTTCGAAGGCTAAAACTTCTTGTGAGCCCTTCTACGTTACTCATGGTATATCATTCATACATTCAGTCAATCATCTCATATGCAGTTCTATTTTGGGGCATCTCAAGTCATGCTAAACGAATATTCATAATACAAAAAAGGGCGGTGAGAATAATCGCTGGTATATCAAGGCGACATTCATGTAAGACACATTTCACTAATCTTCATATATTGACTCTTACATCCGAATTAATTTTGTCAGCTTCCACATTTGCACACTCTCATCCTGAACTGTTTTTAACAAATGCAATAAACCACTCTCATAAAACGCGTACTTACTCCAACATATTCATTCCTACTTTCAACCATTCACTATTTAAAAACAGTCCAAGGTACCTCTGTAGTAAATTTACAATAAATTTCTCCAATCCATCAAAAACGATACTCCAACATCATTTAGAATTAAAATTAAATCTTTTCTCATTCATAACCCTTTTTATTCCTTAGAGGAATTCCTTATTGCAAAAATTGAATTTAACTAACACATTTTGTGTCCCATCTTCCTTCTTGTCCATCACATAACGTATGTATGTTTATCTTATCTATTCTTATTAATTGTTCTCTTAAATATTTTATTGTATTACTATTTATATTCTAATTATAATTACTGTGCTAGTTATTCACTCCCTCTCTCTCAGGAGAGGGTACATTTTTACTATTTACGAATCTGTGAATAAAGAATGAAATGGAAATGGAGAAAGGGGGGCTTCTCGCCACGGGTATGGGGGGAAGGGGGGCTTCTCACGTCGCGGTCGTCGTCGCGTAAACCGTTAGGACATAATGCGGCACTCTAGCCTTGAGGATGTGGGTCGACAGGAAGGACGCCTGACAGAGCTCGCCAATAAGTTTCAGGGAGCAATATAATCAAATTAATTTTATGTTGAACGTGTGTGTTATATTATGTGTGCTGATGGTAAAGACAAGGACTTTGTCACTTTCATAGATTTCAACGATTAGCAGAGGCGAGCTCTGGGTCAAATTCTACCCTGTATCTAAGTCCTAGACGACATAAAATTTAATAAAATTATCTTTATCTTGTAAGTTCGTAGAAAAAATTAAAATGATAAAGATGATGATAATAATCATATCCAACTAGAACAATAAACATAAATTTGAACTGTTTTTTTATTGAGTTTTTATTCAGGGCGTGTCAACCGTAAGGTCATAATACACCACTCTAGCCTATGATAGGCTAGGGAGGCCTAAGGTGGGGGGAAGAAAAGTAATGTTCCCTGGTTCTCAACACATGGCTCACTCACTCGTCTATATACTTCCGCGGTTTCCTAGTACTAACTGATGTTTGCGAGATGGACTTTTTCTCCTTCCTTATCTTATACGATTAACAAAACAATGCCACGAAGAAAATAATGTCCCGGGCAATGTCCCGGGCCCAGACCCCCCGTCTGGGCCCGGGGTAGAATAGGCCCAGAGCATGGCTCTGCTAATCGTAAAAGGCGATTCAAGAGAAAAAGTCCACCTCGCAAACATCAGCTAGTAAGAGCGGAGTATCTTACTCCCCAAACTAGAGGCGAGCTCTGGCAATCGTCGTCGGGGACTTTGCCCCCTTCCCTTGACGACCCCCCGGCGACGATGACAATGACACAACGAACGATGACAAAAGACGATGACGACCGCGACGTGAGAAACCCCCCTTCCTCCCCTTACCCGTGGCTGGTTCTGACCAGCATGGGCTCCTCCTCCCCACCCCCCTTAGGCTAGAGTGGTGCATTATGACCTAACGGTTGACGCGTCCTTAATCCAAATAAACCAAAAAAAACGGGCCCAGACAGATATTCTTTGTAAAAAGATGATTCAGAAATTTAGAAAACGCACTTTGTCTCTTCCCTCGCCTTTTAGTACTAGCCGAGCTAGCAAGGAGAAAACCAGGGTTTTGGGCTTTGACGACAACGTAAGAAACCAGGGCGCTTCAACCGGGATGGTTATATTGCGCCGCCTATGTAAGTTATTAAATTGAGTTTGTTATGAGTTTAATGTTTGACCTTGTTTTCTTACTTTAATAAAATGGTAAAGATGATGGTGCAAATAAGAAATAGTATTTTTTGAATGAAATTCAATTTTTGTAAGGGCGCGTCAACCGTAAGGTCAAAGTGCCCCACTTAACCCCAGGGGATATGGGAAGGAAAGTCCCTGGCTATTACTGGTCATAATAGTAGCCACGGGGGTAATACCAGGATTGTATGGTCTATTTTGTTTAAGGACGCGTCAACCGTTAGGTTTTAAATATTTTTTTAAAATATTTAAATATTTAAATGTAGTCCTAGAAAAAAGTATTTAATACATTTGCAGTTTGACTCACCAATTTCTACATCATATGGTCCTCATCACACGAACGGGACTTTGACATCGTCTTCGTCATCATCTGTATCTACTTGAATGCAGTAATTCCTGACGTTTTGACAATCGTGGCATTTGCATAAAAAAGTACAAGTTAGATCATTTTTCATGCAAAAACAGCTTTTCCCCGTACACTGGCCTTTGCATCCACACCTAACTATTTCTAATGTCTTCTTGGGAGCCGGCAGAGAAGGCATTTCACAAGAACCGTAGATCTGTTAGGCCCAATTTACAAACCATTGGTAGAAAGTTAGGGTGAGAACAACGACAACCCTTGCTAATCCTAGCCATTGGAATTAGCTCTTCTGATATGTGCTGCATGATTATGCTCCTTTAAAAGGGGCTAAAAACCCCAAAAATTATTTTTTACCACGTGATCTATAGCACAATACTACACTTAAATGACCGTTTAAAAAATTATATCTTTGAACATTGATTTAACACGAATTTTTTAGTATTTTTGATCCAGAAATTGGCGAAAATTGGTGTTTTGAAAAATTTCCTAAATCGGCTTTAACCTGCTTCTTTTTTGGTCAACATAGATACTAGAGCATAGTTCCAATCTAAAATGCCCCTTTATAACATTGTGTCTTGAAACTGTGCCCAAATATACCCTCAAACACGCAAAACTATGCACTCCAAAATCACACCCCATTTTGGTTATCCGCATATTTTGACCGAACTACTTGCCCAAATTACAAAACAAAATATAGAGAATTTACAGAAGAGGCTGTCGAGAACGTCAATAACGGCCAATATTTTTTGGATCAAAATCCTCCAAGGTCACGGGGCATAAAGATCGTCCCCATGTTATTTCTTATGGGAGATTTTTGCCGATGGGACCTAGCTCGAAAATGTCATGTTTGAGAATTTTTTGGGAGGTCATGGTGGCCCCAATAATTTTCTGTTGATTGCTAAATTCATTACTAGTTAGCCTGAATGAAATATATTTTTTGAGTTAAGCGGTTAAATACCCCTTTTAGTTAGCGGCAATTTTTCTCCTTCAATTTTCTGGGTCCTTAACAACACCCGGCGCACATATTTGACTTTGATGATTTTAAAGTGTTTATGGGGGGCATACATTTGGCATGTAAAGCTTTCAATAATGCACAATACCAGGTCGTAAACGAAATCGTCTTCCCCCAAATTATTAAAAGCCTTAAGACGACGACGTGAGAAACTTAGGCGCTTCAACCGGTTAGGTCATATTGCGCCGCCTGTGAATGAAAGTAAATGAGAAGAGTTAATGCAGGTATGTTTGATGATATGATTGTTTTCTAAGTGTATAAATAACAAAATAAAATGATGATGATGATGAAAGTAATAGCAAAATAAAATTTATGTATGTGAATGAAAAGAAAGAAAATAAAGAAATGTGTATGATATGAATTAAATTTTGTTAAATAGATTACTATGGATGAGAAATTTAGAAAGTTTATCGCCGTTATCATATGCAAGAAGTTCTTCATATGATTGGGAGAGATCAAATTGCATGCGCAAGGCATCATATATGGTACATTCTGCTAGCATATGATGTACGGTTAAAGGTACATCACAAGTGTCACATATGGGAATAACCTTTTCTCTGGTTAAGAGATATCCGTGAGTTAGGCGTGTGTGGCCTATACGAAGTCTCGACAATACCACCTCTTCTCTACGTGAGAGTCGAGACGTAGGTGGACGAATTTTATAAGTCAGTGTGGGCATCACACTACGCAATTTGTTATTTTGCAACACATCACAAGATGCTTGTCGCAAATCCAACTTTTTTTGCTTGAATCCACTCTTGTCATCTGGAACGGGAACTAGATTGAAATCAACGTCGCGACGCTGGGAAGCTTCCTTAGCAGCCCGATCAGCGTGTTCATTTCCCTCTATGCCCACGTGTCCAGGTATCCAGCAAAACTCTATTATATATCCCTTAGAGGCTAGTTTGTCTAAATAGAATTGGATGTCTTGTACCAAATGATGACTAGAATACATGAGTTTTATAGCTTGAAGTGAACTTAAGCTATCTGAACACAAAAGGTATTCTCCACAACGACAACGTAGAATGTATTTAAGAGCTTCACGGATGGCATTTTACTCTGCAGTGAAAACTTTTTTTTTGGTTTATTTGGATTAAGGACGCGTCAACCGTTAGGTCATAATGCACCACTTTAGCCTAAGGGGGGTGGGGGTGGAGGGGCCATGCTGGTCAGAACCAGCCACGGGTAAGGGGAGGAACGGGGGTTTCTCACGTCGCGGTCGTCATCGTCTTTGTCATCGTTCGTTGTGTCATTGTCATAGTCGCCGGAGCGGTCGTCAACGGAAAGGGGAAGGTGTCCCCGACGACTATTGCCAGAGCTCGCCTCTAGTTTCGGGGAGTAGTATACTCCCTCTTAATAGCTGATTTTTGCGAGGTGGACTTTTTCTCTTGAATCGCCTTTTACGATTAGCAGAGCCATGCTCTGGACCAATTCTACCCCGGGCCTAGACGGGGCTGCTTTATTTGGATTAGGGGGGCTTCAACAGTAAGGTCACAATGCATCACCCTAGCCTAGGGCGTATGGGGAGAAGGGGCCCATGCTGGTCAGAACCAACCACGGGTAAGGGGAGGAGTAGGTGAATCTCACGTCGCGGTCGTCATAGTCTTTTTAATCGTTCTTGTTGTCAAATTGTCGTCGTCTTCGCGGAGGTCGTCAAAGAATGGGGTACGGTTCCCCGACGACGACTGCCAGAGCTCGCCTCTAGTTTCGGGGTGTAATATATTCCCCTCTCACTAGCTGATGTTTCGAGCTGCATTTATTCTGTTATATCGCCTTTTACGATTAGCAGATCGAGCCATGCACATCGTTAATTAGGCGGGCTTAGCTCGAACTCTTCAGATCTAGTTCAAATCTGAGTTCTCAGTACGGACGTGTTTATCAAGCAATTTAAGATCGCACCCGCTAGTTTCGGGTCAGCTTGTTTGAAAGGGGGCGTGGTCGGAGGCAACGACGACGAAGTGCGAAACTAGGGCGCTTCAACCGGTTAGGTCAAATTGCGCCGCCTGTGATAATAAAAGTTGATGAGATAAGTTAATGCAGGTGTGTTTGATGATTAGATGGTTTTCTGAGTGTATTAATAAAAAAAATGATGATCATGATGATGATGATGATGATGATGATGATGATGATGATGATGATGATGATGATTGAACATGTAACTGGGCATCGACAATACAACTGATGACGTAAATACAAAAAAATACTAACTGTATACATATTTTAATTCGTTTTAACAAACGCAGAGATTGCGTGATTTATGGTGTAAGCAAATAGGATTGACAGAACGGTTCGTCTTAGACCTATTTTGTTTTGTATGAATATTATATTATTGCTTCAATTTGAGAGGTGCAAAGGAGTCTACATTGTATGCATGTACGTTTTAGTATTATTGTGTGTACCTGATATAGACTATTGTTATTGATTTTAATATGTTAACAACAATTGTCCAATTTTACCGTTTTATGTGTCTGCTGATGGTGAGGTGCAATATGTATGGTGTTTTATCTTTTAAAACAATGTACAATGTATTGTAATAACTTTGTATATTTAGTCAACAACTTCAACTGTTATTGATAAATTGTTGGTTGACGACAATGTAATGTGAACGATACTAATAAATGATGATGATGATGATGATGATGATGAAAGTTACAGCAAAACAAAAGTTATGTTTGTCAATGAAGATAAATAAAGAAATGAGAACGATGTGAATTAAATTTTTCTTATTAGATTACTTTGGATGAGAAATTTAGAAAGTTTGTCGCCGTTATCATATGATAGATGTTCTTTATATGATTGGGAATGATCAAATTGCATGCGCAAGGCATCATATTTGGTACATTCTGCTAGCATATGATGCACGGTGAAAGGTACATCACATGTGTCATATCTAAATTAATCATTTCTCTGGTTAAAAGACATCCGTGAGTTAGTCGTGTGTGGCCTATTCGAATTCTAGACAATACCACCTCTTCTCTACGTGAGAGTCGAGACGTAGGTGGACGAATTTTACTAGTCAGTTTGGGCATCACACTACGCAATTTGTTATTTTGCATCACATCCCAAGATGCTTGTCGCGAATCCAACAATCTTTGCTTGAATCCACTCTTGACATCTGGAACGGGAACTAGATTGAAATCAACGTCGCGACGCTGGGAAGCTTCCTTAGCAGCCCGATCAGCGTGTTCATTTCCCTCTATGCCCACGTGTCCAGGTATCCAGCAAAACTCTATTATATATCCCTTAGAGGTTAGTTTTTCTAAATAGAATTGGATGTCTTGTACCAAATGATGACTAGAATACATGAGTTTTATAGCTTGAAGTGAACTTAAGCTTTCTGAACACAAAAGGTATTCTCCACAACGACAACGTAGAATGTAGCTTCACGGATGGCAAATGACTCTGCAGTGAAAACTGAACACACGTTGTTAGCCTAAAACGTTCAGTTAAGGTGGAGCAATAAAATGCGATTCCACCCTTGTTGTCAATTTTGGAGCCATCTGTGAATACCAAAGGAAACCTTTGATGTTCATGTCAAATCTTTCTAAAGTATTTTGAATACACCATCGCTAGAAATAGTGTTGTTGTAGTAGTAGTTAGTAGTAGAGTAGTAGTAGTAGTAGTAGTAGTAGTAGTAGTAGTAGTAGTAGTAGTAGTAGTAGTAGTAGTAGTAGTAGTAGTAGTAGTAGTAGTAGTAGTAGTAGTAGTAGTAGTAGTAGTAGGACGTAGTAGTATGTAGTAGTAGTAGTAGTAGTAGTTTTTTTTTTTTAACCAAAAAAAAAGGTATTTGATACATATGCAGTTTGACTCACCAATTTCTACATCATTGGTCCTCATCACACTAACGGGACTTTGACATCGTCTTCGTCATCATCTGTATCTACTTGAATGCAATAATCCCTGACGTTTTGACAATCGTGGCATTTGCATAAAGAAGTACAAGTTAGATAATTTTTCATGCAAAAACAGCTTTTCCCCGTAAACTGGCCTTTGCATCCACACCTTACTCTTTCCAATATCGCCTTAGGAGCCGGCAGAGAAGACATTTCACAGAAACCGTAGATTCTTTGGGCCCAATTTACAAACCATTGATCTCAGTAAGTGGTAGAAAGTTAGGATGAGAAGAACGATAACCCTTGCTTATCCTTGCCATGGCATTAGCTCTTCTGATATGTGGTGCATGGTTATGCTCCTAAAGTTGGCGGCAATTTCTCTCCTTCAATTTTCTTGGTCCTAAACAACTCCCGGAGCAGGTATTTGACTTTGGTGATTTTAAAGTGTTTGGGGCATACATTTGGCATGTAAAGCTTTCAAGATCAAGATCGTAAAATACCTGGTCGAAATCAAAATCGTCTTCTCCCAACTTATCAAAAGCTTGTACTACTCGTTTAAATTCAGTAGACAAGTCAAGATACAAGGTACAATTTTCTTTTTTGAAGAACTAGCTATAATTTTCCACCCCAATCTCTACCAGGGAAACAGTGAAGTCCGACCAATCACGTTTTTAATTGTCTAATTTAGTGCATTCATCATTCAAATTGATTCTTCTTTTGTGTTTGCCATGGCCAGTAATAAAATATAAAGTTAAAAGTAAGAATACGTCTGTATCCGGCGACATGACGTCAATGTTACAATTTATGCACGTCTCCATTGCATCTAGAACGTGAAGGGGATTTAAGTTGTCGGCTTCCTCGTGTGTATGGAGTTCAATATTCGGTTTAAACAAGTCGGGATGGTTACTGAAGGTACAATATACTGAAACAACATTGATTCGTTTTTATCCTCTCTGAATGACTTCAAAAGTGTTTTACGTAAGTTCACAGTATAGAGCTAACTTGTGATTTACTCTCAATGTGAGATAGTTATGTCTTCTGAGAAATGAGTTTTATATTTGTTGCGTTATTGACAATGAATTTCATTAGGTAGGTACAACCATCACTACGTTTTTATAGAATTTTATCCTTAAGTTAGTTATGGCGTTATGTAAACAATATTATTCTTCCCTCGACGTAAAAAGAAAAGAAAAAAGAAGAACAAACTCATTGGCAAAGTCCTTGCAAGTATTCATTCCAGGACCTTTCGTGATACATTGCACTATCAAGGCCATAGAATCTACAAAGCATATCTTACTGTCTGACACTGCGGGAACAGGCACCTGTTCAAGTCGTACATAACGTTGTTCTAGCACTGACATGAAAGAGCTTGTATCATTTGGAATTAGCAAGGAATCACAGTACGACCAACTTAAAAGTTAATCTTCTTGTTGCATATTGTTCTTTAGGTGAGTAACTTAGGCTACTCTTTTTGACAGTGACCAAACATACATTTGGAATAAATCAATATTAAGTCGCTTGGCAACAAAATCATCGTACAGTAGCTTGCCATCTCTATTATATCTAAAATATTATTTAACGAATTTATGTTAATAAGTTGCTTCTCAACTAAAAATGGATTGTCTTCCAGGTGATCGAGGATGCCTGCCTTACCTTTATCTACATGGTTGAACATACGAACTGATATGTTTCCAGAGAGTCGATATATGTTCTAGCTAAGTTGATGCTTTATCACACCCGTTCTTGGAATCAAACTCGTCTACTAAGGGTCTTAATTCTCACATCGTGGTCATCCTCATCTTTGTCATCGTACGTGTTGTCATTATCGTCGTTGTTGGGGAGGTCGTCAATAGAATGAAGAGAAGCGAGGTCCCCGACGACGACTGATAGAGCGATAGAGCATATAGTTACAGGGAGTGATACTCCCCTACCTACCAGCTGATGTTTGCGATATGGAACTTTAATCTTTTCTCGCCCTTTACGAAACAGAGCCATGCTCTGTGCCAACTCTATCCCAGGCTTAGATGAGGGACGTCAAATTGGATACGCCATGTTATGTTTATATAATATCCCAGAAAACTCAACCGGCTTCCACCGTTCAAGAGCTTACAAAAATCGCGGTCTACAAACTGTTCCTGTAGGAACTGTTTTTTGTATATCACGGGTGTAGTACATCTTGGTTTTTGTTACCCAAAAATTACTTTGCCTATAAATAAAATTAGAAAATATATAGAGGGAAAATAGAGGGAAAGGACCAAATTGACTACATCTGAGCTCGCTGGTATTTTGGAGAAGCGCGCGTATGCAGTTGGAAAGCAATTTTCTTACGCTTTGCTACATACAAATAGCTCTAAATCCTAAACTATTTACGCTACCGTTAAGACATTTATGTTCTTGTACGTAGAAATACACACATTGTCATAAGCTATTAATAATATGGTCCATTACAAGTTTTTAATTCAAATTATTAACAATACTAAAAACACGTGGTCTCTGACAGTAAAATCCTACTTTT
This sequence comes from Sweltsa coloradensis, assembly GCA_024449915.1. Classification (NCBI taxonomy): domain Eukaryota; kingdom Metazoa; phylum Arthropoda; class Insecta; order Plecoptera; family Chloroperlidae; genus Sweltsa; species Sweltsa coloradensis. The sequence goes on from JAMZAV010002749.1 coordinate 276,928, forward strand.
TACCCCCCCAAAAAAATATTTTTCACCCCTTATGTTTTTTGTATGCTTTTAAATAAATTTTTCTTCAAGTCAAAACTTATTTCATTATTTTCCCTTTGTTCGTTCGTGCGCTACAACGTTTTATCTAAAAAGCATATTGGCGGCCATTTTATCCAAGATGGCGGCGGAAAAAATTGAAGAACACCTAGATTAATTAAAGTACGATGGTACCAACCGTTTAAAACCAAAAAATCAATTTCGGCACGCAAATCGAGCCAAGGCCCTTTTTTGTACATCTCAGCCCCTACTAATAGGTTGATTTTCAACATGCATCTTTTGCGTAACTCAACAACGTGGTGTTTCCAATTTAGCTTTTTGTCAAACACCATGCCGAGAAGACGGACATTTGGTTTGAATTGAAGTTCTATATTGTTAAACCAGAGTTGTGGGTCATTTTGAATCCCTTGAAGACGACAAAAGTGAATGCACTGAGTCTTTTCGGGAGAGAATCGTGTCCCCCGCTTTCTAGCCCATTCACTTATATTGTTCAATCCAATTTGCACGTGTCTTTGAGCTGTTGATAAATTTACCGATCTGTAGAAGATTCCCAGGTCATCTACAAATAGGCAGACATAAGGCTCTTTGGAATACAATCCACAACACTGTTTATGCCAATAGCAAATAGTGACACCGACAAGACTGAGCCTTGTGGTACACCTGTTTCCAGTGAGAACGAGTCTGACAAAACATTGTTAACACGCACTTTGAATGTTCTATCTTTTAAAAAGTTTTCTAAAAATTTTGGCATGTGTCCTCGAAAACCCCACTCGTGAATCTGTTGAAGAATGTTATATCTCCATGTTGTGTCGTAGGCTTTTTCAATGTCAAAAAAGCACGCCAACAACATGCAGTTTTGAAACAAACCTTCTTGAATAAAGGTCTCTATTAAAAATTATAAACTAAACAAAAAACTACCAAGAATCTGGACACTGAAATGTTTTAAAGATAAAACAACATTTTTCAAAAGCAATTGCAAAGACAATTCAGGGAGTAGCCATAGGTTAACGTCTATTGGATAACGACGTGAGATACCATAGGCTTATTGAGGCGCATGTGATATTATTAAGGATAATAAATGGAATTGTTATAGTGTGTTAAGATTAAGGGCGCGTCAACCGTTAGGTCATAATATAATACTCTAGCCTAGGGACTATGGGGAGGAGGGGCCCATGCTTGTCCGTTTATTTTTTTTGTTTTTGTTTATTTTGATTAAGGACGCGTCAACCGTTAGGTCATAATACACAACTCTTGCCTAAGGGGGGGATGGGTAGGAGGAGCCTATGCTGGTCAGAACCAGCCACGGGTAAGGGGAGGAAGGGGGGTTTCTCACGTCGCAGTCGTCATCGTCTTTGTCATCGTTCGTGTTGTTATTGTCATCGTTGCCGAAGGGTCGTCAAAAGAAGAGGGCAAGGTTCCCGACGACGATTGCCAGAGCTCGCCTCTAGTTTCAGGGAGTAAATATTCGCCCCTCTTATACTAGCTGATGTTTGCGAGGTGGACTTTTTTCTCTGGAATCGCCTTTTACGATTAGCAGAGCTATGCTCCGGGCCAATTCTACCCCGGGTCCAGACGGGGGAGGAACTTCTCTGTATCTTGTCGTGAACTAATCCAATAGACAACAACTCTACATTTATTCTTTACCAGTTGTACTATTCACTTCAATTAAATACTTTTTCGACATAGACTTCTCACTCTAAACATGAAACACTAAATAAATACTCTTCACGAAGTCTTCGATGTGCTGGCCTGATCAAATATAACAAAAATGTAAACAAAACAAAACTCCTTCCTTAGCAACCAAATAAAACATAATGCACCGCCACCTGAGAGCTTAGAATGAAGATCGTTGTAATAACGTGTCAAAGAGTTTAGAATTACAGGGATCTTATAGGCCGTGGTAATGCAGAGAAAATATCATGACGAAGACGTGAGAAACTAGGCGCCATCAACCGGATAGGTCATAATTCTGCCGCTTTTGATATTTTAAGATAATAATTTGAGTTTTTTGTGGTTGATGATTATATTAAGGTTACCTAAGTTTTGGATAGGAGAGTAAAAAATAGAGGTGATAGGATAGCAAAAGAAAAATTATTGTTTCGAATGAAAACAGGAAATGTGTTTATGTGAATTATGTTTAAAAAAAATTGTGTGAGAGATTTAGAATATTTGTCACAGTTTTTTATATTATAATTAAAGTTCGATGTATGATTGGTAGATATCAAATTGCTAGCGCAAAGCCTCATTACATGATGTACATTCTGCTATTACATATGATGCACGGTTTAAAGATACATCTTTCGTGTCACATCTGGGAACAACCATTTCTCTTTTCAGGAGATAACTGTGAAGTGTGTGTGAACGTTACTTTTGTTAAAATGCAACTTCCCCATCTACACTACTTATCGGATCAAAATAAAATTAACATATTCGTGACCGGAACGGACATTCTAAATGATTTGGCCACCTCAGATTTTGTCGCCGTTTAGTTTAAAAAAAACTTTCAATTAACTTTAATGTGACTTTTTAACTTTTTGAACGATTTGCCACAAAACTAATGGCATTCAATCAAGAACGAAGCTTGCGGATGGTGAAAATTTCAACTCGATCCGAGCCTCCGTTCGAACGTTATGGTGAGACATACAAACAAACAAAAAAAACAAAATAAAACACAAAAAACAAAACAAAACAAAAACCAGTGACTATTTTTTCCGGCAGAGTGAAATGGAAACGCTCGCTTCGCTCGCTTCAAAAGAACTATTTTTAAAAGTTTACTTGGATTTAGGGCGCGACATCAGTAAGCAGTGTTGTGCCGTTATCTAGATAATGTTATCTAGATAATCATCTAGATAACATTGTGTTATCTATTATCTTATCTAGATAACATGATTTCAAAGTATCTATTATCTTATCTCAGATACTATTTCTTGTTATCTTCTATCTGAATCTTCATATTAGATTACAGATACAAAAAATCAGAATCAAGTATCAATTAATGCTAACACATCGTCTAAAATAGTGTTCGTTTTTTTATCATGATTTTCAATGGGAAGATTAAGATTGGCCAAAATCTAGATCGCAATTCAATCTGTTAGCTTTTTCACATGTGGTTTTTGTAAGCAAAGAATGCCCGTTGTTTTCAATTGGGACTTAGAATACTAGGCCGCTTCGCGAACGCTTTTTTTAGTCGCATTGATAGATGAGCTTTTTGTAAGTTTCTAGTATTCGTGGGTTAACAATGGAATGCAAAATATCTGGAGCCCCAAAGACTTACTTCTGTTATCATGATAGGTGGTTATTGTCAAATTTCTATAATTACTTGATATTACTTGTTAATTATACACCCATAAAAGGCTTTTATTGAAACCTTTATTTCTATGAATTTTGGCAACTTTTTCAACTTTTTCTTTCAAAAGGCATTACATCACTATAATCTTAATGTATATGTAAAATATGAACGTTGTAGCCCCATCCGTTTGGTCAGAATTGTCCCAAACATCACAAAAATATCTTATTAAAAATCGAAACAAAATCCAAAAGTACGATAATCATAAGAAATATTTCATCGATTGTACCCAAAAACGTGGCAAGTCAAGTTCAGAGATTTCAAAGGTACCTCCAATTTGAGATCGCATATGCCGTGTGGCCGGTAGAGCGCGAAAAAACAGACAAAAAACTAACAAAAAAACGAAAACAAAACACCCAAACCATTTTTCTAGGGGTAACGTGAGTGAAAAAAAAGTACGTGACGTTGAAGTCTTCGCTTCGCTCATCCAATAATCAACAAAATATTACTAAAATTTTGGATTGGGTCTAAGCCGAATTTTTTGTATAAGTATCTATTATCTATTATCTAGATACATTGCCAGTATATGTATCTATATCTAGATACAATTCATGTCCATTATCTATTATCTGTATCTAGATACTGTTTTAGGAAGAGTTACCTATCTTTATCTAGATAATATTTTTTGGTTATCTGGCACAACACTGTCCGTAAGGTCATTAAACACCACTCTGGTCTAGAGGATGTGGGAAGTGGGGGGTGGGGGGTGGGGGCGTTCTCACGTCGCAATCGTCATCGTCATTGTCATCGTTCGTTATGCCATTTTCATCGTCGTCGGGAAAGTTGTCAAGGGAAAGAGAAGTGTACCCAACGACGATTGCCAGAGCTTGCCTCTAATTTCGGGGAGTGATTTACCTTCCCTCTTTCTAGCTGATGTTTGCGACGTGTACTTCTTCTCCTGAATATAAGCGACGTGAGAAACTAGGGCGCTTCAACCGGTTAGGGCATATTGCGCCACCTGCTGATACTGAAAGTTGATGAAATGAGTTAGTGGTGTTTGATGATTAGATTGTTTTCTAAGTATATATAAAACAATAAATTGATGATGATGATAGTTATAGCGAAACAAAAGTTATTTATGTGAATGAAATTAAAGAAATTAAGTAAATGTGTATGATGTTAATTAAATTTTGATATATATCTGACTTTGGATGAGAAATTTAGAAAGTCTGTCGCCGTTATTATAAGCACAGCCATGTTCCGGGCCATTCTACCTTGGGCCGAAACGGGTGAAACATGTCGAAAATAATAAACAACCAGACAAACCATTATATTGACTCACTCTGATGAATATTGATAGTAAATATTTCATATAAAAGTGTGCTACGTCGACGAAAGAATCAGGCACATCAACCGGGATGGTCATACTTCCCCACTTCGTGTTAGATTGCATGAAAATAGGATTTGTTGTTTATTTGATTTTCTCATTAATTAAAATAAGTTAAATAGAAAAGAGTTTTTTTAATATTGTTTTAAAGCACGTCAACCGTTAGGTGCCCTAGGGAGCTGATTCACTGATTGCGAATAACTCTGCAGTTTGGGAAACTGAACACACGTCGCTTAGCCTGAAACGTATTTTGGAGCCATCTGTGAATACCAAGTAATCCTTTGATGTTCATGCAAATCTTACTCAAGTTAATTTTGAATACACTATCGCAAGTAGAGTTTTTATCAAACGATTGATGGCAACTTTGAATGTATTATGTGCCTTGTTGCTAGGACGGCTTCAAAGTCACCGTTTGCAGTAAACTGATGGACTTAAGTCCAAATCAGAAGATAAAAACTTTTGCCATAACGGGCATAAACCATGACCTCCATCATTGGAAACAGAGCCGCTAGCCACAAGACCAACAAGTCACATCCCTGTTAGTAGCAAATAATTGCGAGATGGACTTTTTCTCTTTCCTCGCCATAACGTTATCAGAGACATGCTCTGGGCCAATTCTACCCCGGGAGGCCAAGTCTTGAGACCACTCGTTTCGAGCCGAAATTGAGTCAAGTCGCTCATTCTGTCACCGGTGACTTGGGTAAACGATAATCGGTAGTCTTGGAGCCATTTTCACGGCTTGAGGCTCCGCCCCCAACAATCCCATAGTGACCAATAGAAAACTTTGTTACAAAATAAAATCGATCAAAATCACAGCTAGTTAGATGTGTGTGTAGTTAGTGTGGCTCGTTGGTCTTGTTGTTATCGTATCTGCTTCCAATGCAGAAGATCCAGGGTTCGATTCCCGCTAAAGTCAGAAGTTTTTTAACTTCTGATTTGGACTTCAGTCCATCAGTTCTTGTCTTAGGAGTTTGTAAACGGTGACTTTGGAGCCGTCCTAGCAACGAAGCACATAATAAATTTCAGAGTTGTTCTGAATCGGCCTTGTTGATTCTGGCGTTGATTCGCGGGTGTTCGCAATGTCCATACCACTGATTGCTATATTTCCTATTAAAAATATCGATCTTTGGTTGGTTATCGCTCACTCGTCGATTGCGTCGGGGCCTGCAGGGTTGGCTTGGTCGCTTTGATTTAAAGTCCCCCACTGAAAATCAGTTATATATAACTGAGTGGGTAGACTCTAAATAAAAATTTATTTATTTATTATTTATTTATTTATTATTTATTGAAATAATTGATCTCTAAATTATGAAAGCTGTGCTATTTTGTTTTTGTTTTGTTGTTTGTTGTATTTGAAAGGTAGGCCTAGCTATCCAATGTCAGATAATTTTTTAAATGGAAATATTTAATTTAAACTTGGTGTTTGATCAATTTGGAAAAGGGGTGATGCATGTATTAATACGGGTACGTTAATTTGCCGGTTGCTAGCTCACCGTGTTACATCTATAATTGCATTTACAACGTTCAACTAGATTAAAATGTCACAATTTATAACTACCGAATCAATAACAAACTGTTTTGATCGTCTCAAGTCGACAAAGTTCACAAGTCACCACCAAATACCTCGTGGTTTGAAACGTGAAAAAACATTCGTTCCAAATCACCGTGTGACTCGTGAACTTTGTCCCCAAGACTACCGATTTGGCAATTTTGAGCGACTTTGGAGGAATTTCTCGTTTCAGAACGTGTGCGAGTTGAAACGAGTGGTTTCAAGACTTGGCTTCCTGGGGGTTTATTTGCATGAAGTGCGCGTCAACCGTTAGGTCATATTATGCCACCCTAGCCTAGGGGATATTAAATGGAGGGGCCCAGCTGGTCAGAACCAGCCACGGGTAAGAGAAAGAAATGGGGTTCTCTTCTGCCTTAAAACAGTAAATAAATAAATAAATAAATAAATTGTATTTAGAGTCTACCCACTCAGTTATATTATAACTGATTTTCAGTGGGGGACAGTAAATCAAAGCGACTAAGCCAACCCTGTAGGCCCCGATGCAATCGACGAATGAGCGATAACCAACAAAGATCGATTTTTTTAATAGGAAATATAGCAATCAGTGGTATGGACAGTGCTAACACCCACGGATCAACGCCAGAATCAACAAGGCCGATTCAGAACAACTCGGAATTTTATGTGCTTCGTAGCTAGGACAGCTCCAAAGTTACCGTTTACAAACTCCTAAGACGAGAACTGATGGACTTAAGTCCAAATCAGAAGTTAAAAAACTTCTGACTTTGGCAGGAATCGAACCCTGGAACTTCTGCATTGGAAGCAGATACGCTAACAACAAGACCAACGAGCCACACGTGAAACATATTGTCACGACGACGTGAGAAAACTAGGGCGCTTCAACCAGTTAGGCCATATTATGGCATCGCCTGTGGTATTGTAAGTTAATGGAATGACTTTAGGATGTGTTTAATTATAATATTGTTTTCTAATATTCTAAAAGAAAAGGCAAGGATGCTGATGATATTAATAGCAATGAAATATTATTTATTTCAATAAAAAATAAATGCTTTGATGTTATTCTTTTTTTAGTAAATTACTTTAAATGATATATTTAGAAAGTTTGTAGGCGTTTTCATATGAAAGAAGTTCTTCATATGATTGAAAAATATTTAAAACCGTGCGCAACCCTTTTTGTAAGTTTGTTTATTATTGAATTTGTTGTTTTTTGCTTCTCAATTATTTGATATTAGTTTAATAATGAAGAGAAAATGTTTGTTCATTGTTTATTTGGATTAAGGACGCGTCAAAAGTTAAGCCATTATGCACCACTCGAACTTAGGGGTTGGAAAATAAGGACCAATGCTAGTTATAACCAAAAATGGGTAGGGGGTGTAATGAAGGGTTCTGACGTCATGGTCGTCATCGTCTTTGTCATCGTTCGTGTTGTCAATTGGTCGTCGTAATCGGAAGGTCGTCACGGGAAGGTTTTTCGGTTAATTTGGATTAAGGACGCGTCAACCGTTAGGTCCTAATGAACCTCTCTATCCTAGAGAGAGGGGGGGGGGAATGGGCCCATGCTGATCAGAATCAGCCACGGGTAAGAGGAGGAAAGGGGTTTTCCACGTCGCGGTCGTTATTGTCTTCGTCATCGATCGTGGTGTCATTGTCATCATCGTCATCGAGGGGTCATCAAGGGAAGCAAGAGGTGTCCCCGACGACTATTGCAAGAGCTCGCCTCTAGTTTCGGGGAGTTAAATACTCCGCTCTTAATTTCTGTGTTTGCGAGGTGGACTTTTACTCTTGAATCGTCTTAAACGGTTAGCAGAGCCATGCTCTGGGCCAATTTAACGCCCGAAGAAAAAAGCGACGTGAGAAACTAGGGCGCTAACCGGTTAGATCATATTGCACCGCCTGTGATAATGAAATTTGATGAGATGATTCAATGGTGTGTTTGATGATTATTTTGTTTTCTTTGTTTGTTTATTTGGATAAAGGACGCGTCAACTCTTAGATCAAAATGCACCACTCTAACCAAGGGGGGGAGGAGGGGCCCATGTTGGTCAGAACCAGACACGGGTAAGGGGAGGAAAGGTGGGGTTCTCACGTCGCGGTCGTCATTGTATTCGTCATGCGTGCGTGGTGTCACGGACGTCCGCGTCGTCGAGGGGTCGTCAAGGGAAGGGCTCAGGGTCCCGACGACGATTGCCAAAGCTCGCCTCTATTTTCCGGGAGTAAAATACTACCATTCATACTTGCTGATGTTTGCGAGGTGGACTTTTTCTCTTGAATCGCCTTGTACGATTAGCAGAGCCATGCTCTGGGCCTATTCTACCCCGGGCCCAGACGGGGTTAGTAATATTTCGAGCAGGACAGAATCAACCACATGAACCTTGGCATTAGAATTTAGTTTTGGATTAATTTATTTAAAGGGCGTGTCAAGTGTTGGGTTATAATGCGCCACCTAAGACCAGGTGATATACGGAGGATAATCCCATGCTGGTCAGAACCAGCCACGGGTAAGGGGAGGAAAGGGGGCCATCCTAGAACCCTAAAGCTGATAGAGGAATAATATATTGGAAGCGTTCGGCTTTAGCTTCACTGGGTTGTCTTAGACCTTCATATCTAGGACATGTTGAGCGGACAGACCCGAGCTGGACATATCGAGCCAAAGTGATGGAAGTCCATGTTTGGTTTGCTGAATACGTCTATGGTCGGCAGATTAAAACCAGATGTCATTGCAACCAGCCAAGACGAGAAAACCGAAGACAAAATCAAAGACACTCCCAAACTAAAGAACACCCCCTACATACCATCCCAAACTAAGACAGAACTTCTTCGTAATGTTTCATGAACAATTTTGGTTCATCTTCAACAAGAATAACAAAATGTATTGTATTTATTTCGAGTGAAATGAAACACGTCATTGAAAGTACAGAATGCGAACGAGACAGACAAAATGGCGTAGGTTGACGTTCTCTCAACAATACATCATCCACAGCCTTTCAAAGACGTGACTTTCACCGCCGCCTGGATGTATGTAAAGGCAGAGTCGATAAAGAAGTTTCCCCGTTTCTTTATCGACTGGTAAAGGTAAAAATTTACATCTAGACGGCCGTGACCTCACTCTCCTACACCGCAGCGACAAAACACGCATTTGTGCTGCAACGCAAAAGAAAATAGTGCCGAATAATTAGCGATAAATAATGTTATAATAACTTATACTAGGAAAACGCTTAAGTTCCACCGCGTTGTTGGATGAGCGTAATTGGTGCATTGAGTAGCCAAGTGTCGGCTACTCAATGCACAAATTACGCTGCGCGGATTATGCGGATTTTCTGTTGTTCTGTGAAAAAATCATTACTAAGTTGAAGATTTTTTTAAAATTAATTTAAATTAAATATAAAAAAATCAATTTTTTAATTTTTTTAGTTAATCGTCATTTTAAAAAGGGGAAAAAATCGTGAAATTTCGATTTTCATAAGAAATTATTATGTAATTTTACTCAAATTTCACACGAATATATTAATTCATAAAATAAAGGTTCTGAGAAAAAATCTTTACAATCGGATAAAGCATGTAGGTGGTATAAGTCAACGAATTGTTTCAAAAAAGAAAAAACCCGTAAAATTTCGATTTTCATGAGAAATAATTTTTATATTGCGCTTAAATTTCACAAGAATATCTTAATTCATAAAATTAAGGTTCTGTGAAAAAATAATTAAAATCGGATAAAGCATGTAGGTGTTATAAGTCGAAGAAATGTTTTAAAAATCGAAAAAAATCGTAAAATTGCGATTTTCATGAGAAATAATTTTTTGATTGCGCTCAAAAACGTGGCAGTTCCAAGTCTAGAGATTTCAAAGTCCTCCATAAAATTTCATCGCAATCGGAATATCGGTATAGTCGGAATTGTGTGGACAAACAGACAAAAAAAAAAAAAGAAAGAAAAAAAAACATTCTGGAATTTTTTCTCCAGTGTAGTAGAATGGAATCTTCGCTTCGCTCGCTACGCTCATTCAAAAACCAATCGATGTTATAATTGAATGGGCCAGGTCAATAAGTGCCCATGTTACAAAAATTGCGCAAATGAGTTAGGACCGCCATTCTATTCTCCAGGCATAGGGGCATCATATTAATGCAAGAAACACCCAATTTCGAGCAGTTATAAGCCATTTACCAGGCGATGAAAATTTGGCTCAAGGCAATAACTGACCAAGTACGTGTTACTTGGTCATTTCTTGCCATGAGGTTGGCGATCATGGGACTACTTATGTAGATATTAACTACAGTAAGGCATCCTACCCCTCTCCTAGTCTTATTTTATACTGTTTTACAAATAATTAAAGATAAAATAATATATTTTGAGTAAAATTTAAAAAATTATATATATTTTGGGTAAAATTTACAAAATATTAATGTACATATATATTTTTATTTTTACATTTATTTTTCAAGTGACGTGCTAGTTTATTGATATGTGGCTGAAAAGGGGTTAATGTAAAAGGCTAAAAAAATGGTTTTGTTCCTTTAAATGAAAAAAGTTAATGCAAGAAATGCCCAAGTGACAACCTCAAGTCAATAACTGACCAAGTAAAAAAAGTTCCCGATTTTTTTCCAGGAAAAGTAAAGTCTAAAAAAAAAATCCTTAAATTATATTGTTAGGTATCATAAGGTTAAGTAGTGTGCAATTTTGTATGCTTTTAAATTAAAAATTGGCTGCGTTATCTAGTTGTATCGATTTATCTCAGAATGTGGTCTGTGTAACTTGGTCAGTTATTGACTTGGCCCATTCAATTTAGTTTTTAAGATTATTTGTAATCAGGGTGCGTCAACCGTAAGGTGTTTCATAATGCGACACTCTGGCTTATTGGAGAAGACTGTGTTGAGATATCTTCACTTGCTGGGGTGTATGCTGATGAAGGGGCTGGGGGGTTCGAAATTCTCACTTCGTAGTCGTTGTATTTAACTATGAATCCAAATCCAAAAACACAACATAAGAAACTAGTATGTACGTCAAGCCGGTAAAACATAATATTGCAAAGTCAAATATTTGTATGATAATAAAATAGGACTACTTAATTTATTACATTATTAACTAGGCGAGTAATGTGGACGGGTACCCGGGTCGTAAAAAAGTTGGGTTTCGTCATCCCTACTGTCAAGTTACAGGTTCCATATCGCACTATAACCTTTTGGTACAAGGGCACTTAAAGCTCGTTGAGTAGTAATTTCGAGCCGAGTCGAGTGTTTGGTAGAGGTGCCGGGTCGCGGCCTAGTGTGAAAACGTAAAAATCGTTACCTATTTTTGGCGCTACCTTACCAACCCTGATTAGTAATAATAGTACCCAGGACTCGCACACCCCTATTTTGTTGTTGATTAGATGTATTTTATTTGAAGGGTTGCTTTACGCTGGAATGGGACCTACTCCGCTGAACACATTTCTTAGTTTATAACATTTACGTCTAACAACAATGAATGTGAAGAATCTGTTCCTATTCCCAAGACATTAGTCAGGATTCTAATACTCAAATACAAGAAACACCCCAAATAACGTCTTCAACACAAATAGGATCAAATCTGATAGCACCTACTAGTGAGCCCATACCAAATATAGGAGAAACGCATCAAACTGCTACACTGAAGACGACGACGTGAGAAACTAGGGCGCTTCAACCGGTTAGGTCATATTGCGCCGCCTGTGATAATGAAAGTTGATGAGATAAGTTAATGGTGTGTTTGATGATTTTATTGTTTTCTTAGTGTATATATAACAAAATCCGAAAAGAAAGCGAATGTCATCAAGTACATAGACGGAGAAGAACCTCAACCCAAAAAGGTCCACCTTATCTGCTCATGTGATATGGTTTGGTAGTGTAGAGGAAACGGAAAATGTTACACAAGCCAGTCAGGTAAAAAAATCACTTATTATTTTATACTTAACAAATAATCACAAAATGTATGTTGCCTTAGTTTGTTGTAATGTCTTTGTCATTTTCATTTATAATCATCACTGGTGCATTATGGTCGACATGAAAGATTAGAGAATGAGAGACATAAGAATATACTTGTGTTAATGGATAGTGTAGCTATATTGTCACTATTTAATTTTAGGTCACGGGGTTCTGATGGGGCATCATTCGAGGAAGGTGCTTAGTTATGCAACCCGAATAATGTCGTGTAGAAGGTGCGAGCACTCTTCAAACGTGTTTCATGATTGTTGCTCAAACTTCACAAAACGTTCAAAAGCAGACTTGGCTGTAAGCTAAGTGGCAGACAACTCAGTATTTGAAAGCAAACCAGTAGATGTAGGTGTTCTTATTGGAGATGAAGATTCTTCCGCCATGACTAGCAATAAAGCAGTGAAACCATGCAGATGTTAGCAAATCGTTCCAAACGATGACGTGAGAAACTAGGGCGCTTTAACCATTTAAGTCATATTGCGTCGCCTGTGATAATGAAAGTTGATGAGATAAGTTAATGGTGTGTTTGATGATTAGATTGTTTTCTAAGTGGTTATGTCACAAAAATAAAATGATGATAATGATGGTAATAGCAAAACAAATAATATTTTTTTAGTTTATTTGACGCGTCAACCGTTAGGTCATATTGCACCACTCAAGCCTAAGGGGATATAGGGAGGAGGCCTATGCTGGTGAGAACCTACATGGGTAAGAGGGAGGAAAGAGGAGGGTCTTAAGTCACGGTCGTAATCTGCTTTGTCATCGTTCGTTGTGTCATTGTCACCGTGAATGGGGAGGTCGTCAAGGGAAAGAAGAGATGTTCCCAAAGACGATTGTCAGAGCTCGCCTCTAGTTCCGGGGAGTAATATCCTCCCTTCTTAATAGCTGATGTTTGCGAAGTGGACTTTTTCTTTCGAATCGCAACTTTTTTTGTTTTTTGTTTATTTGGATTAAGGACGCGTCAACCGTTAGGTCATAATGCACCACTCTAGCCTAAGGGGGGGGGGAGGAGGAGCCCATGCTGGTCAGAACCAGCTACGGGTGAGGGAAAGGGGGGTTTCTCACGTCGCGGTCGTCATCGTCTTTGTCATCTTTCGATGTGTCATTGTCATCGTCGCCGGGGGGTCGTCAAGGAAAGGGGGCAAAGTCCCCGACGACGATTGCCAGAGCTCGCCTCTAGTTTGAAGAGAAAAAATACTCCGCTCATACTAGCTGATGTTTGCGAGGTGGACTTTTTCTCTTGAATCGCCTTTAACGATTAGCAGATCCATGCTCTGGGCCAAGTTCTACTCCAGGCCCAGACACAGGTTGGTTAGTCAACTTCAGGCGACGTGAGAAACAAGGGCGCTTCAACCGGGCAGGTAATTTTATGTGAATCAATCCAGAAATCGAAAATCCATCTCAGCGGGGTATACAATGCACCAACAATCCAGATATTACAATAATGGATCAATTTTTGAGAAGGTCAGGTTTAAGATTATGTTTTGTTTATTTGGTTACGGACGCGTCAACCGTTAGGTCATAATGCACCACTCTAGCCTATTTTTAGGACTATACACAACTCAAAACAAAGCAACGATTACGATATTTCAAAGGTTAATCAACCTCCTTTATCAGGTTTTTAATGAAAGTTGAATTAACAGGACAGCAGAATGGGCTTTAAATACAAACAAACAATGCCATATTAACAAAACAAAATGCACCAAAGAACAAAACAAAAAATTTGGTTGTAGTTGTTATTAAAAACCAGTAAAATAAATTATCTAGGGCGACGATCGTCGCCCGGCAGACAAGCGCATGCGACTGCTTAGGCGACACGAACTCCAGCCCTATATACAGCTACCAGAGTTGGGGGGTTTTCAGCTATCTGCACACGCCGCCCCGAAAAAGTTACAATCTTGAAACTCGGTATATGACCTGGTATGTGGTCCATGACATACCAAAAAAAAATCAACCCGATCCGACAACTCGTTCTGTGTTAAAAAAAGGCTCTCAACATCGTCAAATTCCTTTCGGCTGGCTGGTGGCTGGGTGGGTATTCTCCGCGGAGATTAATTTAGCCTACAGAGAAAACGGTAAATCTTAGAACTATGAAACTTGGACCACACTTAGATGTACTTCAGACGCAGTGACGTTTGCTTTCAAAACCAAAATCGGGTAACAGGGACTGAAGAAAATCAAAATTTGGATGATAATCAAAACGCGTAATTTCAAAGCGTGGTAATTTGTACAGACTTGAAATTAAACATGCTGTTAGATACATCCCTTATCGTATCTTCGTTTATAATAAACAACTTCACTTGATTCAAACTCAGAATATCTTTCATTCTTTATCACTATTGAATATGGAAAGCAAAATTGGGTAACGGGTACCGGAGAAAATCAAAATTATCAAAAGTAGGATATTCCGTACTCTTATGAATAATACGCTACACTGAGAAAACGGTTCATTTTAGATCTTTGAAACTAGGGCCACACTCAGATGTACCTCATATAACCAAAACCGGGCAATTGGGACCGGTGAAAATCAAAATCAAAATCAAAACGCGTATTTGCTCAGGCGCAGTAATTTGTTCAAGCTTGAAATTAAACATGCTCTTAACCATTATAAATATCTAGTGCTTAAAACACAAGGGGTATCTTTGGGGGGGCCGTGGGCTCAAAAATGTCAAAAAACAACTTTGAACTAAACAAATTTAATCATTTAAAGTCCATCATTCACACCATGATAGCAAACGAACAACAAAAAGATGTTGTATCCAACCAAATACAAAAATTTGTAAAAAAAAAAAAGGCAGCCAAGCTCTCCTTCAAAACTCTTTGGCTTTGAATGCTGTGAGATATATAAGTTAAGCCAAGCTTTTTATTCTTTCTCCCTAGTTTCGCTTTGAAAATAAGTAAGATCATTTCGCCTGTTGACGAGCGCCAAGCCAACGATTTTTGTCGTATAAAAGTAAAGTTTTTAAACTCGAAATCATAAAAAATGGCTTAGCCATTGAATTTGGTTCATGGCCAATAACTTTTTTATGATTTCGAGTTAAAAAAATCTACTTTTTTACCACAAAAATTGTTGGCTAGGCGCTCGTCAACAGGCGAAATGATCTTACTCATTTTCAAAGCGAAACTAGGGAGAAAAAATAAAAAGCTTGGCTCAACTTCTATATCTCACAGCATTCACAGCCAAAGACTTTTGAAGGAGAGCTTGGCTGCCGTTTTTTTTTTTACAAATTTTTGTATTTGGTTGGATAAATTATACAAAAACAAGAAAGAAGAAGAATTATTATGGTTATGAGTTACAGAAACTTTCCAAATTCCAGGAAAATCAATGCTAGGCGCACTTATTACATTATTAGTAACAAACATCAATGCAGCCTCTTTAAGTTGACGATTATGAAGATTGGCTTCATGAAGGATGATGGATGAGTTGTTCCAACCACATAATGGTGATTCTCATCAGTATATAGTATGTTCCTCTAGATTAGCAGAGCATGTTTATGAAAACACAAAGAAAACTCTTCCTCAATAACGACGACGTGAGAAACTAGGGCGCTTCAACCGGTTGGTCATATTGCGCCGCCTGTGATATTGAAAGTCGATGGGATGAGTTATTGGTGTGTTTGATGATTAGATTGTTTTCTAAGTGTAACTTATATTTAACAAAATAAATGATGATGATTGTAATAGCAAGTCAAAAGTTATTTTTGTGAAATAAAAACAAATGAATTAAAGAGTGTGTATGATGTGAATTAAATTTAGTTATATAGATTACTTTGTATGAGAAATTTAGAAAGTTTGTCGCCGTTATCATATGAGAGAATTTCTTCACCGTTCGTGGTGTCATATTCGTCATCGTCGTCGAGGGGTCGTCAAAGTTAGGGTAAGAGGTTCCCGACGATGACTGCCAGATCTCGCCTCTATAGTTTCGTTATCGTAGGTTCTTAACAGCTGATGTTCGAGATAGACATTCTCTCTGTCCAAGCCATTTAAGATTAGTGCAATGCCATGTTATGGGCCAAACTCTGATCAGTTTCAGACAGAGGTTATTAATATTAAGGGCGCGTCAACCGTTAGGTCATATAACGACACTATAGCCTAAGAGATATGGGGAGGAGAGGACAATAGAACCTGAGATGGGTAGGTGGAGTAAAGGGGGGTTCT
This sequence comes from Sweltsa coloradensis, assembly GCA_024449915.1. Taxonomy (NCBI): domain Eukaryota; kingdom Metazoa; phylum Arthropoda; class Insecta; order Plecoptera; family Chloroperlidae; genus Sweltsa; species Sweltsa coloradensis. The sequence continues at coordinate 293,266 of JAMZAV010002749.1, forward strand.
CACCACGTGGTTGTCATCGTCTTTGTCATCGTTCGTTGTGTCATTGTCATCGTCGTTGAGGAGATCGTAAAAAAAATGATAAATGTGCCCGAAGACGATTAACGCGAGTTCTGGGGAGTAATAATTTGTTTATTTAGATTTAAGACGCGTCAACCGTTAGGTCAATTTGCACCACTCTAACTTAGTGGATATGGGGAGGAGGGTCCCATGCTGGTCAGAACCAGCCACGGGTATAAGGGGAGGAAAGGAGGTTCTCACATCGCGGTCGTCATCGTCTTTGTCATCGTTCGTTGTGTTATTGTCATCGTCGCCGGGGGGTCGTCAAGGGAAGGGGGCAAGGTACCTGACGACGATTGCCAGAGCTCGCCTCTAGTTTGGGGAGTAAGATACTCCGCTCTTTCTAGCTGATGTTTGCGAGGTGGTCTTTTTCTCTTGAATCGCCTTTTACGATTAGCAGAGCCATGCTCTGGGCCAATTCTACCCCGGGCCCAGACGTAGGATAACAGTTATTTTATAGGCCGTGTTATTGCCGAGATTACATTCCTCGGTCGATATATTATAGTTTTTAAGTTAACTCGGATTAAAGGCGCGTCAACCGTTGCGTCATAATTCGCCACTCTAGCCTAGGGGACCTATAGACGTACCAACGTGAATGTGTCTCATGAAACATGAGAAACTAGGGCGATTAAACCGGGTAGGTCATATTGCGCAACCTATTTAAGATAATAAAAATAGTTTGTTGTGTTTAATTTTTATTGTTTTCTTAGGTTAATATCATGATAGAGATGATTATGCTCAAAAGAAAAAAGAACATGTATTTATGTACAATTGTTTGTTTTGTTTGTTTATTTGGATTTAGGACGCCTAAACCATTAGGTTTTGATGCACCACTCTAGCCAAAGGGATATGGGGAGGAGGGGCCTATGCTGGTCAAAACCAGCCACGGTTTAAGGGAGGGAGGGGGGTTTCTCACGTCGCGGTCGTCATCGTCTTTGTCATCGTTCGTTGTGTCATTGTCATCGTCGTCGAATGTCGTCAAGGGAATGGGGCAAGTTCCCCGACGACGATTGCCAGAGCTCGCCTCTAGTTTTAAAGAGTAATATACTCCCCACTTATACTAGCTGATGTTTGCGAGGTGGACTTTTTCTCTTGAATCGCCTTTTACGATTAGCAGAGCCATGCTCTGGGCCAATTCTACCCCGGTACCAAAAAAAATTAGGGCGCGTCAACCGCTTGGTCGTAACACGCCACTGGAGCTGAAGGGATGTGACAAGAAAAGTCCCATGCTGGCCAGAAGTGATAGAAATAGTTTTGGTTTGTTTGGATTAAGGGCGCATCAACCGTTACGTCATAGCTCATATTGCGCCACTCTAGCGTAGGGGGTATGGTAAGGTTTATCCCATGTTGGTCAGATCCAGCCAAGGGTAGATAGAGGACAAAGGGGTGGGGGTTCATTACTCGTCTTCGTCATTGTCTATTTATCGTTCCTGTTGTCGACCATCGTCATCGTCGCTGGAAAGGAAATTAAAGGGAGGAGGATATGTCCCTGGCACGATTGTCAGAGCCTGCCTCCAGTTTCGGGGAGTGATAAAACTCCCTGACATAACCAGCTAGTGTTCGCGATATAGGCCTATACTGTACAGCAGCTTTCCTCGCCTTGTACGATTGTCATAGTCATGCTCGGGCGTCAACTGTTACGGTAATAATGTGCCACTCTAGCCTTGAGGTTAAGGGAGGAGGTGCCCATGCTGGTAAGAACCAGCCAAGGGTAGGGAGGGGAGGTCGTCAAGGGAAGAGTAAAGCTGCCCGACGACGACCGCCAGAGCTCGCCTATAGTTTTGGGGTGTAATACTCCCCTACGAACGGACTGGTCTTTCTCTTTCCTCGGCTTCAGGATTAGCAGAGCCATGCTCAGGGCTGAATATACTTACCTGGGCCCAGAGGGGGGATTATTATATGTATAGTTAGATTTGATGTATGAGGCTGACAAGTAGAACAAGTAGAGAAACTAGGGCGCTTCAACCGTGTAGGTCATACTGCGCCGCCTGCGATATTGTAAGTTAATAAATCGAGTTTGATGTGCGTTTGATTTTTATGTTGGTTTCATAGTACGGTATATTGTTTGGTTAATTTTGTAAAAGGGCGCGTAAACCGTAAGGACATAGTAGGTTCGTTCGCCTGTGCTGCACTTTGCACTGCACTGTACTGCACTGCACCGTGAGTTCATTTCGGTACAGTGCAGTGGTTCATCAAGTGCAGTCGTTACAGACGAACGATCAAAGCTGTCACTGGCGCAAAAATTCGATTTTTTTTTCATATTGTGTCTAGGCTTGACTTCCTTAACCTACAAATTCTCATTACGGAAATCTAAAGTTTGATCAAGTAGGGTAGGCCTAGCCCCTTTTTACCACTCTCTGAGGTTATGCTTGGGATCACACTAGGCCCAGGCCCACAGGCATCATTAGGCCTAGGGCTACTTGACAATGACTAGCCCTATCTTTCGATTGGCGTAGGCCTAGCCTATAACCATGGGCTATTCCTATCAGTCTATTGTGGTGAAAACAAAAAGTGGTTCCGTCGACTGAAGGGTCAATTTTCATAATTTCTCCTAAAACAGGAAATGTTATACATAAGCCTAGGTAATAATATTATTTTGAATAGGGCCTAGGCCTACTAAGCTTAGCAAATTGAAGCGGTTAGGGGCTGGGCAGGGCTAGCCCTAGCTAGAACCAATTAGGTCCAGCCAGATCTGGAGATTGTGCTCAAGTTTATCCTTCACTTAGGGGCCTACTCTAGGCTTAGAACGGTTTTTGCAGGAATATTAATTAGTAATTAACCTTGTGAAGAACACTACGTACCTTACTTAAACTAAAAGGTTATGTTAGGGGCCTAGACCTAGCACAGCACATCAGGCTGTGCCAAGCCCTCTCGGACTAGGCCCTAGGCTTCGTTTTCTTTAAAACGTGTCTATTAAACGTACTTTTATACACCTTCGCACTCGAAAAAGTAATTACTTTGATCCCGATTTAAAAAAATAGCTATCTTTGGTTCCATCTTTTCAATTTTTGGCGCTAAACTGCTGCACTGTACTATTGCACCGCCTCCAGAGAGCGTGCAAAAGTTCATGAACTAACTGCACTAGTTCAGTCTGCACTTCTCAGACGAACGGCGACCATCTTCTTGCACGACTACAGGCGAACGGTGAAAAGTGCTGTAGTTCAGATTCGTGCAGAAAGTGCAGTACAGGCGAACGAACCTAATGCGGCACACTAGCCTTGAGGATGTGGGAAGCACAGAACCAGTCACGGGCAAGGGAAAGATGGGAGTTTCTCACGTCGCCTGACAGAGCTCGCCAATAAGTTTCAGGGTGCAATATAATCAAATTCATTTTATGTGGAACTTGATGTGTAGTATATTATGTGACAAGTGTGTGATTAAGACAAGGACTTATCTCTTTCTTAGCTTTCAACGACTAGCAGAGGCGAGCTCTGGGTCACATTCTTTCCCCCACCCAGACTACACAAAAGACAACTAATATGTCTTCTAAGTTTGTATACAATACATGATAATGTTAAAGATGATTATTGTAATAATATTTAACCCGAACAATAAATTCAAACAGTTTTATATTTTTGATTGAGTTTATTTCGATCAAGGGCGCGTCAACCGTTTGGTAATCGGGGAGTGACATACTCCCTTACATAGGGTATTAGCTGAAGTTTGTGAGATGGAATTTTTCCCATTCCTCGCCTATTACAATTAGCAGAGTCATGCTCTTGGTTAAAGTCTATCAAGGGCCCAAACATGGAATAAAATGACGACGTGAGAATCTAAGGTTATGAAACCGGTCAGGTCATATCATAGAGCTACCATTAGTACCTAGAGTCACCACCATGTCCGGGATTCAAGGCAATTTGAACGAGCAAAGATGTCTTCTGAGTGTGGCATGGCAGCGCGGAATTCAAACTGGCGGTGGTAGTTTTTACGTACTGTATGAACAGTATATTTATCGGCTTGGATACTGATCTTTTCAATGTTGAATCATATAATTTAAGAATGAATGAAACATTGTTTTGGGTTGTTTATAGTCATTACTCATTAAAGGCACTGTAGCAAAGATTACACTATGCAACAATAACTTCCCTCCCCCCACCCATAGGCTAGGTCTATCTGCAATTGTTACACGATAAATGTATGGACAGTGCGAACACCCGCGGATCAACGCCAGAATCAACAAGGCCGATTAAGAACAACTTTGAATGTACTACTATGTGCCTCGTTACTAAGATGGCTCCAAAATCACCGTTCACAAATTCCGAAGCTAAGAACTGATGAACTTTAGTCCTCCTAATCAGAAGTTTAAAAACTTCTGCCTATAACGGGAATCGAACTCTGGACCGCCTGCATTTGAAGTAGAGACGCTAACCACACGACCAACGCACTATACTATTGTGGAGATTTGTATTATGTTCAAATATCTCGAAAATCATTTGCAAAATTAATTTGGTTTTTTATTTATCAATTTCATTAATCGGGAAACACTCCCGTAGGTCAAGGTGTAATAGATTTTATGTAAATCATCTACAATGCACCAACAATCCAGATTTTAAGAAGTTAACCGTCCCGGTAGCTTAGGGGTAAAGCACTAGACCGGCAATCGGGAAACCGGGGTTCGATACCCCGCTGGGATGGATTTTGTAATTTCTGGATTGATTTACAAAAAATGTTTTTTTTAAATTTTTAAATTAATTAATTAGGCCTAATTAAATTTAAAAAAATTAAAAATTAATTAATTTTAATGGTTTCTACAGGGTTGGCTTGGTCGCTTTGATTTACTGTCCCCCACTGAAAATCAGTTATATAACTGAGTGGGTAGACTCTAAATACATTTTTTTTATTATTTATATCTGACATAGTTATTAATATGTAAAGATATTATTTTAATTCTTAAGCGACTTTTTTTATTCTTATAGTTTTGTCATGTAACAGGGTAGTTTACCATTGTTACTAGTTTTACCATAAGGATGGTTACATTCGCCTGGTGTTATGGTTGTCACCTGTCGCAATCTCTGTAAACAACGAATGTTTTGGTTGCATACATAGGAATGTGGCGACTATGTAAACGTATGACGTTAATTAAACAGTTACGTTCGTGTTGTTTTTTGGAAGAATGCGAACGTAGTTCAACAAGTTGACAAGGAATATTTAATGAGGCCAGGAGGGGAGTTTCCACATCTTGAACACATCTACATCTTGAAGACGATGGTGGGAGTTAGGAGAAGACACGTGTTTGGCGACCAGACATGGAAGAATCCAGGAGGGGACGAGAGAGGGGGTGCTGACTATGGACTTGAGCCTCATGGGAGGGGAGAGTGCGAGGAGTCATAAGTTCGAGGCTTGGTGGTGACAAAAGGGCGAGCGGATCGGGGAGTTGTATTTCGGCTTGCATGAAGACAAGGTGTCTTCTGCCGATCCGAGGTCCAACCCAAGCGATTTGATCATCACCAGGACTAGGTGTCCATACTGAGTAATCACCTAAGAGAATCGCAAGCTGAGGAGACGAGGTTAAGAGTGCTCGTCACGCACCGACGTCCGCTAACACCACCGACGCCCACCGACGTTAACGCTCGCCGACGCCCACCGACGCCCACCGTCGAGAACGCCCGCCGACGCTCACCGACGCCCACCGACGCTTACGGCCGCCGACGCTCACCGACGACCACTGACGTCCAGCTACAACCGTCGACGTCCAACCAGGGGGTCCAACGGCCGTTACGACTCCTCCATACCAGGGTACGGGGTGAGGGTAAGCCTTGAGCACGTTAACTAATAAATCTTAGAGTATCGGGTAGAATCCACGTTCCACGATAGCCGTACATGGATGAGCTGATGACCAGAGTGGGTCGTAACTCTTAATGCAGCAATTACAGTGTGTCTCTTTGGTTGAATCCGTGTTTAATTGAGTACAGAACCTAACTCTAATCCACATCCTGGAACCACCTATCGGTTATCCTGGTCACTAAATGGTGAATGTAACAATCAACAACAAACAGGCTACGCCCCAGATATAAGCCTACCGCTGATTCAACATCTACCAGCAGTTACATTCGTTATTTATGACAGTATTTCGAATTTACTATCTATCTTTATGATCTTGGGGGAAGGGAAGTTTGTGTCACATAGTGTTATCTTTGCTACAGTACCCGTAATGACAATAAAACACACACTACAATATTTTATTAAAAAAATATATGATTCAACATTAATAAGATCAGTATCCAAGACGATAAATATACTGTTCAGTTCGTAAAATCAACAACCGCCAGTTTGAATTCCGCGCTGCCATGCCACACTCAGAAGACATCTTAGCTCGTTCAAATTGCCGATGGCGGCCCATACTCGGCAGATGGGAGTAGAGACTCTAGGTACTAAAAGTATGGTATCTCTATGTCATTTTCGATTAGCAGAGCCATGCTCTGGGCCTATTCTACCCCGGGCCCAGACTGGGAACACGAATATATCAATTTATAAAATAAGGTTCAGTATAAAAATAATTACAATCGGGTAAAGCATGTAGGTGTTAGCCCTAAGTCGAAGAAATTTAAAAAAATTGGAAAGAAAACATAAAACTGTGGTTTTTATGAGAAATAATTTTTCGATTACTCTCAAATTTCACACGAATATATTAATTCATAAAATAAAGGTTCTGTATTAAAATCAATACAATCGGATAAAGCTTGTAGGCGTTATAAATAGGAGATTTTTTTTTAAATAGAAAAAAATCGTAAAATTGCAATTTTTATGAGAAATATTTTTTTAAATTACGCTTAAAAACGTGGCAGTTCTAAGTTCAGAGATTTTGAAGGCCTCTAGTAAATTAAATCGCAATTGGAGTATCGTTTAAGCCGGAATCGTGTGGACAAACACACAAAAATACAGAAAAAAAGAAAAAAAACGTTCCGGATTTTTTTCTCCAGTGTAGTGAAATGGAATCGTCGCTTCGCTCATCCAATTAAATGATGTTATGGTGTGTTTGATAATTATATTGTTTTCTAGATTTAAAAAAAAGAAAATTATGGTGATCATAGGTCAACAAAATCTGAGTGAAATAATTTACCCGAGAGCATTGAGGAGGAAGAGGATGGAATACATTTAAAATGTTGATTGGAAACATTATAATAACATGCAGTGGCGCGCCGAACCCTTCAATAGGGAAGCTAAGTAGCGTGCGCGGCAAAGATTGGTTTATTTGGATTAAGGACGCGTCAACCGTTAGGTCATAATGCACCACTCTAGCCTAGAGAATATGGGGAGGAGGGAGCCCATGCTGGTCAGAACCAGCCACGGGTAAGGAAAGGAAGGGGGATTCTCACGTCACGGTTGTCATTGTCTTTGTCATCGTTCGTGGCGGCATTGTCGTCATCGTCGTCGAGGGATCGTCAAGGGTAGGAGGCAAGATCCCCGACGACGATTGCCAGAGCTCGCCTCTAGATTCGGGGAGTAATATACTCCCCTCTCACAAGCTGATGTTTGCGAGGTGGACTTTTATCTCTTGAATCGTCTTGTACGATGAGCAGAGCCATGCTCGGGGCCAATTCTACCCCGGACCCAGACGGTAACGGAAACTAGATTGAAATCAACGTCGCGGCGCATGGAAGCTTTCTTAGCAGCCCGATCAGCGTGTTCATTTCCCTATATGCCCACGTGTCCAGGTATCCAGCAAAACTCTACGATAGAACCACTAGAGTTAAGTTTTTCTTAATAGAATTGTGTGTCTTGTATCAAATGATGACTTTAATACATGAGTTTCATGGCTTGTTGATCTCAAAGCAATAGAGGAGTTCTTATCTCGACGTGAGAAACTAGGCTGCTTCAACCGGTTAGATCATACTGCGCCGCCAGTGATATTGTTATGTAATGAAATAAGTTTATGATTTTTTTTAAGAATATATTGTTTTCTTAGTTTATAAAAGTAAGGAGATGATCGTGATAGAAAACAAACAAGTATTAAATTGGATAATAGAAATTAATATGTTTGTTTTGTTCTTGATCAGCTTTAGATTTAATGTTTACCACTGAAAACAAGATTGGAGACTGACTGGGTAGACTCTAACAACGAATGTTTTAATTTTAAACTATGCTGACCAGAGCCAGCCACAGACCAGTCGTGGGACTGGTCACTGCAATATTGGTTGTCATATTTACAAACTATTATTCGTTTATTTGGATTAAGGATGCGTCAACCGTTAGGTCCTTTAATGCACCACTCTAACCTTGTGGGGGTGGGGAGGGGCCCATGCAGTTCAGAACCAGCGAGGGATCAATCGGTTTATTTGACTTAAGGACGCGTCAACCGTTAGGTCACAATGCACTACTCTTACCTATGGGGGAGGGGGAGAAGCCTATGCTGGTCAGAACCAGCCACGGGAAAGGTGAGGAAAGGGGGTTCTCACGTCACGGTCGTCATTGTCTTTGTCATCGTTCGTGGTGTCATTGTCGTCATCGTCGTCGAGAGGTCGCCAATGAAAGCGGGGAAGGTCCCCGACGAAAATTGCCAGAGATCGCCTCTATTTTCGGGGAGTTAAATACTATCCTTCATACTAGCTGATGTTTGCGAGGTGATCTTTTTCTCTTGAATCCAATTCTACCCCGGGCCCAGACGGGCAGCGACGGGTCAAGGGTGGAATTGGATGTTATGACGTCGCAGTCGTCATCGTCTTTGTTATCGTTTGTGTTGTCATGGTCATGATCGACGGGGACGTCGTCAAGGAAAATGGGAATGGTTCCCGACGACGAATGCCAGAGCTCGCCTCTAGTTTCGGAGAGTAATAAACACGAGTAATATCCTCACGTACTTGCAGATGTTTGCGAGATGGACTTCATCTCTTTCCTCGCCTTTTTCGATTAGCAGAGCCATGCTCTGTACCAAATTCTACCCCGGGCTCGGGCGTGGTTTATTAAAAGACCTAGGAAGGCTAGACGCAGACATACATACATCGTGATTCTGGCTTTCACGATAAGGCCTACCTATAGACCAAGACAGAGATTGAAGAAGTGTTTAGTTTATTGTATGAAGGACGTCTCAACATTTAGGTCAAAATTTAACTATATAACCTTGGGGATATGGGGTGGTAAGTCCCATGCTGGTCTGAACTAGCCACGGGTACGGGGAGGGAATGTCTTTGTCGTCGTTCATGAAGTAACAAATCATTTATTATAGACCTGCTATATTATTAGTCTTGGTCTATTTGGTCCAAGAGTGAGTCAATCATTTGGTCAATCATATTGCTCCACGGTAGCCCAGGGAATATGGGGAAGCCACTAGCGTCCTGGACAGAACCAGCCATGGGTAGGTTAAGAAAGGGGTAAAAATAGAGTTCAAACTGATATAAGGTCAATACTGGCTGGACCCAGCCATAGATGACTCGAGAGACAAGTCACCCTAGTGCAGAAACTGCTAGCCTTCCTTGTAGCCTAGCTGTTTAGCTTGGCCCCTAGCTATCATGCTGTCGAGGCCAGGCCTGCAGTATACAACAAAAATCAAGTCAATCATAGACAAATCAACACTATTTACCTCAGCTCTTCAATAAATCGTCTTCTATCAAAGCAACTCCTAATATTTGTGACGATATTCAATATTATCTTAGCCAATTGTGCAAACACGTCTGACATTGCTCTGTGTGGCGTTTATACCTTCGCTTGTTTGGGATTTCAACAATGTGTGAAGTGAAATAACCCCACGCGTCTGCGTCGTAGCACTACTTTCATTGCGCTCCGTAAAGAAATAGTTCCTGGTATTTATTTTCTTAGCGTTTGATTTATGTACAATTACAATGCTTTTAAAAATAGTAAATTATTGCAATATTTGTTTCTAATATATTCTTTAGTAAAAGGATGATGTTTACCAGATAATTTAGTTTAGCAATCCTCTATAGTAAACAACGCACTACTTACACGTGAAGCTGCATCTTCGCGGCCGTGACTCTTGCGCTGGATTACTGCGTTAGTTGCGCAAATGTGTCGTGAAGCTGCATTACAGCAGTAGCGATACAGCGTAAGCTGCGCGTATGCGTAATGTTAAGTGTTCATCTTATTAACAATATGACTAAGCTGTGGTTGTCAATTATATTTATTCATTTTAATAATTATTTTTTCAATAAAATTGATTTCGTTTAGTTTAGGCGTCCTTTAACCATGGGTAATAATTTAACATTGAAATTTAAAAACATATCTCGTAAGTTGCCAATTCCGCAATAGATAAGTTGGATATAGCCTTTCGAAAAATAGACTGACAATCGTATTTCATTATAATCACCTAACGGTTGACGCGTCCTTAATCCAAATTAGTATAGTATTAATCCCTACATTGTATCAATCTGAATAGGGACGTTGCGAATTTGAAGTAAAGAAAGTAAAATATTACTTATAAAACATCCAGAAAAATCTAAGTAAGGTGGGTTATCGTATTGGCGTTATAGCAAAATGTGTGTAAATAATGATTGTTTAATGGAAAATAAATTTAAAAATGTGATTTTTATAATAATAATTCAATGAAAAGATTTAATTTTGTGGTTTTGTTTAGTTGGATTAAGGACGCGTCAACCGTTAGGTCATAATGCACCACTCTAGCCTAAGGGGGGTGGGGAGGAGGAGCCCATGCTGGTCAGAACCAGCCACGGGTAAGGGGAGGAAGGGGGGTTTCTCACGTCGCGGTCGTCATTGTCTTTGTCATCGTTCTTTGTGTCATTGTCATCGTCGCCTGGGGGGCGTCAAGGGAAGGGGGCTAGGTCCCCGACGACGATTGCCAGAGCTCGCCTCTAGTTTCGGGGTGTTAGATACTCCGCTTTTACTAGCTGATGTTTGCGAGGTGGACTTTTTCTCTTGAATCGCCTTTTACGATTATCTATATTATCAATCGTGTAATTATTTTGAAAAATATCCTAATGCCAAGACGAAATTTCCGTACGGTTTTTTATTTATTGTGTTCTACGTATATAGTTGGTTTGAAGAGAGGTTTGTAAGAATTTTTACAATTTTTTGCATGAGTTGACGTCTACCAGAGCCAGAGAGATGGACTTAGCTTCTTTTCTCGTCCTACACTATCGGCATAAGAATACTAATGTTGAGCTAACCCCTGCCCAGACGGAGACGAACTGTGAGAAGGTCCATGGTTCGATGCCCGCTATGGGCAGGAGTATTATAACTTCTGATTAGGACTTGAATCCATTAGTTCTAGGATTTTAAATTTGGAGACAGTGACTTTGAAACCGTCCTATAACAACGAGCGGTCTAGAAGGGCGCTTTCTTAAGTGTGTTCTCTCCTCGTGGAGAAGAACAACACCCGTAAACCTGATGTTTTGCTGAGAACAATAATATAGTAGAATATATTGTAGAATCGAATGTCAACATCCTAAGAGACGATGACCACTACTTCACAAAGACGACTACGTGAGAAACTAGGGCGCTTCAACCAAATAGGTCATATCGCGCCCCTTTATCCTGGGGGATGTAGTAAGTTAATGAAATTAGTTTATGCTGGGAGTTCGACGAAAATATTTTTTTCTAAGTTGATAAAAGAAAATAATATGATAGAGACGATACAGTTTTAATCAGTTCATTTTGATTATTGATGTTTGATGTTTATTAGTTTAAGGGCGCGTCAAACGTTAGTTGATATTGCGCCTCCTGTGATAATTTAGTAGTTTATTAGTTAGTTTATAACTATATATTTTCGAAAGGGGTAGAACGTAAGGGGTGACGTGGGGAGATGCGGGGTGGACAGGCTTGTGCTAGTTAGAACCAGCCACAAGCAAGGGGAGGGCATGGGAGTGTTTTTTTATAAAAGGGAAAGTTTCTGTTTTTAGTTTAGTTAAACTCCTCTGGTATTAGAGCGTGTCGAGCGTAAGGTCACAATACGCCTCTTTCACCTAGGGGATAACATGGGATTATTTATTCACCAGATTGACTGGTACATTGTACAAATATTGGTACCGTCAGAGTTTATTAAATATAATATAATATCATTTTGCACTTAATATAAAATATACATACACAGTATACAAACGATATAAACAAAAAATACAAAAGAAGGCCTAATACAAATATCTTTTAAAAATGATTAAAAATGTTCTGAACTGGTCAGAACCTGCCACTGCCACGGGTAGAAGCTGGGGGGGGGAAGGGTGTCCACGTCGCGGTCGTCATCGTTATTGTCATTGTTCGTGTGTTGTCTTGGTGGTCGGCGTCTTCGTCGTCGTCGGGAAGGTAGTCAAGGGATGGGGACGGGCTACCGACGACAAATGCCAGAGATCGCCTCTACTTTCAGGCAGAAATATATTCTCTTAAATACTAACTGATGTTTGCAAGATGATCTTTATCTCTTTCCTCGCTTTGTACGATTAGTAGATACATGCTTTGTTCCAAATTCTACCCGCCTATCAATTAGCAAAGTTAAATTAATGGTCAAATTTTAAAATAGGTTTATAACGGTATTTTAAAGTAAAGTTCCAGGACATCTTCACGACGACGTGAGAAACGAGGACACTTCAACTGGGGAGATCTTATTGCGCCAACTCTAGTCATGTAATTGAATTTGGTGTTTTATTGTATTACATCTTATTTTTTATAACTTTTTTTAAGGGAAAATATAAAACATGGTACATATTGATTGCAATATAAACATGAATTATAAGTTATTGTTTTAAAATTAACCTGGATTAAAGGCGCAGCAACCGTTCGACTTAGTATCTTTCCTCGCCTTTTACGATATGGTGTTTATGAAAATTGAATTTGGTTAATTAAATCATAAATTTAACACAAACATGTTAAACACTAGAATTTATCCAGTAACAAAATATTGCATCACGATCTGTTGAACTGAATGGGTAGGATTATTCGTCCAAACAGACGACAACGTGAGAAAACAGGGCGCGTCAACCGGGTAGGTCATATTGCGGCGTATGTGTTATTAAAACTTATTAAAAATGAGTTTGTAACGTGTATAGTGTTTAATTTAATTTCTAAGTTTAAAAAAGAAAAGAAAATGATAAATATAATAGTGATAAAAATAGAAGGATTTGTCATTTGATTGAAAAATAAAATGTTTTTATAAGAATTAAATTAAGCAAACTCTCCTCTTGTTAGGAAATATTCGTACAATAATTCGAATGTTACGTTCCATTTCACACAGCAGATTCAGAACGTGCGCTTTACACTGGGCTTACAGATATTATCGTCCTGGAACTTGAGTCTTCATAGAGAAATTGATTAGGTCTTCAGAGATCATCTCAACGCAGAATGAACCACAATCGACTCGGGGAGCTCCTGTGTAAAGTCTATGAAGCAATCAAATATCTAGAGAGTACGATGACGTGTGAATCTAGGGCCAGGGCGCTTCAACCGGTTAGGTCATGTTGCGCCGCCTGTGATATTACAAGTTAATTAAATGATTTAATGGTGTGTTTGATGGTTGAATTGTTTTCATAGTTTAAAAAAGAAAATAACATTATTCAGATGAAATTGATGACAACAGACAACATATTTATGTGGAATGAATGATGAAGTATGTTTGATGTGAAATAAATTAAGTAAAACAAATTACTTCGGATGAGAAATTTAGTAAGTTTGTCACTCGACTTCTTCATATGATCGGTTCGTTTATTTGGATTAAGGACGCGTCCACCGTTAGGTGATAATGCGCCACATAAGCCTTAATGATATGGGGAAGAAAATCCCATGCTGGTCAGAACCAGCCACGGGTAGTGGGAGGTAGGAAGGGGGGGGGGGGGGGGGGGGTTCTCACATCGTGGAACTTTATTCCTAAAATGTAATATGTTGGTCGCTGTGGTCGTAAGAAAACAGTTTCTCATATGGTTGACTAAGCTGGAGTTGGAGTCGCAAGACATAACGTCACATATTGTGTCACACCTAGGGCAATCTTGTCCCTGCTAAAGAGGTAAGCGTGGGTAAGATGTTGGTGTTTAGGTTTTGAAATCCCTGGAGTTGCTAGATAAAAGTACAACACTGTTAAACCCAAGTATGGTTTGCTGAATGGCCTATTGTCGGCAGATGATAAAACCAACCAGCCAAGGCCCTAGGTCTAGACGACTACACCGATGACCAAATCAATGATGTTTTACTAATCTCTAAGAAATCACGCCCAACAAACCACATCCAAACGTAGACAGAACTTCTTTGTTTGTAACCAACACTTATATTGATTAAATCTTTTTCCCGAATTACAAAATGAAATGTTATTTAGTCCAGAGAAATGAAACATGACTAGGAAAGTGCGAAATGCGTTTAAAACTGACAGAGATGGCGTTGGATGTTGTCTCATCAACAATGCATTATTTATCGCCTGTTAAATACTGAACATCATTCTCCTACGCGGCTGTGCCGAATAGCGCGTTTGTGGTGCGCCACACAACAAAATAGTGCGCAATTATTTTCTGTTACTTATCATTCAATATGAATTCAACTTCATTATAGTTTGTATTTATGTAGTGTATGTGAAATTTAGAAAATTTGGCGAGATACAATAATTAAACGAGGGAGCGGAGCAACTGAGTGTCTTCATTCAACTCAAACGGCTCTCATTCTGTGATTCTGTGTGTCTGTACGTCGAAAATCAGCCGAATCGCTGAACAGATTGCGCTGAAATTTTAAACAGACATCCGGTACGAGTTTACTAAGAACTGTTAACAAAAATCAGCTTGATCCATAGCGATTTAAGCCTACAATAATTAAAAATTTGATTTTTAATAATACCAATGGCATTTGTTTCATAGCAGTTAGCGGGACGAGGTTGACATGGCCTGCATGGCCTAGTGGTAACCATTTAGCCTACCGCACGGATGAATGGGGTTCGATACCCGTCAGTTTTAACTTTTTTATATTTTTTCAACCACATATTATTTTTTAGGGGTGTTAAATGGGAAATAAAAATTAGGTGATTTTGTTTCATCTTGGAAATTTGTTAATGTTTCACGCTAATACCTTTTTAATACGATTCGCAATTTAAATGTTCAATTTAAATAATTATTGTGGCAAGCAGAGTGAGTTCCTGTAAGGTGACCAGACGGTCCGGTTTTATAAGTCAAAACACTTGTCTAACTCACTCGTTTAACAACGACTTTGGCGTTTCCCTAGTAATAATGATTAAGAGAGAGATCGAAATGTGTAGGCTACGCAAGGTATCATATTGGATACACTGTCACATCTTCGGAACAAATTTTACTGTTATGGTCTTCAAAGAGTACATTCTCATACAAAAACTAAAAGTCTTGAAAAATCATCAAGTTTATTTTGTCGCTCGTGCAATATTTTATGTGATTCTATTTTCGTATTGATTATTGAACTCAACATGGATAATTCCTGCATAATTTTGATTTGTTGAGTTTAAAGATGCATCAACCGTTAGTTGATAATGAGCCACTCTAGCCTATGGGGTGTGGGGAGTATCTAAGGGGTTAAGCTGGTCAGAACCATCCAAGGGAAGAGGGAGGAAAGGGGTAGTTCTAACGTCCTGGTCGTCATCGTCTTTGTCATCGTCAAGTGTTGTGATGGCCGTCGTCGCCGTCAGGGAGGTCGTCAAGGTAAAAGGTAAAGGTCCCCGACGACGACCGCCATAAATTGCCTCTAGTTTTGAGAGAATAAAGAACCACTTTTAAGCGAGATCGGCTTCATATCATCCCTCGCCTTTTACTATTATTTATTTGAATTTAAAAAAAATACTTGTTGGATTTGTATTAAAATTTGTTGAAAATGTAATTGCAATGAGCATCGTAGAAAGTTTGTTGCTGTCATCATATGATAAAAGTTCTTCATATATTGGGAAAGATTAAACTCTTATTCATGTTTTTACACATAAATCTATAATGTTGACGATTTTTTAGTGATATTATTCGTATTTTCTTATCCTGTATGAAAATAAAAAGTATTATTGAGGATTAATAATTTGTAAGCTTTGACGTCACCTAATGGTAGCATTACTTCAGTTGTAATTTTCTTGCTAAAAATAAACACTACATTGCCTTCAATTGCATGTTTAACAAAAACATGGTCGAAGAATTAAATAACGACGGAGAAACTAGGGCGCTTCAACCGGTAAGGTCATATTGCGCCGCCTCCCTAGTGAAAATAGAACTTGTATTAAGTAAGATCTTGCAAGATCTTGCCAAGAACTTGTGTTGTCTTGCCAAGAAATCTTGGCAAGATCTTGGCAAGATTCTTAACAAGAATATTCTTGGCAAGATCTTGGCAAGATTCTTAACAAGAATATTCTTGTCAAGATCTTGGCAAGAACTTGGTTAGAAACAAGATATAAACAAGATCTTGTCAAAATCTGCCACCTGGTGTTAGCATCTTGAACCTCATCAGTCATCACTAACAGTTACATCAAACAAGCCTGCATTTGTGTTGTCTCACTGTTTCAGTTTATTTAGAACTAGAGTAGACAGTTGATAATAGACCTGGTCTACATCGTAAGCAAAGGCCACGTACACATTTAAATAGCTACAGATAGTTGCGATGTCTTGTACAGACCTCAGACTATGTGAGTATTTACAACCACTACTGTAGTCTAGGTATTAGGCATAGATGACAGTTGACTACGACGACGACGTGAGAAACTAGGGCGCTTCAACCGGTTAGGTCATATTGCGCCGCCTGTGAATGAAAGTAAATGAGAAGAGTTAATGCAGGTATGTTTGATGATTAGATTGTTTTCTAAGTGTATAAATAACAAAATAAATTGATGATGAAGAAAGTAATAGCAAAATAAAAGTTATGTACGTAAATGAAAAGAAAGAAAAGAAAGAAATGTGTAAGATGTGAATTAAATTTTGTTAAATAGATTACTATGGATGAGAAATTTAGAAAGTTTGTCAACGTTATCATATGATAGAAGTTTTTCATTATGATTGGGAGAGATGAAATTGCGTGCGCAAGGCTAAAAGTATTATGCCTTGCACTATAGGTCTAGGTCTGTGTTTGCCCTAGCCTGCTGTCAAGCCTACTTGCTTTGTGTTCTCATTCACAGGGCCTAGATTAACAAGCCACGGATAAACATCTAATAAGGTGGCAAAGTGTGTATCGAAATTGCATCAAGTAGGCGTACCGGTACCGCATAAATAGACAAACCACGATATTGTCAAGATTATATAAGATCTTGCCAAGATGTTACAAGATCTTGTCAAATCTTGCCAAGATTTTTCACCAGGGCTGTGATAACGAAAGTTGATGAGATGAGTTAATGGTGTGATTGACGATTAGATTGTTTTCTAAGTGTATAAATAACAAAATAAAATGATAGCAAAAAAAAGTTATGTATGAGAATAAAAATAAATAAATTAAAGAAATGTGTATGATGTGAATTAAATTTTGTTAAATAGATTACTATGGATGAGAAATTTTAGAAAGTTTGTCGCCGTTCATATGAAAGAAGTTTTTTATATGATTGGGAGAGATCAAATTGCGTGCGCAAGGCATCATGTTCGGTACCATTGCATATTTCCATCTTTGTTTAGATAACTTGAATTATGGGCGCGTCAACCGTTAGGTGTGTAATGTGTCACTCTAGATTAGGGGTTGTATCATTGAGAACCCTGGGACTCGTGACGAAAGACGACTTGAAAAACTGCAGGGCGCTTCAACCGTGTACGTCATATTGAGCCGCCTGCAATATTGTTAGTTAATAAATTGAATTTGTTATACTTGCTTCAAGTTTAAACTAAATATAAAAGTGAAAGTAATTAGAGGACTAAGCTATTTGGTTTAAGAATAATTTGTTTGTATATGAAATGCGTAGATAGTTTGTCGACGTTGTCCATTATGTGAGAGAAGTCCTTCATGTGATTGAAGAGATTAACATGTGAGCTCTAATAATAACATCAGGTACATTCTGCAACATATGTAGCATCCAGAACAATATTTTACCTTGTTACAAGACATCAGTGAGTAAGAGGTTTTAGTTGTTTACCTATCTACTATCTTTGCATGAGCTGTACAAGCCGCAACTCTGCGTACGCGACCGTTGCGTTGGCTACAGCGGAAGAAGCGCAGACTCGTACGACGACGACGTGAGGCGAATCTAAGAGATGACATTTCTGAAGAAGCTCTTGGACGTTCCCTTCACAATTCCAATCGCCGGATATTTTCAGAGGTTCAACAACTGTAACGAAGCCACAGAATGATGCTTAAAGGTTAAATAAGGCGAAGAATAAATACGACGACGACGTGAGAAACTAGGGCACTTCAACCGGTCTTGTCATTTTAAGCTGCTTGTGATATATTATAAAAGTTAATTTTTTAGTTTATTTAGATTAAGGACTCGTCAACTGTTATGTTATAATACACCACTCTATCCTATAGGGGATGTGGGGAGGAAAGTCCCATGCTGGTATGAGGGGTTTCTCACGCGTCGCGGTCGGCATCGTATTTGTCATCGTGCGTGGTGTCATGGTCGTCTTCGTTGGGGAGGTTCAAGGGGAGGGAGGTGTCCCCGACGACGACTGCCAGAGCGACGGAACTGATGATGATAAGCACCAAACTAACGAACTTTGCAACGAGTATCACGGAGCCAGTGGAAATCTCTACCGCGCCTCGGATATCATTCATAATAAAATGTTTTACGGATATGAAACACAGCTCTCAGGAAAACATTACCGGTCTTGTCTCAAGGAAAATGCGAAACTCTGTTTTATTGGTTTCCATTCCAAGAACTTTGAGATATTATGACGAGAGCAACATGGGAAATGCAGCCAATACAAGCCTTTTAATACGACGTGAGAAACTAGGGCGCTTCAACCGGTATGGTGAGATTGCGCCGCCTGTGATACTGTTTGATGATAGTATTGTTTTCTAAGATAATAAGAGGAAAGAAAATACACTTAGAGATGATAGCAAAGAAAAGTAACTTATTTAGATGAAAAATGAAATGTGTTTGATGTGAGTTAAATTTGGTTAAACAAAAGTACTTTGACTGAGATATTAACTAATATTGTAACTGTTGATCTGTTGTTTGTTGTGCCTCACGTTTGTGGTCATCGTATTTGCCATCGTTCGTGTCATCATAGTCGTCGTCATTATCAAGGAGGTAGCCTCACAGTCCCATGTTAACATCGCGGTAGTTTCCAGTTCTTTTTTTCGGTTTAAATGGATTAAGGACGCGTCAACCTATAGGTCATAATGCACAACTATAGCTTAAAGGGGGGGGGGGGCCCATGCTGATCAGAACCAGCCACGGGTAAGGGGAGGAAAGGAGGTTCTCACGTAGTTCTCCATATGATTGGGGGAGTTCAAATTAAGTGAGCAAAGTACTATATACAGCTTTAGCAAGAAACATTTAACGTACATAATGTAATAACTATTTCCAGTATCCGGGACTCACGACGAGGACGTTGCTGTATTAAGAGTTCCGTACACTTTTATTTACGTTCAATAAAAAACGTTGACACATAAATTTATTAAACTTAGCACTTTGTTGATCTAAGATTTTAAGATGATCGTTATTATATTGAGACAAGCAAACCAATCTACAATGCATTCAGTTTCTCGAAATACATAATAGGGAACGATTGCAGATAGTGTCTAAGTTCTGTGGGTCAATAAGGTTAGTTCAAATTATCTGATTGTTTATTTGGAATAAGGACGCGTCAACCGTTAGGTCATAACGCACCACTCTAACCTAGGGGGGGGGGGAGGAGGGGCCCATGCTGGTCAGAACCAGCCACTGGTAAGGGGAGGAAGTGGGGTTTCTTACGTCGCGGTCGTCATCGTCTTTGTCATAGTTCGTTGTGTTATTGTCATCGTCGTCGAGGGGTCGTCAAGGGAAGGGGGCAAGGTCTACGACGACGATTGCCAGAGCTCGCCTCTATTTTCGAGTAGTAACATACTACCCTTCATACTAGCTGACGTTTGCGAGGTGGACTTTTTCTCTTGAATCGCCTATTACGATTAGCAGAGCCATGCTCTGGGCCAATTCTACCCCGGGCCCAGACGGGGATGCTCCTGTGTAAAGTCTATAAAGCAGTGGAATACTTAAGAAGCACGATGACGTGAGAATCTAGGGCGCTTTAATCGGTTAGGTCATGTTGCGCCGTCTGTGATATAAAAAGTTAATTAAATGACTTAATGGTGTGTTTGATGGTTGTATAGTTTTCATAGTTTATAAAAGAACAGAAATTTATAGAGATGAAAGTGATGACATCAGACAACATATTAATGTGGAATGAATGATGAAGTATGTTTGATGTGAACTAAATTTTGTTAAACAAATTACTTCGGATGAGAAATTAAGTAAGTTTGTCACTGCGACTTCTTTTATATGACCAGCTAGTTTATTTGGATTGGGGACGCATCCACCGTTAGGTGATAAGGCGCGACAGCTGAAGCCTAGACGATATGGGGAAGAAGATCCCATGATGGTCAGAACCAGCCACGAGTAGTGGGTGGTAGGAAGGGGGGGTTCTCACATCGTGGCTCATTATTCCTAAAATTTAATATGTCAGTCGCTGTGGTCGTAAGAAAACAGTTTCTCATATGGTTGACTAAGCTGGAGTTGGAGTCGCAAGACATAACGTCACATATTGTGTCACACCTAGGGCAATCTTGTCCTGCTAAAGAGGTAAGCGTTGGGTTAGATATTGGTGTTTGGGTTTTGAAATCTTTGGAGTTGCTAGATAAAAGTACAACACAGTTAAACCCAAGTATGGTTTGCTGAATGGGCCTATTGTCGGCAGATGGTAAAACCAACCAGCCAAGGCCCTAGGTCTAGACGACTACACCGATGACCAAATCAATGGTGTTTTCCTAATCTCTAAGAAATCACGCCCAACAAACCTCATCCAAACGTAGACAGAACTTCTTCGTTTGTAACCAACACTAATATTAATTAAATCTTCTTTCCGAATTACAAAATGAAATGTTATTTGTCCAGAGAAATGAAACACGACTTGGAAAGTGCGAAATGCGACCTCAAACACAAACGCAGAGACAAATATGGCGTTGGATGTTGTTTCATCAACATTGCATTATTCACGGCCAGGTAAATACTGAACATTCATTTCTTACGCGGCTGTGCCGAATAAAGGTGGATTCATGGCATTGCGTTGCGATTTTGCGAGATACTGCTTTGTTCTGCATGTAGTTCACGAACTGGCGATTCAACAAAGAAGACGTGAGAAACTTGTGCGCTTTTACCGGTTAGGTTATATTGCACCGCCTGTGATATTGAAGATAAACTAAATGAGCTTATGGTGTGTTTGATGATAATATTGTTTACAATATTACATTGTGTGGCTCGTTGGTCTTGTTGTTAGCGTATCTGCTTACAATGCAGAAGGTCCAGGGTTCGATTCCCGCTCAAGTCAGAAGTTTTTTAACTTCTGATTTGGACTTAAGTCCATCAGTTCTTGTCTTAGGAGTTTGTAAACGGTGACTTTGGAGCCGTCCTAGCAACGAAGCTCATAATAAATTTCAGAGTTGTTCTGAATCGGCCTTGTTGATTCTGGCGTTGATTCGCGGGTGTTCGCACTGTCCATACCACTGATTGCTATATTTCCTATTAAAAATATCGATCTTTGGTTGGTTATCGCTCACTCGCCGATTGCGTCAGGGCCTACAGGGTTGGCTTAGTCACTTTGATTTAAAGTCCCCCACTGAAAATAAATTATATAACTGAGTGGCTAGACTCTTAATAAAATTTATTTATTTATTTATTTTAATTAAAGTTTATAAAAGATTTGTTTTATTATTATTTATGTTCATATATTTATAAATACGTTATTTAAATAATATATAATAATGACTTATAATTATTTATTTTAATGAAAAAACAAAGGATATATTTTGTTCGATGTAATTTAAATTTTGTAAAATAAAGAACTTTAAATGGGAGTTTCATCTTCAGTTTATTTAGAATAAGGGCTTGAGAAAATATTAAGCTTCGAAGTCGGATAACGAATGTTAGGCAATGCAAAGTATCTCGTGGAAATGGCGATATAATTGGGTATGTTTGGATTAAGGACGCGTCATCCGTTAGGTCATAATGCACCACTCTATCCTAGGGGATATTGGGAGGAGTTGCTCATGCTGGTCAAACCCAGCCACGGCTATGGGGTGGAAGGGTGGTTTCTCACGTTGCGGTCGTCATCGTCTTTGTCATTGTTCGTTGTGTCTTTGTCATCGTCGTTGGGGAGGTCGCGTCATGGGAAGGGGCAGGTATCCCCGACGACGATTGCCAGAGCTCGCCTCTTGTTTCGGGGAGTAATATATGTGGCGATATAAGAATATGTGCTTGATATTCTTTTAGTTTTGTTGTTGATTGATCTACATTTTATCCTCATTTACATTGGCATAAAAACAAGATTTATTTGAATAAATGTGAATAGGAGGATATAGGACTTGCGTGTTAAGCAGATTCCTGTTGCTCGGCCAACTGACACCACAGCTGTTACAATTGTTGGTAGTTGTCAAGCAAGCGGAACCATAGAGCTATGCAGTAACACTTTGCAAGAACTAAACTTAAATAATTTTAAAATATTAAATAAAACAAAATAAATAAAAACAGATTCATATTTAGAATCTACTTCACTCAGTCAACATAACTCATTTTCAGTTAAGGACATTGAACCATAGCGACCAAGCCAACCGTGTAGGCCCCGAATTAATCGACGAGTGAGCGATAACCAACCAAAAATCGATATTTTCATAGGAAATATAGCAATCAGTAATATGGACAGTGCGAACACCCGCGGATCAAAGCCAGAATCAACAAGAAGGTTTCAGAACAACTTAAAATTTGTAATGTGCCTTCGTTGCTATAGGACGGCTCTTAAGTCACCGTTTACAATTTCTTAACCCAAGAACTGATGGACATAGGTCCAAACCAGACGTTAAAAAAACGTCTACTTATAGCGGGAATCGAACCCTGGACCTTCTTTATTAGAAGCAGAGATGCCAACCACAAGACCAACAAGCCACACAAATTGATTTTTAGGTTTTTGGATTTTCTTAAATTAAAAAGTCTAAAATTGACCACATTCGTGGATTGATCCTGGCTGATAAACATAAAATCTACGACTGTAGAGCTGTCAATGTAGCCTATACTTTATTGACAAGTATGTAAAGTTTCATATACGTCGGATTCTTACCGACCGAGCGAATAGCTATGTGCCAACTGCCAAATGTGTCGTTCAGGGGACATCGTCGAGGGGAGGCGACGAGATCCACCAAGACGACAACCAGTGCTCGCCTCTAGTTGCGGAAATAAATATACTCTCCTTATTACTAGCTGATGTTTGCTGTTGTCTTGTACAATCGGCGGAAGAAACCCTGGGCTGATTCTTCCTCTGACCCAGACTGGGGTTAAAGTTGTAGGCTTATGACTGTCGTTTTAATACAAATGACGGCTCGGGCAAGGTTAAATAAAATAAATAAATACATTTGCATTAAGAGTCTATTCACTCAGTCACAGAACTTATTTTCAGCGTTGGACATTCGTTTTAGTTTAATTGGTTTAAGGACGCGTCTACCGTTAGGTCATAATACACCACTCTAGCCTAGATGATATGGGGAGGAGGGGCCCATGCTGGTCAGAACCAGCCACGGGTAAGGGGAGGAAAAGAGGTCTCAAATCGCGGTCATCATCGTTTTCATCATCGTTTGTTGTGTAATTGTCATCGTCGTCGGTGAGGTCGTCAAGAAAGGGGGAGAATGTCTCCGACGAATACCGCCAGAGCTCGCCTCTAGTTTCAGGGAATTATCTTCTTATTGCTGACTGTTGTTTTCGAGATGGACTTCATCTCTTCCCAGCCATTTATGAAACAAAGCCATGTTCTGGGCCAAATTCTTCCCCAGGGATTCGTGAGACATGCATGTGATGGACAGAACCAGCATTCGATCGCAGGGAGAGTGAGCTTGAAAAGATCAAACGTTCAAAGGGATAGAACTTAAATAGGTATTTGAGCGTTGACATCCATGAGTTGCAACAGAAAAGTAAAACACTTTCGAAGTATCCAAGTCTGGTTTACTGAATATTGTCGGCAGATGGAAAAACCAACAAGCTTAGACAATAAAACCGATGACCAAATCCAAGATTCCAACTTATCTGAAAGAACAGCTCGCCCTACAAACATCTCCAAACTCGAGAGAAACATCTTTGTTCTTTATCAACACAAACTGTGATTTATCTTCTTTCCGAAATACAAAATGAAATGTAATTTAGTCCAGAGATATCAAACACGACTTTGTTGGTGTGAAATCCAATCAAGACAGACAAAAACTGGCGTCTGTTCTCAACAATGCCTTTACCCACAGCCCTCTAAACATAAATCTTTATTTTCTACGCGGCTGCGGCAAAGAACGCATTTGTGGTGCCTTGCCTAAGAAAAATGGGTGCAAAATATTTTTTGTTTTTTTTAAATTATAATTGTTTACAACTTTTAATTTTATTATCATAGCTGGAATGGGACAACGAATTCTAAAAGTCAGGGTTTTTTTAAAGTGTATTTCTTCTCCCATTAATGCTTATTTTCCCCACAATCCGGCTCCATGTGGCCCTGGTCTGGCGTCGGAGCAAAGAGCTCAGATAAAAGAACCTCCGTGCCTAACATTTTTTTGTTCTAAGGTGTCTGGTACTATCAGAGTCGATAAAAAATTTTCAACGGGGAAAAATTCTTTATCGACTATGTTACTATTCCCGCTCGTGAAGGGTATTTACAATCGCGTTGGTGGATGAGTGTGTTGATAAGTATACACAGCTCTCTTTTCCTGTGCTTTTACTTTAGGTTTCTATGCCATTTTTATGTGGAGCTAGTAGCAAAATGGTGTCAATCAGTTAACATTAAATACTTTTTTTTAATGTTTAAAATGAATGAATAATGTAATTTTTTTGCTTGTTTGGTTTAAGGATGCGTCAACCGTTAGGTCATAATGCGCCACTCTAGCCTAGGGGATAATATGTGGTAGAGGGGGCCCCATGCTGGTCAGAACCCAGCCACGGATAAGAGGAGGAAAGGGGGATTTCTCACTTCGCGGTCGTCATCGTCTTAGTCATCGTCATTGTCATCGTTCGTTGTGTCATTATAAATCGTCGTCGGGGCGGTCGTCAAGGGAAAGTAAAGGTGCCCCCCCGATACGATTGCCAGAGCTCGCCTCTAGTTTCGGGGAGAAATATACTCCGCTCTTTCTAGCTGATGTTTGCGAGGTGGTTTTCTTCTCTTGAATCGCCTTGTACGGTTAGCAGAGCCAAGCTCTGGGCTAATTCTACCCCGGGCACAAACGGGGGAGATCACATACAAAAATCAGAACAGTTGGTATCATTAAAATAAGAAAAACTTATTAACCCACAAACAAAACCCCCTGAATCTGAGTTAAGTGATGGGAAGTGTAATTATTCCCTTAATCGTATTTTTAAAACTTGGTTCCCCCTGTTAGCTAATGGAAGGTTATATGTTTAGGTAATTTTCAATAGAAAATATTTGAATCATTCTGCAAGACTAGCTGTAATAACCGACTGTTTTTGTTATTTTTTTATTTAGTTATTTAAAATCATCCCGGGCAGTTTAAAACACTTATTACCAACGAACGAGGATAACTTTAAAATTCAGTTTTTTATTAATGCAGTCACAATCAAAACTATAACGACGACTCTTAAAAGACGAAAGCCGCATAGGTTATTTAGCGCACCAGGATAAAAGTAATTAGTTAATTCGAGTTTTTAAGTATTAATGATTATTCAGTTTTGATATAAATAAATAACATAAAATTAACATAGAAGATGACAACCGAAAAGGGTATTTACGTGAATGAATTACGAAGTATGTTTGATGGAATAAAATTTAGTAAAACAAATTACTTGGGTTAGAATTTAAATGTGAATGCGCCACTCAAGCATAGTGGTGTGGGGAGGAAGAACCATGTGTCAGAACCAGCCACGGGTAGGGAAGGGGGGGGTTAAAGTCATATCAGTCGTCATTGTTCATTCGTTATATTATCTTTATGCGCAATTTTAATTAGGTCCCGTCCGTCTGTGGTTGGCGCCAAGACTCCCCAAAGAAAACCGAACATGAACTAGAAGAATCGCGGTTCTTTGTTCACGATTTCCACCAACAAAACTATAACCGAAATGTACGACGGGGCGACGCGAGAATCTTAGGGTCTTTTTAAAACCGGTTAGGTCACTTTGCGCCGCCTGTGATATTAAAAGTTAATGAAATGAGTTTCTCGTGTGTTTGATGATTATATTGTTTTCTATAGAAAAGAAGCTTAACCATAGCAACCGCCTGGAATAGTAGTTCAATTGATTTCCTTGTGAAGGTAAAATAGAGTTTTTATACATGTGTATTGTATACACTTTGAATTGTAAATAATTGTGGGATATGTGATTGTGATATTGTGTGTAATTATTTAGATTTGTAAGTTTAAAATTTGGTGTCTGATTTTTTTTGGTGTAAACAGTTGACAGTCCAACTCAAGATTCAACTTCTTTGGTCGAAGTTAGGACCACCCGTCATTTATTCATGTATCAAAGTAATCTGGTCAAATAAGAATTTTTGGAGGAAAAAATTGCGATGTCGCTGAATTTTTGCAGAAACCTTTCTTATATAATACTTATTAACATACTCGAACTCCCCTACAATCGGACTAGAGCTTCGGCCGCCATATTGGAAAATGGCAGCCAAAAAGTATTGGTTATCGAATATCTCCAAATTGGTTGGTGATAGACAAAATGTCTCAATGGCAAAAATATTCCCCATTCAATTCCCTATAAAAATGTTTATTTTATAGTTTTGGTAGGGGAAAGGTTACGTCACAAAATCGTGGTTTTTATGTTGCTTATCGGAGTACCAGCTAATTTCCGAATTTTCACGCCCAGCATCAAACAATGCCCGGTAAATCCGTAAGAAATCGATTTAAATACAAAATAACTTTTGTACGGGGTTCATGAAAGCTTCCATTAGTTTAAAAAAAAAAATCAGGTCTGCGTAATCGGATTTTGCATTTACCCGGAATTTGGGATTTTCCATTTTTAGCATTTCCTCAAAAATTCCATATTTGACTGTTCACAAAATAGCATTGTAGGAAAAATTATTTCTATGCACGTTGAAATGACTTAAATAATGATCCGATAACAACCAAAGTTTAAATCCAATACGGCTGTTAATTCTTAATACTCACAATATGAATACTGTTTTCGTGCGATTTTTACACTCTTTTTGTTACATCATTCACTTTGATGTTGTGGATATCCTCTCTAATATCCTAGTTGGCTGTGTTCACATTCCTCATCCTCGCCTGAGAATATTGAAAATTACATCAGTGTCTCTCAGATATTTGCACCAAACTTCGACCCAATGACAGTGTTATCTTGTGCGGAGATTTTAATATTCCTGAGATAAGTTGGTCAAATGACGAAGGGGGAGAAGTGGTTGCTACAATTGGCGCATCTCAGTCACCTAACGTAGCATTATTTTTTGAAATGGTAGCTGATCTTAATTTCTCTCTAAAACTTACAACTCCATCACGAAATGCTCATTGTCCTGATCTCATATTAACAGATAACCCAGATATAGATTAATAGATAGAGATATAGATATAGATCAAATATGAGTAGAAATAGCGATGTCGCCGTGAGCAACTAGGGCGCTTCACCCAAGTTTAGGTCATATTGCGCCGCATGTGATGTTTGTTTGGTTATTTGTTAATTAAATAAGAATTTGTTGTTAGGTTGTTTGTGTTAAAACATTGTTTTTAAATTAATTAAATACATTTATTTATAATGTGTTAGTGTTCAGGTGGAAACACAACCAGTGCCTACTCTCTTTTACTTAAAAGCATTGAAGTTTTAATAACATTGTTTATAATAACTTCATGCCGTGTATTATTGTAGTGCGTGCAGAATAGAACTCAACATGGATAATACCTGCTTCAATTTGCAACTTTCAAACGAGAATTTTAGTTTAGTTTTAAAGTTATGAGAGTTTATTTTACATTTTAGTGGTTGGCAACTCTTTATCGGATAGTATGTTATCTCTATTGTGGCTGCGACCTTGATAAAACACATATTTGCTCCGGAAGAGAAGGTTTTAACTTCTCACTATAACAAACAAAACATTCGGGTAAAGCGCTGGCTTAACGAGGGCAAATGATCCAAACTGCAAGCGACATGAGAAACTAGGGCGCTTCAACCGGTTAAGTTATATTACGCCGCCTGTGATATTGTAAGATTATTATAATATATTATTATGTTTTGTGATTGATTTTCATTTTTTTTTAAGTTGGTAACAGAAAAGTGATATGTAATGATAGTGATAGCTAAAGAAAAATTATTCATTTGAAGGAAATATAAATTGTTTTGATGGGGCATTGGGAACAACCATTATATTTGTGAAACGATTTTGCTTTATTAAGGACGCATCAACCGTGTGGTCATATGCACCACTCTAACCTATAGGGTATAAAATATGAAGGAGGGACCCATGCTTATGAGAACCAGCCACGGGTAGAAGGTAGAAATGGGGGTCCTTACTTCGCAGTCGTCATCGTCTTTGTCATTGTTTGTGTTGTCATAGTCATCTTTGTCGTCGGAAGAGGTCGTCTAAGAAAAAGCAAGAGGTCCCTGTCGACGACTGCCAGAGCTCGCCTTAAGTTTTGTGGATTTATGTACTCTCCTATACTAGCTGATGTTTTCGAGATGGACTTTTCTCTTGAATCGCCTTGTACGATTAGCAGGAGCCATGGGCCTTAGCCACATTCTACCCCATCTTCAAACGATAGTTTGTCTATATCTATTCTTAATAATAAAACATAATATCTCTCCTTCCCAAAGTCGCCTGGGCCGGACGGTCACGGGTCTAGGGTAGACCTACCACATAACCACACGAGGCCGACTAAACAATTGTCTGTACTCTTTACGTGTTGTCGACAATACAAACAAATGCATAAGGTGATGGCAATAAACTTCTAGCATAAAGTTGATCCTGAAAAGACTGGAAACATTTTCAATTAGGTTCTTAAACTATTTAATATGGAATTAAAATGAAAATATAAACGAAAATGGCCATGTTCGCTTTCAACACCTAATCGAATATTTAGTTCGAAATGGAAAGAGTTAATCGAAAAGATGTGTTGTTTTATTTACTTTCTAGGTAAGATTAAAGCAATTTCAAAAACTTCAATATGTAAAGTTGCTTCTGTTTATAATAATGTGCTAGTTTAAATACAATCGCTTCAAGACACAATCTCAATGTTGTTGAGGGTGGCAAGATGTCGCTGCAGACAAATAAACCAGAAGAAAATAGCACCACATCCACACATAGCTGAGGTTCTATTGTATCGACTATAGCTACAACCAGCGCCGTACAATAACGACGACGTGAGAAACTAGGGCGCTTCAACCGGTTGGGTTATTTGCGCTGCCTGAGATATTGTGACTGCATGATGGGTTTGATGTGGAATTATTTTATTGTTTCCAAGTTTATAAAGAAATGATATAATAATCATAATAGGTGAAAAAAGGGAAAAAATATTTTGAAGTGAAAATCACTGTGTTAAATAAAATATTTTAAATACGAAATTTAGAGTGTTTCTCCGTTATGATATGATCGTAGTTCTTCATATAATACGGAGAGATCAAATTGCGTGAGCAAGACATCATTATTATTAAGAACATTCTGCTAGCATATGATGTACGGTTAGATGTACATCACATGTGTCACATCCGTGAGTCAGACGTGTGCCGCCTGCAATACAACCGCATCAACACTTAAGGTAAAACAATACGTTCATAGTTTCAAAGTTAACTGTATAATGAATATAACTAATAGACGTGGGAGTGTTTGTGGTGGCTACAATAAAAGAAAAGAAGCTGATGAAGATGTAGTAATATGAAAAGAGAAATGTTATTTGAAGGAAATATAAAATGATTTTGATGCGTCAATTTTTAGGTTTTGGCTGCCACAAAATGTTTTGCCATTGATGGTCCGACACTTTTCAGGTGCTGGACAAGCAATGACCAGCAGTGGCCAGAAGTGCCGGCGAGTAGCCATCACTTTACCATCACTTACGTATTACTCCGGGCCCAGACAGGGCAACTCTCTATCTAGAGTTGTCTTTAAATATAATAATATGGTATTTTTTTGTGTTATTTGGTATACCTACATTACGAACTTTATTTTTTTAATCATGGGCGCGTCAACCGTTATGTCATAACGCACCACTCTGGTCTAGGAGATTTGTGGAGTTGGGGCCCATGCTGGCTAGAACCAGCCACGAGAAGGGGGAGGAAAGAGGGGTTCTCACGTCGCGGTCGTCAAAGTCTTTGTCACCGTTCGTTGTGTCATTGACATCGTCGTCGGGGAGGTTGTCAATGGAAGGGAGTTGTCCCCGACGACGATTGCCAGAGCTCGCCTCTAGATTCGGGGAGTATACTTTACTTCCCACTTACTAGCTGATATTTGTGTGGTGGACTTTTTGTCTTTTTTCATAATGTTGAAGAGTTAATATGGCTCTCTTGAAAGCAGACATTGCAAGATCTTGTATTTCATCGGACAGTGAATAGTTCCAAATTTTGGGAGCTCGTCAGTGGTTCGGGCAAATGGTGGCGTGATGGACTGGGCCGGGTGACGTCTTGAAACTCGAAGGTTCCAAGATTCCAAGACACCCGATGTAATGGGTCAAGGTCAACAACGCCAGTCAACATTGTTTTGAAGAACAACACGTCCACTTGCTTCATGAGATGCTCAACGGTGGTAAGGCGACATTGACCACGACGCGTAGAATCACTAGGCTCATTGTATCTCATAATATGTCTGGAATATGAGAGGAATAAAATAATATTCCGATTTCCATCTGCCTCATATTTTAATGTGATATTTCAAAACATTTTAAGTATTTCTCAATTATTTCCCCACATTGCCGTTTAAAAAAAGAACATTGTGCAGAAATTTGGCATTAAAATATAACTTATATGTCAATTGCTGGTCATGTTCGGTTTAAATCTAGCGACATGAACATGACACAAAAACAGACAGACGGACATAAAATTGATGCTTACTGAGAGATTTGTACCCCGAACCCAGTAAAGAATATATAACCCCCCCACCCCCACCCCCGCTGAGGACGAATGATGGCTAGTTATCCCGGCATGCAACGCGT
The DNA here is from genome assembly GCA_024449915.1 of Sweltsa coloradensis. Classification (NCBI taxonomy): domain Eukaryota; kingdom Metazoa; phylum Arthropoda; class Insecta; order Plecoptera; family Chloroperlidae; genus Sweltsa; species Sweltsa coloradensis. The sequence goes on from JAMZAV010002749.1 coordinate 324,424, forward strand.
GCCCTACACCACGCACTTCCCAGGCCGAGGTCCCTCTCATCCCACGGGAAACAGGAAGAATAACAGGGATCCACAATCAATGATTTGACCCTGACAAGGGTAACGTGTTGTACGGTCCTCTCTTCGAGCTGGATGATGTGAATGAAGAGAGAGCGTTTTCTCCCAAGTGAAGCCGCGGCCACGGGGAAGAGAACAACAAAGACGACCACGTATAAGAAACTAGGGCGCTTCAACCGGGTAGGTCATATTGCGCCGCCTGCGATATTGAAAGTTAATGATATGAGTTTATGGTTTTATTGATTTCTAAGTTTATAAAAGTAAAGTTTAAATTTTGACTTATTTTGATTTGGAAAAAGGGCGGGTTAACCGTAAGGAAATAATACACCATTCGAGCATGGGGGATGTGGGGAGAAAAGTTCAATGCTAGTCAGAACCATGGCCACGGATTAGGGGAGGCAAGAGCGGGGGGTGGGGGTTGTCGAGATATCATGCCTTGATTTCCAGTCAAAGTGTGTTGGGTCAGTCCCATAGATGAGTTAGATTACTTCACAAGTTGGAAAGGCTGATTAGTTTGCAATTTTTGGATTTTATTAATGGGAGAAGGAGGTTTCAAGAAGACGACTGCAAGAGCTCGCCTCCAGTTTCGGAAAGTAATATAGTACCTTTCATGGATTTTGTCTTTTATTTTATATGTTGCATTTTTAGCTTCGGACTGCCCCCCCCCACCCCCTCCCCCGCCCAACAACAAAGATAGTTCCTAAGCCCCAGATCGTATACGGGCTTGTCAATCACCTATTACATTTTTTTTTAAAATTCGGATTAAGAACGCGTCAACCGTTAGGTCATAATGCACCACTCTAGCCTAAGGGGGGTGGGGAGAAGGGGCCCATGCTGGTCAGAACCAGCCACGGGTAAGGGGAGGAAGGGTGGTTTCTCACGTCGCGGTCGTCATCGTCTTTGTTATCGTTCGTTGTGTCATTGTCATCGTCGCCGGAGGGTCGTCAAGGGAAGGGGGCAAGGTCCCCGACGACGATTGCCAGAGCTCGCATCTAGTTTCGGGGAGTAAAATACTCCGCTCTTACTAGCTGATGTTTGCGAGGTGGACTTTTTCTCTTGAATCGCCTTTTACGATTAGCAGAGCCATGCTCTGGGCCAATTCTACCCCGGGCCCAGACGGGGATACATTATTTGTTAATCTGTTTGTGTTTTATAACGTGGTTGTAAGAGGTATGACTAAGGCATAGCAAGTTAAGACACTTTGTGACTCCCCGGGCCTCTTGACCCTTGTCTAACCTTCTAACCACAAATACACCACTTTTTGTTTTACTTTGCTGGCACCAATTTTTATTGATTGACCCCTAAATTTCTTTGTGCGGTTTTTTTTACACACAACACTCTTGAACATCCAAAGATTATTGTATTTTATTTGTTATTAATTCTGTACATTGGGACATTTATTAAAGCATGTCATACAAATTCTTAACGTGTAAAATATATTTCTGAAACCAAGACCAGTTCCCTATTAATGTTATGGTTATTTGGTCTCAAGTAACAAATATACCTCGGGTTGATCCCGGGTGTCCCGTGTGCCCGGTGCACACCTTGGACGCAGGGACACAATGCATGTGGCCCCTGATTATACGACGTGAGAAACTAGGGCGCTTCAACCGGTTAGGTCATATTGCGCCGCCTGTGATATTGTTAGTTAAACAAATGAGTTTATGGTGTGTTTGAGGATTATATTGTTTTCAACGTTTCTAAAAGAAAAACAGTTATGGTAATGAAAGTAATAGCAATAGAAAATTTTTCATTTAATATATAAGATAAAATAAATAAATTCTTATTTAGAGTCTACACACTCAGTCACATAACTGATTTTTCAGTGTGGGACATTAAATTTAAAGCCGACCAAGCCAACACTGTAGACGCCAACACCATTGACGAGCGAGCAATATACAAGTAGAGAGACTGGTAGTAAACTCCGATCCATCAAGCTGGACACGATTCCACCCGCGGAGAGCGCCAGAATCAACAAGGCTGATTCGAAACAACCCTAGAATTTATTACTTGCCTTTGTTGCTATAGGACGGCCCCTAAGTCAACCTTTATACATTCCGTACCAAAAAAGAAGTTAAAACATTTCTATGGGACACATTTGGCTGTTAGCAAATAGCTATTCGCTCGGCCAAGATGCATCCGACGTATATGAAACTGTGCAAAGTTGTCAATAAAGCATACATGGACAGCCCTGCGGTCATAGATTTTCCAAATTTTGACTTAATCAGTCAGAAAAATCACGAATATGGTCAATTTTGGAGTTTTTAACAAAATCAAAATTCGTGAAACTAATTTAATTTGTATATATTATTTTAAAACAAAATTTTAAAATGTGTTACTGCAGAGCCCTATAATTCCACATTTGTGACATATGTTCAAAATTTTAGACACCTGTGGTGTCAGTTGGTCGAGCGAACAGCAATTTGCCTAAAACGCATGTCCTATGCTCTCTTAAAGCGGGGTACGAACCCTGGACCATCTGCATTGCAAGCAGAGACTCTAACCACAAGACCAACGAGCCCCACAATACTGAGATACAACAACGAGCCACAGGAACATTTATGACCCTGGGTGTACGGGAGGAGAGGCTCAAGTTTCTTTTGAATCGTCTTTTACGATTAGCAGACCCCTATGAAGAATAACTACGTAATAACAACCAAATAAAGCTTCGAAAAATAACTAGTCGTTTTTTGAGTTATAAAACCCGAATGTTTTTTTAAAAAAACTTCTTGAATTAACTTCTTGTAAAAACTCCGGAAAAAACTCCCGAAAATATCTTCGAACAAAACTACGAAACTAACTACCGAGCGACGTAGCGCGTCGTACACAACAAAACATGTTCGTAGAGACTAACAGCCCAGACACTGCACGAGGTAGCGTACTAGGGTGTACTTTACCCCCCCCCCCCTGACAAGCAGTTCTGACAAGACTAGCTAGTAACAACCGACATTTGGTCGACGACGTGAGAAACTAGGGCGCTTCAACCGTTGGTCATTTTGCAACCTGTGATATTAAAAGTTAATGAAATGAGTTTATGGTGTGTTTAATGATTATATTGTGTTCTAAATATAAAAAAAATAAATGTGATTGAAGTGAATTACATTTTGATTACTGTGAATGAGAATGTTAGAAAGTTATTGGACACGATTCCAATCGCAGACGTTTCGAGGATCAACAAGGCTAATAACAGAGATAACCAAGCCAACCCTATCGACGCTGCCACCACCGACGAGCGAGCATTCGCATTGAACAAAATTGTGTCAACAGGGAATCTTCAGTGAAACACCTGGTGATCGATTTTCGCTGCTTAAACGATTTTATAATTATTGCATTATTGATATTCGAGACGATGAGTGGTGATAGTTGAGGTTGCAGGACAACCTACGCCTTGTGCGGGACACGAACCCGCGACCTAGTCGTGTCAAACTCATAAGACAGACGTAGCCAATACAGAACCCCGGGAGAAACTAGGGCGCTTCAACAGAGTGGGTCATCTTGCGCCGCATGTGATGTTGTAAGTGAATAAATTGATCGAGTTTGTTTGTTAATGATACGATTAAATTGTTTTCTAAGATTACCAGAAAATTATTGGATTATGGGATTATTTTCAAAGACGGTGCCTCAACAATTTGGTCATAATGCGCCACTGTAGCCTAGGGTAGGGGGAATTCTCACGTCACTGTCGTCATCGTCTTAGTCATTGTTTGTGTTGTCATGGTTCTCGTCGTCAGGGAGGTCGTCAAGGGAATGTGGAAGGTTCCCTGATGACGACTACTAGAGCTCACCTGTAGTTTTAAGGCGCTAGCAATTAGAACATTACCTAATTTAAATAATAATTTGTATCAAGTAAGTGCAAGAGCAATCATGGAAACTGTACCTTCTGGATTTAAACAATTATTACGTACAAAATAGAGCTTTTCCATAAAAAATTATGATGCATTTAAAAAAACTGCCTAGTTCTGAGAAAAAACTTTTAGAATAATCAAAATATTAGCTTTGTTTGAACATGTGGTGTATGTTGCTATATAAGTATCAGCGTATAAAATCACGACATGATCAGGATCTAGGGCGCGTCAACCGGTTAGGTCATATTGCATCATATTTGCTAGTGTAAGTCAATAAATAGAGTCCGTTCTTGTGTTCAATTAATTTGTAAGATTAAAAAAAAAATGATTATATATTAGGGACGCGTCAACTGTTAGGTCATAATGCACCACTCTAGCCTAGAGGATATGGGGAGGAGGGTTTGTGGAGGCGCCGGTTTGAGAAAACAAAGTTTAAACTCCATAAGAATAGCATTGTTGGTGGAGGCGCCGGGTAGAGTAAGAAAAGTTTTAACCCCATAAGAATAGCATTGTTGGTGGAGGCGCCGGGTCCTCACTTCTTGATTTTATTATTTCTTCGCTATACATCGAGTTAATATTACAGAGGGTGGAATATTGTTGTGATAAATATTTTTAAGTGTAGTAAACGCGACGGTAAATTTATTAATTGTGTTTCAAATATGTAGGTTTGTGTACTATAAGCAACAAATCGCATCTCTGTACAAAAATAAAGTAAATACTTTTTTTGCCTTTTTCTTCGACATTCATTATAATATCCTGGCATGACCAACATTTAGTGCATTGTATTTTATTCATCGCTGTTAATAAACTCAAATGGCCAGTGGAAGACGGAAGCATTATAGGCAACAAACCAATCGGCATAAAATATGTATGACTAGGTCGCTTCGCTAACGCTTTTTCCAGTCGCGCTGATGGATGAGCTTTTATGGTTGATTGACGTTGCCCTAAAAGTACGATTTCTAAAAGAAATATTTATAAGATTGTCCCTTAGATCATAACACATCCAACTTCAGTGATTTCAAACGTACCCATAAAGTTAAATCTAAAGCAGAGTAGCCGTTTGTCCGGTCGCGGGCCAAGTATCACGAAAATATTGAAATTAAAATCGAAACAAAATATAAAAGTACGATATTCACGGAATATTTCTGTAAGTGTACCCAATAACGTGGCAAAATCAAAGTGAAGAGATTTCAAAGGTACTCTCCAATATTCATCAAGATCGGATGTCGTTTGCCCAGTAAAGAGCAAACAAACAGACAATAAACACCTGAGCTATTTTTCTCGGGGTCAGTGAAATTGAAGTCTTTGCTTCGTTTATTTAATAATTTGTAACTAGGAAATCGACAAGGTCGTTTTTTCCCTTCCCATATATATATATATATATATATATGTTTTACCTTGGCTTTATAGTAGGCGACTATGACGCTGTTATGTTAGTACTTGTACAATGTACAATGTACAATGTACAAAACAGACCAAGAATTAGATTGTTTTAAATTGGTGGCCGCATAGCTCAGTTGGTAAGAGCATAGCCCGGTAAGCTAAGGTCCCGGGTTCAAACCCCGGTGTAGTCACTTTTTTAATTTCTATCTAAAGTACTAACATATATATATATATATATATATATATATATATTGATTATTTCCGATTATTTCCGTAAAGTATAACTTAACATAAACCATGAATCACGAAAGCCTACAACATAACACACATATATATATATATATGGATTGTTGTAGGTTTTCGCGGCCCGTCATAAGATAAAAACAAGGATCTTGGGTAAAACCGCGTCGAAAATAAGATGAACCAGGGCAGAACCTGGGCGTCCACCGACGTTTCGTCTGTACTACGTCAGACATTTTCAAGGTTGACTGTGACTCTACGGAGGTTGGAGTCACAGTGGTTGGCAAGCACGCAGCGCCCGCCTTAAATAGCCTCGGCTGAAGGTATCTCCTCAAACCAACCGGTATCTGGATGCTGCTTCCCACCACCGTCCTTCACAGCTATTTTCAGTGGTTAACACTCTAGTCACCCGGTCCAGGAACCTTACTGACAAATCTCACTCAAGAGAGGAATTTGACAAGCTCCGTGAAGCTCTATCACTCAATGGTTACTTGGACCGAGACATAACCAGAGCGTTTAAACGTGAACTGAAGAAATCTGAGGATGATACTGAGGACAAGGAGAAACCACGGTCAAAAGCTTTTCTTCCATATGTCAAGGGTACCACAGACGTCATAGGTAGAATCCTCAATCGTAAGAACATCGAAACCATTTTCTCCACTGACAGAAAAATCAGCTCCTTTTTGAGAAGTGCAAAGGACTCTGTTCATGTGGAAGAAAGAGGGGTTAATGAGGTTCCCTGTGGCGACTGCGATCAAACGTACATAGGCCAAACAGGCAGACGCATAGCAGTGAGGATAAATGAACACTCTAATGCAGTGAAAACAGGTGACAAGAAATCAGCCCTGGCTCAACATGCTAAAGCTTACTCGCATGTGATAGATTTTGACAAAACAAAAACTATTTGCCCTGTACAACAGCTCAAGCCACGTATTATCCGTGAATCTGTGGAAATTGAGAAACGGCCGAATAACATGAACAAAAGAGATGATAGCCAGAGCCTCCCTCTTGCTTGGAAACCTGCACTCATGCCTCGAAATGTAGTCCGTAGACCTATTCAGCCTAATCCCTCAGAGGTGGTGCAAATTTCAGATTCCATAATTCTAAGCACGAATAACATTTCAAAAGACAACCAATCAGGCCCGATGACAAGAAGACGGACTAAAAAGGTCTCACTACAGTAAGCTGTGCTATTTTTTTTCTCAATGGCCACCATCCGTATATTTTTTCGATATGACATCGCTGCCCCGCACCTTTTCACGATATGACCTCGCTGCCCCGCCCCTTCAGCCGAGGCTATATAAGGCGGGCGCTGCGTGCTTGCCAACCACTGTGACTCCAACCTCCGTAGAGTCACAGTCAACCTTGAAAATGTCTGACGTAGTACAGACGAAACGTCGGCACTGACGTGAGAAACTAGGGCGCGTCAACCAGTTAGGTCTTATCATGCGCGCGATTGCGATATTGTGAGTTAATGAAATGAGTTTATGGTGTGTTTGATAATATTGTTTAAAAGAAAAGATGAGAAAAATATCTATTTCAATGAAAAAAGATGTTTGATGGGAATTTAAATATTTCTTCGAATTAAAAATTTATAAATTCGTCTTGGGGCATAAAGATCGTCCTTATCTTATTTCTTATTGGATTTATTTGCCGATGGAACCAAGCTCGAAAGAAAAAAAGTTTGACATTTTTTTAGAAGGGTTTCTGTTGATTTCTAAATTCATAACTAGCTAGCCTGAATGAAATATATTTTTAGAATTTAGCGGGTGACTACCATTTTAAGGCAGGATACGAAGGGTTTTGGATTGTAAATGGGTGGTGTTTGTTGGAAAGTAACTTCAGTAAATTAAATTTGTTAAACTAAAGACTGTGTTTAACTTTGCGAGTCTTGCAAGATAACTCTTAAACATTTCTGTATGGACCCCAATTACACCATCCTTTTCCGACCTAACGTATTTTTTTCTGAAGCAAAACTTTAAGCAAAAATTAAAATTGAAAAAATCTAAGATAGTTATAATTTTTTTAATATTTTAATTACATTTTTTATGTACTACGTAAGAAACTAGGGCGCTTTAACCAGCTAGGTTATTTGCACAGCCTGTGATGTTGTAAGATAATGACATGAGTTTACGGTTGATGATTATATTAAGTTGTGTTCTTAGTATAGAAAAGAAAAGGATATAGTCGTCGTCGTCGGGGAGGTCGTGAAGGGAAGGGGATAAGTCCCGACGATGACTGCCAGAGCTCGCCTCTCTCGTGGAGTGATATACTCCCCTACATGCTAGCTGAGGTGTGCGAGTTTAATTATATCTCGTTCCTCGTCGTTTGAGAGCAGCAGAGCCATGCTCTTGGTAAGTTCTACCCCGGGCCCAGACTGGTGTCATCCCAAGAGCAAATCAAACTTCTAACGTAAGTCTCACTGTGCAGCTAGGTCATATCAACGATATAAATCTCTCTTGGTACGTTTACTTGTGATGCAAACATACATGTACACTATAATATAGTGTACATGTATGTTATGTTGTATGTAATAAAGTCACTACGAAGACGTGAGAAACTAGGGCACTTCAACCGGTTAGGTCATATTGCGCCGCCTGTGATATTGAAAGTTTATGAATGATTTTATTGTTTTCTTGATTTAAAATCAAGACTAAATTTATGGAGATGATAGTAACAGCAAAATAAAAATTATTTATTTGAATAAAAACTGAAATGTGTTTGTTGTGAATCGAACTTGGTTAAAAAATTTTGTGAATGATAAATTTTAAGTTTTCTCCGTTATCATATGATAGAAGTTCTGCAAATGATTGAGTAGAAATAAACACCAATAATATAATGTCAAGAATTTATTTCAAGGTAATGAGCCTAATAAAACTACTACGAATCTAGTCTTGCGTCCAGTGCATTAGAAGTTATTATCTGTATATGCACTTAAATAAGCCGTATCAAGCGAACGACTGTCAATGTAATCACGGACAATTCATTAACACTCGACAGACCTACGAGGTCCCAGACGACGACCGCCAGAGCTCGCCTCTAGTATAGGATAGTAATATACCCCCTTACTTACTAGGGGGCAATGGTCTTGGGAATGCGATGGAATTTTTTCTAATAGACATCGCATTTCAGATGAATTTATAGCATAGATTGTTTCATGACACATAGTTGAAAGATGGTTATTAGTATCGTACGACGACGAGTGAAACAAGGGCGCTTCAACCGTAAGGACATAATGTACCACTCTATACTAGGGAATATAGGGAGGACGGGCCCATGCAGGTCAGAACCAGCCACGGGTTTGGAGAGGAAGAGAGGATAGGGGTGTTCTCATGTCGTGGTCGTCATCGTCTTTGTCATCTTTCGTGACGTCATAGTCGTCGTCGTTTGGCAGGTCGTCAAGGGAAATGGGAGGTGTCCCCGACGACGATTGCCAGAGATCGCCTCTAGTTTTTGGGTGTAAAATACAACCATTTTTATTAGCTAATGTTTTCGAGGTGTTAAGTTTATGATGTGTTTTATGAATTCATTGTTTTCTAAGATTATAAAAGTAAGGAGATGATCGCGATAGAAAAACGAAAATGTAAAAAATTGAATGTAATAAATTATATTAATTTATGTTCTTGATCGGCTTTAGATGTAATGTCAACCACTGAAAATAAGTTCGGTGACTGAGTGTGTAGACTCTATAAAGAAATGTTTTAATTTAATTTTAATTTTAAAACTATGCTCACTAGAGCAAGCCACAGACCAGTAGTGAGACTGGACACTGCAGAAATTGGTTGTCATATTTACAAACTATTATTCGTTTATTTGGATTAAGGATGCGTCAAACATTACGCTCAACGCAAGCCTATGGGATATGGGGTGGAAAGTCCCATTCTGGCCTGAACCAGCGACGGGTCAAGGGAAGAATTGGATGTTATGACGTCGCAGTCGTCATCGTCTTTGTTATCGTTTGTGTTGTCATGGTCAAGATCGTCGGGGACGTCCTCAAGGGAAATGGGAATGCATCCTGACGACGAATGCCAGAGCTCGCCTCTAGTTTCTGAAAGTAATATACTCCCCTCTTTCTAGGAAATGTTTGCGAGATGGACTCATCTCTTCCCTCGCATTTTACGATGCTACATGCTCTGGGCCAAATTCTACCCCGGGCTCAGGCGTGGTTTATCAAATTGAACCAAGACCTATGGCTAGACGCAGACATACATACATCGTGATTCTGGCTTTCACCATTAGGCCTACCTATAATCCAAGACAGAGATTAAAGTAGTTTATAGTTTATTGTATGAAGGACGTGTCAACCTCTAGGTCAAAATTTAACTCTATAACCTTGGGGATATGGGGTGGTAAGTCCATAGCTGGTCAGAACCAGCCACGGGTTAGGGAAGGGAAGGTCTTTGTCATCGTTCATGAAGTAACGGATCATTCATTATAGACCTGCTTTATAAATAGTCTTGGTCTATTTGGTCCAAGAGTGCGTCAATCATTTGGTCATATTGCTCCACGCTAGCCCAGGGAATATGGGGAGGGCACTAGCGTCCTGGACAGAACCAGCCATGGGTAGGTTAAGAAAGGAGTAAAATAGAGTTCAAATTGACACAAGGTCAATACTAGCTGGACCCAGCCATAGATGACTCAAGAGACAAGTCACCCAAGTGCAAAAACTGCCAGCCTACCTTGTAGCCTAGCTGTTTAGCTAGGCCCCTACCAATCATGCTGTCGAGGCCAGGCCTGCAGTATACAACAAAATTTCAAGTCTATCATAGACAAATTAACACTATTTACCTCAGCTCTTCAACAAATCGTGTTCTTTAAGGCAACTCCTTATATTTGTGATGAAATTCAATATTATCTTGGTCAATTGTGCAAACACGTCTGACATTGCTCAGTGTGGCGTTTATACCTTCGCTTGTTTGGGATCTTCAACAATGTGTGAAGTGAAATAACCCCACGCGTCTGCGTCGTAGCACTACTTTCATTGCGCTCCGTAAAGAAATAGATCCGAGCATTTATTTTCATTATGTTTTATTTATATGCAATTGCATGCTTTTAGAGACGTAATATTAGTGCAATATTTGTTTCTTTGATATTCTTTACTAAAAAGATGCTGTTTGTCATGTCATTAATGGCGTTTTCCATTGGCCGCACTCAGGTCGCACTAGTGCGCCCTAGTGCGCACTGGATTGCCACTTGTTTTTTCATTTGTTCAGTTTTGTAATGTTATTCAAGTGGAGGTTGACAACAATGACATCTCTGCACTCGCCGAGTGCATGCCAATGGAAAACGCCATAAGTTTAGCAATCATCTATGTAAACAACGCACTACTTACACGTGAAGCTGCATCTAAGCGGCAGCGATAGAGCGTAAGCTGCGCAGATAACTGCCAATGGTTGTAAATTATACTTATTTATTCCAAATTTAAGTTTGTGATGAATTTTGATGTGGTTTGTATTAAATTTATAGGATAATATTGAAATTGAAAAAAAATCCTCGTGATATTTAGCAAAACCGCAATACGTAGTTCGCATGGAGCCTACAGAGAATTAAACAATGAATCGCAGGTCTTTATAATAGAAGCACCTCAATTAAATTAATCGAGATAACCTAGGACACGTTGCAAAATCAGCTATTTTGATATCATTGGAATGAAAAAATAAATTTCCCAACCCACAAGCAATCTTTTGAAATGTGAGTTATATGATGAGTAGGTCTCATTTTCCGCTAAATCTTTTTTTTAAATTCATATTTTTAATACTAAGCATCTATGGTTTGTAAGGTAAGATAAGATTATTTACAATAGAACATATTTTAATGGTTAAAACTTAATTTTATTTTGGGCTGACGTAAAAAATAATGTAAATTTTCAAAATATTCCGGATAACGTCTTTCAAATGCCACATGTATGTTTAATGTTTGCCACATTGTTGTAAATTGTTAGTAAAAAGGTCACACTTTACAAGACAAGCCATAGTTTGCTCGACGATGGTGTCGGCGCCTACAGTCGGTCAGCTTGAATGTAATGTCCGCACTGAAAATCTGATAATTAATTTGACTAAGTGGGTATATTCTAAAATTATAATTTAATTTATTTTATTTATTATTTTATTTTAAAGGTGTTTTATTACGGTATGTAGTGTAGGAGTATGAAGCTACGAGTGTGGAGTCAAATAACTGTTTACTTACGTTTAGGAGCGCACAACAAATCGTGTTTCGTAATAATAACAATGATAACAATGTAGTTTTCACACGCGTTACTCAGCGTAACTATAATTTGTTACGTCCTCGGTCAAATACCCGCCACTGAAAATCCTTACTGAAGATTTCCCCAAGGATTTCCTTACATGAATATGGGAAAGCTCAGACCTAGTCCCTAGAATAGATCCTGGATTTGTTATTCACTCCTTAGAAGAATATGTTGTAGAAGGAGCAATATAATTTTCCCCCGGGCAGGATTTATTCAACAACACCAATCATCTATAGGTGCCCATAAGGCGCCGCTGACAAGTGCCGGTGTGCTAGTAAGCCGACAGTTGCGGGTATGTATCAAGTTAAATAAGCTAAAAGAAATTTAAACTATCTTTTAATATTGTGCCTTGACCTAGATCGTCATGGGAAGGGGGAGGTGATTCCGACGACGACCGCCAGAGCTCGCCTCGGGTTTCAGGTATTATTTATATAGCTGAAGTAAGCGAGATGAGATTTATCATTTGTATCGCCTCTAACGTTTAGAAGAGCCATACTCTGGGCCCATCCTACCCCTGGCCCAGAACTTGCAAGTCTGACCCGGCGCCTCCACCACATGAGAGGATTATGTGATAACCAAGTGACGCCGAAGTGAGAAACAACAGCGCTTCAACCGGTGAGGTCATATTGCTGCCTGTGATATTGCCATGTAATGAAACGAGTTTGTTATGTGTTTGATGACTATATTGTTAACTAAGTTTAAAAAAGTAAAGACAATTATGATGATAGTAATAGTGAAAGAAAAAATATTTATTTCCTTTGAAATAAATAAATAAAGGAAAAGTGTTTAATAGGAATTTAATTTTGCTAAATAAATTATTTTGAATAAGATATTTAGAAAGTTTGTCGCCGTTTTCATATGATAGAAATTCATGTGATTGGGAGAGATCAAATGCGTGCGCAAGGCATATATTATGGAACATTATGCTAGCATAATATCATGTACGGTTAAAGGTACATCACATTCAAGGGAATAAAGAGGTGTCCCCGACGACGACTGCCAGAGCTCGCCTCTAGCTTCAAAGAGTACTACCCTAATTCTCCCTGACTCCCCCGGGCCCAGACGGAGAAATAAAAGTTTAAATAATACGTTGTTTGTTTACAAGCTAATAGTATATAACTAATAAACTTGTGAGTGTATGTGGTGGTTAAAAAGTAACGTTACTATTTGATCAAGGAAACTTTTTTGCTTTCGATTGGATATTGCTTAATGCCTCATATTAATGCACTTTGGCTATTCGAGATGAGGAGTGATGATAATAAATGAGGTTGAAGTATGAGCAGAAGGGAGTATGGGCTCATCTCAGACCAAGTCCCTATAGAATAGATCCTGGATTTGTTATTCACTCACTATAAGAATATGTTGTAGAAGGAGCAATTAATTTGTCCACGGGCAGACTTTATTTCACAACACCAATCATCTAGGTGGCCATAGGGCGCCGCTGACAAGTACCGGTGTGCTAGTAGGCCGACAGTTGCGGGTATATATCAAGTAAAAAAAGATATAATACATTTAAACCATATATTTATATTAGGCGGGCCTAGACCTAGGTCGTCAAGGGAAGGGGGAGATGATTCCGACGACGACCGCCAGAGCTCGCCTCAAGTTTTGACAAGTAAGCTACCCTTCATACAGCTGAAGTTTGCGAGATGGGCTTTATCTCTTGAATCGCCTAAAGGTTTAGAAAAGCCATGCTCTGGGCCCATCCTACCCCTGGCCCAGAACTTGCAAGTCTGACCCGGCGCCTCCACCACATGAGAGGGTTATGTGATATAAAGCGACGACGACGTGAAAAACAACAGCGCTTCAACCGGTGAGGTCATATTGCGCAACCTGTGATAGTGTAAGTAATTTAAATGAATGTTCATAGTTTGTTTGATGATCATATTGTTTTGAAAGTTTTTAAAGGAAAAGAAAATGATGGTGATGATAGTACCTTAATAGCAAAACAAAAAATGTTTTTCGATTAGAAATAAATAAATTAAAAAATGTATATGATGTGAGAAATATTTTGTTGAATAAATTAATTCGAATAAGATATTTAGAAAGTTTGTCGCCTTTATCATATGATAGAAGTTCTTCCTATGATTGGGAGGGATCAAATTGCGTGCGCACGCGTACACTCTGCTAGCATATTATAATGAACGGTTAATGGTTCATCACATGTGTCACATCTTTGAACAACCTATTCTCTGGTTAAGAGAAAAGAGATATCCGTGAGACATGTGTGGCCTATTCGAATTTTGGACAATACCAAATCTTCTCTACGTGAGAGTCGAGACGTAGGAGGACGAATTTAAGTAGTCAGTGTTGGCATCATCTATGCAATTTGCTATTTCGCACCACATCCCAAGATGGCTGGGAAGCTTCCTTAGCAGCCCGATCAGCGTGTTATTTCCCTCTATGCCCACGTGTCCAGGTATCCAGCAGAACTCTACGAGCGAACTCTCTTCAGGCTGCGTCGTCTGAAGCTTCGGAGACGAAAAACCAAGAGCGAAGAGATATTTCAAATCATTACACATTAAACGACGAGAAAGAAGGCGCGCCATTAAAAACATACTTAAAAATAACAAAACAGTTTTTAAATGATCTGTGCTCTGTCGAACGATCTCAAAGAGATGAAAGCGAGGCTCGGATTTCAGCTCGAAGTTGTGGTTGGAGAATGAAGGTGGGATACAGTATTTTAATACGGGAGCCATTAGGAAACAGCGTTGTCAAGTTTTTTTGTCCCCGTGCATTGGCAACAGTGTAAGACCTATAGTTAGTTTAAATCAAGAGACACCAGATATAAAGGCTGGTTATTAATGTTTATTAGGTTAAGGGTGCGTCAACCGACATTTCATTAAGCGCCACTGTAGTCTAAGGGGTATATGGAGAGGACCGGAGAGGAAAGTACCAAGGATGGAAGAATTAGCCACGGTAAAAGAAGGGTGTTTTTGACGCTGCCGGCCAGTGCTCGCCTATAGTTTCGGGGAATAATGGTCCCTCCTTCCGTCATTTTAGTTGATGTTTGCGAGATGGAATTTAATGTCTTTCCACGCTTTTTATGATCGCCAGAGCTATGTTTTGTTACAAAATCTTCCCCGGGCTGACAGAACTTAGATTATTTCTATAAGGGACGCGTCAACTGTTATAGAATTTATAGAATTTTTTAAGAGATTTTAACGACGACGTGAGAAACTAGGGCGCTCCCACGGTTAGGTCATATTGCGACGCCTGTGATATTAAAAGTTAACAAAATGAGTTTGTGGTGTGTTCGATGGTTTTATTGTTTTCTAGGTTTATACAAGGAAATATGATAATTGGATTAAGTGCGCGTTAACCGTTAGTTCATAATGTGTCACTCTAGCGTAGGGGTATGGGGAGGAGAGGCCATGCTAGTCAGAACCAGCTATTGGCAACGGTGATAGGGGGGGGGGTCTCACGTTCGATCATTATCGTAGTAATAGAGGTTCTATACTCAAAGGTAATAGCAAAATAAAAAAGGTGATTTATTTGAACGGAAGTGATTAAATTTAGCAAATGTGTTTGACGTGAATAGAATTTTGCAAGATAAATTACTGTGAATTTGAAGATAAGAAAGTTTGTCGCTATCTTCATATACCCTGTGGCCTTATTATTCTTATCATGAGAATATAACACAGTGATGATCTTAACAAGTCTAAGTCTCGTATATTTCTGCTCAGTTTCTACACTGGAACTATGCTCTGGTAAATGTGAAATAAAAATATATGGTGGATAAAGCCAGGTTAAAGAAGTTTTCATCCCCTGAAACAAAACAAATTAATAGGGCTAGTAATTATTGATTTGACAACAAAGAATAGGGTTGTCATCGTGGTCGAAGCTAGTTCGCATCGCGTGACTCTCCCATAAGAGAGCTGCTAGCTGATGTTTGCGAGATGGACTCTCATCATATTATCATCATCTATCATATCCTATAATATTTATATCTCTCTTAAAAATATTGTTTTTATTAAATCCCATTTTAAAAATTAACATAAAAAAATCGAGTATGATAACGGAATTGTTTGATTCTTGTTTGATAAAATGCAAAAAGAATTTCTTGATTAAGTTGAGAATTGTGCCTTCGACGGCGATCATACGGAAGGTCAGCATCGCCTATAAATTAATAAAATAAACTTTAATAGACGAGAGGCTAGGGCGCTTCAACTGGTTAGGTGAAATTGCGACGCCTGTGATTTTGTAAAAAAATAAAAATTTGTTGTGATTTTGATTATTATGTTTTCTAACTTTATATTTGAAAAACTTTAGAGATCATAGCGAAAGCAAATGAAAAATTATTTATTTAAATGACAACCGGAATGTGTTTAATGTAAATTAAATTTGGCTAAACAAATTAATACGAATTAAATTTTTTAATTTCGTCGCAGTTATCAAAATATAAGCTACGATTGAGGTTCTTCACACGATAAAATAATAATAATTTTGTTTCTAAAAGTAGCCACTGTTTCACATGATTTCATTCTCTTCTCGGTGGTTTTAATTATCGTCTTCATCGTAGCGCGTCGTACATAACAAAACACGTTCTTCAAAACACCCATCTATTGAATAGAGACTCATTCACGCCAACATCATAATAAAGTTGCTATCTGGACATTACGGATCATTACGTACGACCCTATTTTTGCGTTATTGATATTCGAGACGATGAGGGGTGGTAGATGAGAGTGCAGGGCAATTACTAAATCCCATGCCTTATGCGGGACGTCCTCGTAGTGTTATAACGCATCCGAATACTCTCAATCCTGTTTAGAACCCCGGGAGAAACTAGGGCGCTTCAACAGAGTGGGTCATATTGCGCCGCATGAGATATTGTTAGTGAATAAATAGACCGAGTTTTTTGTGTGTTGATGAGAACTTTATCCTAGGCTAGGACGTTCCTGACATCTCCTGGTTTTTCTATTGGTAAATACATACCTCATAAATAGTTCTAAGTTTGTTTTAAGGCTCTGGGACAAAATCTACCTCGGGCCCAGACGGGGGTGCGTCGTGGTCGTCATCGACTATGTCTTCGTTTGTGTTGTCATGTTGGTGTCGTCGGGGAGGTCGTCAAGGGGATGGGGAGGGGTCCACGACGACGACTGCCAGAGCTCGCCTCTAGTTTCGGGGATTTATGTTGCTCGTACAGAAATCAAAAGGAACCGCAGTCACCAATGAGTTGAAACCACCTGTGATTCCCTGCAAGAGTAGTGTTCCAAACCAATGCGGGAACACAACACGACGACGTGAGAAACTAGGGCACTCGAACCGGGAAGGTCATATTGCACGGCCAGTGGCATTGTATGTTTAAAAACTGAATTTTGTGTTTGTTTTTATATTGTTTTGTCACTTAATAAACAAATAGAGTGTGATAAAGACGGCTGTAATATTTTTTTTATTTATTTTTATTGAGATGAACAGTTTAGATTATTAGGTTTATTTGGATTTAGGACGCGTCAACCGTGTGAATAATTAATTGTGGTAAAACAAATAAATTCGAATAAAGATTTTAAAAACATTTGTCGACGTTGTCATATCCATTTATAATAAACGAGTAGAATATGTTCATAAATAAAACCAAGTTTTAAGGATTCAGGGCGCGTTAACCGTCAGGTCCTAATGCGATACTCTCGCCTTGGGGATACAGGAGTAAAATCCCATGCTGGTCAGAACCAGTCACGGGTAGGGGAAGAAAGTGGGGGTATTCGTAACGCGGTAGTTATCGTCAATGTCGTCGTCATCAAGAAGGTCCCCCGGGGAAGAGGGAGAGGTAAACGACGACAATGCCAAGCCGCCTGAGATTTGGGGGCAAATATTTGCCCCTATTTCCCTAGCTGATTTTTTGCGAGTGGATTTTATTTTCTTCCTCGCCTAATGCGATTTGCGACTATGCTGGGCCAAGTTAGGAAAATGATTTGCAATTTTGAAAAAAGGTTTTGTTAATGGGAAATGGGAAAACTTGGGGGTCTGAACTAATCTTAAAAATACAAAGAGCTCGTTGGGTCTCTTGTAAGAGGGTGATAAACCATGCAAAACAGAACGACGACGTCAGACAAAATTGGGGGGCGTCAATGGTTAGGTCATACTAAAACCCGGTTGGGATTTTGGGTTGGGTTAATAAAATGAGTTTTGTTTTTTTCTTTTACGTTTAATTTTTTGGGTTTAAAGGGCCCCTTCAACCAAAAGGCCCAAATTACTAAAGGGAAATGAAATTTTAGCCCCAAGAGAAATAAAAACACAAAAAGGAAAAATACGAAATGGGGCCCAAAGACAGAAAAAAGAGGCGTAGGATTTTTGTTTCTAAACCAATCCCTTACCCACCGCCTTTTAAAATTTTAAAACATTTTTTTTCCAAAGCGGCTGCCCCGAATAACCGGTTGTGGGTCCCGCACAAGAAAAAGAGGCCCCAAATTGCTTTAGGAAAATTATCATTTAAAATTTAAAACAGGCATATATATTTTGGTATTTAAACCCCCATTGCTATTCAAAAACAAGCCCCTTTGGGGGGGGGGGAGAAAAAGGGGGGTACTCACGCCGTAGTTGTCATGTCCTTGTCTCGTTTGGTTTTTAATGGTCTTTCTTCTTCTTTAATTGAGTTTTTTTGGGGATTTGGGGCCGCGCCCAACCCGTTCGGTTTTAATGCTCCATTTCTATTTTATTTTCTGGGAAAGGATAGGGGGGAGGGGTTCATGGGCCCGGGAAACCAGAAAACGGGACAAAGACATGGTCACTCAAGAATGTTTTGTTCAGCGAGATAAAACCCCAAGAACGGAGGCTATCAAAAAACCCCACCTCGGGAGGGGGATCGGGCAGCCAAACCCAACGCAGAAGGGGGCCTGTACGATGCTTTGTTTTTATGGAAAAAAACCACCCTACAAAAAAAAGGGAATAGTGCCATAGGCCCAAAGGGAAATTTAAATAAATTTTTTTTCTACTTCGCTTTGGCATAATTTTTTAAAAGGGCCTTTACCCCCGGCTCCCCCAACCAATCCAATGGTGGAGGTCCCGGGGTTCCCGGCGCGTTAAAGGCTTTTGCGCGAACCCCTACCCACCCCAAAATAGGGGAAAAAATTTTGTTTTACCAATTTTTTAAATTGGGGAAAAATTTTTTTTAAAATTTTAGCATTAAAATATTTTGATTTAGAATGAAAACCCAAGTTTTTTAATTGAAATAATTAAAAATTTGATAAGGGCCCTTCAGAGATAAATCTAAACCCGGCAAAACAAACCCCAATTTTTTTTTTTGTGCTACAGGGACTTTAAAAAAAACTAGTGCGATTCAACGGGTTTGGGCATATTAAAAAACCTGTGATTAATTTATTAATTTTTTTTTTAATTTTTTTCTCAAAGTAAATCTTTTTTATTTTTTATTTTTTTTTTTGAGGGTTTTGGGTGGGGGGCCCTGGGGGGGGGGGGGGGCCCTGGTGAATAAAAGGGCGTAAAAACTGTTTTTGGAACGGGGAAAGTTTTTTTTAAAGAAAAAATGAAAAAAGTGGACTTATATTTTATTAGATTAGAAAATTACATTAAAAAGGCAGGAGGAATTTTTCCAGAAGAGCGTGGAGTCATTGTTTCCCGAACAATGCAAACTTTTACCATGCGCAACGGGAATAAACAACACATAAAAAAGAAAAGGGAGAGCAAAAAGATGTAAAAAAACCCAATTTCCCTACTGGTTATTAAAAAAAAGGGGGTTTACTAAATAATGAAATTAGATTGTGATAACCAACGGGCCTAAGCACATGGAATTTAAAAAATTGGGTTTTTTTTACATATTTTTTTATTTGGGGGAAGGGATTAGGGCCCGCGCCCAATTTTTGGGGCAAATGACCCCCAACCCAAGGGGATTTTTGGGGAAAAAGGGGAAAAAGGGCTGGTAAAGAACCACCCAAAGGGTTTAAAGGGGGGTTTCTCACGTCACGGCCCGTCATCGTCTTTGTCATCGTTCGTTTTGTCATTGTCATGGGTTGTCTGGGAGATCTTTAAGAAAAAGGGGGAAAAGCCCCCGACGACGTTGCCAGAGCTGCCACTAGTTTGGGGAAAAGTAATTAACTCCCTTTTTTCTAGCTGATGTTTGCAAAGGGGGCACTTTTTCTTTAAAATCCCCGGGGTTTACAAATTTGGCAGACCCCATGCCCCGGGGGCCCAAAATTTTCTCCCCCCGGGTCCGACGGGGGGGGGAAGGGATATTAAATTTTTGAAAAAAATCCCTTTCACATATCATTGAAAATAATTTAAATAATTTTTCCCATAAATATCCCCAGCGAATCCAAAATTTTTAAAATTTAAAATTCAGGGGAATCACTGGGTTTTTTTGCAGAAAAAAATTAAAAAAAAAAAAATTAAATTAAATTTAATTGTTTTCAAAAAATTTTCATTAATTATTAAAGAGAATTGAAAATTGCCTTTTTTTTTTATATTATTTTCATGGGAATAGCGTTGCCCTTCTAGGGAAATGTATCCCACAACGATGTCACCAAACACTTTTAAAAATTACTTAAGTTGACCCAAGTCTGGCCCAAAATAAAAAGGATTTATTTAAAAAAAAAATGAAGACCCCAAAACCCCATCCTGAAGAGGGGGGGTTCACATTGTCCCGGACAGGTTTCAAAAAGGGAATTTTTTTTGTAAACAATTAGCTGTTTTAAACAAACTATTATTATATGGGGACTTTGGACCCGGTTAAAAAATTTTGTTTAAAAGTTTATTTGGATTCGGGCGCTTAAACCCGTTAGTCAAAATTTGGGACCTGGGGGGTAAGAAGTAAAGCCCCCATGTTGTCGAAAAAGCTGTACGGGTAGGGGGAAAAACCCTGGGGGGGGTTTTTGCCACGTTTTTTTTCATTGTCTTTTTTCATCGTTCTTGTTGTCGTGGCCCGTCGTCTAACGGTGGGGTTGGGTTTAAGGGGTTAAATTATGGTGATTGGCCCCCAACCGACTGCCAGAGCTGGGCCTCTGTTTGGGGGGAAGTTAGTTACTCGTTTTTAGAATTGAAAGGAACCGAAAGGGAACCAAGGAGTTGAAAACACTTGGGGAAAAAAAGTGGAATTTTTTTTAAAATTTCTTCAACAACCAGCCAACTCATCACGACGTGAGAAATTAGGGTCCTTAAACCCGGGACGGTCATATTGCACGCCTGTGACTTAAAAATTTGTTTTCTAAAATATAAAATAAAAAAAACATAATAAAGCCCGCTAATGTATTTTAAAGTTATTTATTAAAAATATAAATGAAATTTAGTTTATTAGATAATTATTAATGGAAAAAATACTTTTTTCCCGAACAAAAATTTTTTTATTTTTTTCGACGTTGTCGCCCTGGGGAGAAGAAAGGGGGCGGGTTGGGGGGGGGGCCCCCATCGGGGGTCGTGGGTTGTCTTTGTATTTTTGGGGGTTTGTAAAGGGGTCGTCGTCGTAAAGGTTTTTAAAGGGGAACGGGGAAGGGGTTTCCAAACGACGCCCAAACTCCCAAAGAGCTTGCCTTAGTTTTGGGGGGGCAATTACTCCCCTTTTTACTACCGCTTTTTTGGGGAGAGGGATTTTATCTTTTTAACTCCCCTAATACGAAAGCCAATCTATGTTTGGGTTTTTATTTTTTTTGAATGTTTCTTCATTAAGAATCGTTTATTTTTAATTTGTTACAAGGGGTTTTATAAAATTGGGTTATTCCATTATTTGTTAAAATCTATCGTGAGCCTTTACATTTTTGAATTTTTCAAGCCCAAATTAGTAAGTAGGCAAAAAATCATTAACTAAAATCTTTGCAATATTGTTGTCTAAGGAACCGCACAAAAAGTTCATAATGGGACGAGTGTTGTAAGGGGGAAAAACCCCTGCGGGTTCAAAAACCCAAATGAAATTGGGTTTTTGGCGGAAAAAAATGGGGGGGGGGGGTTTCTCACGTCGGGGGTCGTTGTCGTGGGGAGGTCGTCATGGTTGTGGGGGGCCCTCCACGACAAACACTCCCAAACTCCCCTTTTATTTTGGGGAAATTATTTTTTACTCGTTCGGGAAATGAAAGGGCCGCTTACCCCAAAAGGATTTTATTATTTGGGTAAATCCCTGGCCCCAATTTTGATTTTTAAATTTAGTTTTGTTTATTGACAAAAACTCTTTAAAATTTCAAATCTCCAATCCTACAACGACGTAAGAACTAGCGGGCACTTCAACCGGTAAGTTTTCTGCTCCCCCGGAAAACATTGAAAAGATAAAAAAATTTTTTTTTAGTGGGGGGATGATTATAATATCGTTTTCAAAGTTTTTTATTAGAAAAGTTTTTTGATTTTTTGAATAAAGGGCGTGCCCTACCGTAAGTTTCAAATGCCTCACTCTAGCTTAGGGGTCCAAAAACCAGCCATGGGTAGGAGGTAAAAGGGTGGCTCGTGCGGGTCGTCGTCAGGGTAGACGCAAGGGGAGGGAGGGTTGCCTGACAACGACTGCTGGAGATCTTTTTTTTAGTTTCAAGGAGTTCCCCCCAAAATGAAGGGGGACCTGTTTTTTGGGGGAATAAGTTTGTCTCTATTCCGATTTTTACGATGTTTTGGGGGCCAAATTCTCCCCCGGGGCCCGGAAAAAAGGTGGGGAATTGTGAATATCTTGGGTAAAGGGCTGACGAGAACACATAAAAAAGGTTTTTAAAAAATTTTAAGGGCGTTTCCCAAACCTTTTAAATCATTAGTGTATTTTTAGCCAAAGGGGATGTGGGGGGGGAGGGAAACCAGGGCGGGTTTTCCATTACCTTTCAGGGGTTTGGGGTTTTAAAAGAGGGGTTTAAACGTCCCCCAGGCCGCCATCGTCTACGTCATTGTTGGTTGTCATTGTCGTCGTGCCATCGGGGAGGTCTTTAAAAACGAGGGCGGGGAGTTTCCGACGAGTTTTTGCTAGGCCCCGCCTTGGTTTGGGGGGGACTAAGATACTCCCTTACATACGAGCTGATGTTTGCGGGGGGGGATTCTTTCGTGTGGCCCAAATGCTAGATAATCGCCGGGTTTGTTATATGCCTTTTTAATAGGCAGGAAGTGACAATGGTAAAAAATTAGAAATTTAATAAAATAGTACACAAGTTTTTCAACTTTAAAGGGAACTATGTAGGGGTGGCAGCCCCCCCACCCTTGTCTCCCCCCTTTGGTTTCGTTTGGGGCCGCCCAACACTTTTTAGGGTTTTGAGGAAACAATGTTTTTTTTATGAGAATTTTTTTTTTTTGTATAAAAAAAATTACTTTGATAAGAAATTAAGAAAGTTGGTTTAAACCCTTATTTTTTGTTGTTTTTTTTGCTGGTTTTTCAAAAAAGATGGGGCCCTTTTTAGCGTTTTTTTGGGGTTTAGTAATAAAACATAAAAAAACTCTTAAAATTTCCCAGGTTGGTGTGGTGATTAGTGGCCCTTCTCTTTTAGCGTGACTTTCGGGGAAGTAAAATCTAAATTTGGCCTTTTCTAACCCCTCCCCCACCCTTCCCCTTCCCCATTTTAAAAAAAAAAACTGTGGGGGAAATTATGGACTTATTTTTATTGTAATTATTTAACTTTCAAATCCTATTCTTTAAGAAGCGATTTCCCAAAGCAGGACAAAATTTACAAAGATGGCACACAAAGGCATTTTTTAAGAGAACTCATTTATTCCCTTGCAGGCTTTCAAAATCAACGCCCGAAAAAAGGGCCGTTTAACTTTAAGTCAGGATTAACATTGGGGGTTTATCGAAAACGACACCCCAATTAAATGTTTTGGTTTCATTAAGGTAAATGGCGAAAACAACCGTTAAGATGGGAGGAATGCCCAATGCTGGAAAAAGAACCACAAACGAATGGGCCCAAGGGAAAAAGGGGAAATCTACTTCAAATGTCGGAATATTTTTTGCCCATCGTTCGTGGTGCCCTTGGTCGTTGTCGAAGAGGAGGTCAAGGGGGGGAAAGTAAGGTACACGAAAAAACCAAACCAGAGCTCGCCTCTAATTTGCGAGAGGTATTTTTCTCTTTTTTTCGCCAGTTACATTGGGCAGAGCCACTTCTGGGAAAAATTTTCTAATCCCGGGCCCAAAGGGGGTCCCACTTTAAAGCGAACGGGCCTTTCCCGGAAACTTTTTTTTTTTGGTTTATTTGATTTAGGACCCCGTCAACCTTTTAGGTCAAAAATGAAACCACTCTAGCCAAAGGGGGGATGGGGGGGGAGGAGGGGCCCATGCTAGTCAGAACCAGCCAAGGGTAAAGGGGGGAAGGGGGTTTCTCACGTCGCGGCCCGCCCATGTCTTTGTAACCCGTTCGTTGTTCATTGTCATCGTCGGGGGGGGTTCCGTAAAGGGAAAGGGGGCCCAAGGGTTTCCCCAAACGACGATCGCCAGCCCCGCCTCTAGGTTCGGGGAGTTATTTTACTCCCGTTTAATAGCGTTTGTTTGCGGGTGGATTTTTTCTCTTGAATCGTTTACATTTAGGGGAGCCATGCTCTGGGCCCAAAATTCTCCCCTGGGCCCGGGGGGGGGGGTTGCAAAAAAAAATTTAAAAATTTTTTAACAATAATAAATAAAAAGAAAGCCCAAGAAAATTAAGGGAAAAACTGTATTTGATTTAAAAAATTTATTTCGTTTTTAAAGAAATTCGATCAAAATATTTAAGATCCCTCGAAAGGTTTAAATTTTTTGAGATAAAGAAACCTTTTTAATATACACCTTACAAAAATTATAGGATCGGGGCGCTTCAACAGGTTGGGTTATAGTGCCCGCTTTCGTTTTTTTTTGTAGAAAAAATTAGTAAATTTTTAATTTTTAATTTGGGGTCTCTTTTTAAATTTTTTGAAAATTTTAAATGTCACCACGAAATTTTTTTAGGGAATGAGAAAAAGCCCATTTTATAAATTGGTTACGGAATCTATTACGAATCTGTTTTACACCCCGCAAGTTGATGATAATAAATAAAAAAAAATGTTGTATTTGCGGGGTGAAAACCCTTTGTTTCCAAAGGGGTTTTTTTCGTCTGTGCATTAATATCATAAATATTCATACGTACATTTTTTCATGTTGATGTGTTTTAAATAATCCAAAAGGCCCTGGCTCCTTGTTTTTTTATTATCAGGGCCGGGAGGGTGACACTCGGGTTTATGTTTAAAGCCCCCCTCTTGGAGAATCACCCTAATGGTTTTTTATAATGCGGGGGTTTTACCGCTCCCCGGTCAACAACGCATTAGTTTTTTGTCCACCGGGGTCACTCCCTTTTGTTTCTTCTTGCCCGGGGTAAAACTGTTTACTTTTTCTAAAAAAACATACCTTCCTATAGCTGATGTTTAAGATGGACTTAATCTCGTCCCCGCCTTTTATTTTTAGCAGAAATTTGGGATAGGGTTTTTTTCGCAGGGGCCCAAGTGAAAAAGTCTCTTTTAAAAGCGACCCTGAGAAAAAATAGGCGTTTTAACAAAATAGTTCAAATTTCACCGCCCCTTTTTTTTTAGTTTTTAAATCGATTTTTTTGAGGTTTTTTTAATTTTTTTAAAATTTTTTGGGACAAAAACCCGAGAAAATAAAAAAAATTTTTATAAAATAGCCGTGATATTAACCCAAAAAAAACTATTTGGGTTTAAACCCAAAAGTTTGTAATTTGTTGTTTGTTTGTTTAGTTAGTTTAAATATGTTTCTTTTTAATTATGTTATGTTGCTTGTTACGCCATTGTTGGGGTTGTAATCTCTGGGGTTTAATAAAACTTTTTTAAAAAAATTTTATATTTTAACCCACAACATTATTTTTCATTGATTGGGTATGTTTATCATGTGATTAAAATTAACAAATTAAATTATTTTTAAAATTTTGTTTTAAAAAAGGGAACAGACATGAATTTCTAGAGGCTTTTTGCCCCCTGTTCCCCCCGTGCTTTTTGTCTTGATTTGGGTTAAATAAATAATTTTAATAACAAAAAATATAATATAAACTTAACAAATTGGCAAAACACACAATGTTCTGGTGGGTGTGGTTTGTGGTGAGATACTAAAATTAAAGGGATTAAATTTGGGCAAAATGGGGAAACTTTTTAACGTGCCTTGCGGGAAATTCGTATAGGTGTCCCAAAAAGCGAAAGGGGGGATTGATTTTTTTTACTAAAAAAAATTTTAAATTGCATTATTGATTTTTAGATCAAAGATGGGGATAGATGAGGGTGCAGGAAATTATTAAACCCAGGCCTTATGCGGGACCGAACCCGGTCTTTGTAGTGTCCAAAAGCGAGGAGCGTCGAGTACACTCTAATAGAACCCCGTGAGAAAAGGGCGCTTTAACAGAGTGGGTCCCTATTGCCCGCAAAGTGATAAATTTTTGTGAATAAATTGAACATTTTTTTTTTTTTATTAAAGGAAAGCGTCAACCTTAGGTCCTAATGCCCCCCCTTTTTACATGAGGGGGTTAGGGGGTAGAAAACCCCTACAAAACCTGGGGATTTACTATACCCGGGGGTAGAGGAGGCAGGGGGTGAAAAGCACCCCTGTAAAATCAAGTTGTTTTTTTTTTAGAAACCAATAGAAACAAAAAACAGTTCGGGCAAATGCGCAACTCTAGCACAGAGGAAAGGGGAGGTGTCCCCGCGACGATTGCCAGGAGCTGCCCCTCGATTGGGAGTAATATACTCCCCTTTTTTTTGCTGATGTTTGCGGGGGGGACTTTTTTTTTTTGCATCGTCTTGTAGGGTTTTCCCGAGCCTTGCTCCCAAGGGCCCAAAACTATCCCCCGGCCCCGACGGTTAGTAGGGGAAATTTTTGAGTTGAGTCGAGTCGAGTTTTTTGCTCCTCGAAAACGAGTATTTAGACGTTTGCGATGTTGGTTTAAGGGCCCCATGTGGGGGGGGGGGTTAAAAGAAAAACTTTTTACCGCTTTTTTTCGCAACCCTAACCAACCATGATTTGCAATAATAAAAAATAACCGTTTTCTTTTTTAAAAAAAATTGTATTCTTTTTTTCACTTTTTTACGGGTGGGTAACGTTAGCAAGTCAAAAAACGGCCCGCCATTTTGATTGTTTTACTTTCAACTTTCGAATGTTGCCCGGGGTTTTAACCAGGTAACCTAGGGCCTACCCCAGGGTTTATGGTAGTGGTCAGGCCCTGGGCAAAAAAATAAAAAGGCCGCCTAGGGCTCATCCCGGGAAAAAACGTGTAGACGTTTCTGTTCTTTTGACTAGACCTCCTTCCAATCCTGCTCCATGATTTAAAGATACTTGGGAAACTACTCCCCCTTTTACACTGACTTTAGAGTCCTCGTCTTTTCCGCTTCGTGGACATCGCCCGGCATCCCCAGCGGGGCCGTCCGCGTAGTGAACCCGCAAAAGACTGACCCGGGTTTTTCCTACCCCCGCCTGGTTCTTATCAGTAAAAATTACTTAAACCCGGGTTACCGTCTGTGGGACTAATTCAAATCAATCAAAAAAACCAAAAACAATTTTGACGACCCACGTGAGAAAACCCAGGGCGCTTCAAATGGTTAGGTCATAAAGGGCCGCCTGTGATATTAAAAATTAATGAAAAGAGGGTTTTTGGGGTGTTTTTTTAAAGATTATATTTTTTTTCTAAGTTAAAAAAACAAAAGAAAAAGATGATGGCAGTATAAAAACAGAAAAAAAAAATTTTTTATTTTTAATGGAAATAAAAAAAAATAAAAGGGCAAAAACGGGTAGAAAAAGCATTAGGGCGATCCGTTTTCCATCTGGGCCCGGGGGAAAAATTTGGGGCCCCTTTAAACCTTTCCGATCCCCCCAAAAGGGGAAAATAAAAGGGCCCTTTTCGTAAAAAATCAGCTGGTTAGTTCTAGTTTTTTTAGGTAGAGGGCCCCGTCAACCGTTTGTTCATAAAGCGCCAATCATAGCTTAGAGCAGTGGTTCCCCAAAATGTGGTAAAGCGTACCCCCAGGGTTAAAATGGGGAGTTTTCCCGGCGGTACGCGAAAATGTCCAGCATAACCAAACATTATTTTTTTCTGTTTTAATTGTGCAAAAGATTAAAACCCAAAACCCCTGTGGGTTATTTTTGGGCTGAAATTATTTCCAGTAACCGTGTGAACCATCCCCTTCTCCGCCGCCATTTAGAAAACCCAAACACGTACTATACAAAAACAAGCCTGTACAGTTTTTACAACGCAGGCTACATTAACTTCAAGGGAGTTGATAACAATGCCTCGGGAACATTAGTGAAGGGGGAAAAAAAAAATTAGCAAATTTTTTCGCCAAATTTTATGTTTAAAAATCCTTTATATGATTTTGGAAAGGGCACCCTACATTTTCCCCCCCCCAAAGCACCCGTTTGCCATCTAGCAGGAAAACCCCTTTTTCTTGTTAGGGATATCCGTGAGTCAGACGTGTGAGGACCAAATTTGAATGTTTTCGGTTCCCTTTTTAAAAGCAAAATTCAGAACTAGGGGTTACAGATATTATCCCTCCTGGAACTTTGGGGTCTTATAGAGAAAAATTTATTAGGTCTTTAGAAAAATCATCTCAAAAGCTGAAGAAACACAATCGACTCGGGGAATCCTTGTCAAGTCTGTGAAGCAGTGGAAAAAAAAAAAAAAAAAACCCCCGGAAGAACGATGTGAGGGAAACTAGGGCGTTCAAACCCGGGTTTGGTAATGTTTCGCCGGGCTGTGATATTGTAAGTTAATTAAAAGATTTTATTGGGGTGTTTTGATGGTTGTATTTATTCAAGGGGTTTAAAAAAAAAGAAAAAAATTAGAGATAAAATAAAAACAGGGAGAAAAAAACATTTATGTGGAATGAAGATGAAGTATGTTTGTGTGAAAAATAAATTTGGTTCAACAAATTACTTTGGAGAGGGAAAATTTTGTAAGTTTTTTCACTGCGACTTTTTCCCCTATGATCGGTTTTTGTTTTATTTGGGGTTTGAGGAAAATTTGTCCCCTGTTAGGTTGATAATGCCCACAAAGCCTAGAGGAATGGGGGAAAAAAATACTATGCTGGTCAGAACCCCCACGGGGAGTGGGAGGTAGGAAAGGGGGGGGGGTCCCCACATCGTTGGGGGTTTTTCTAAAAATAAATGTTGTTGCTGTTGTAGTAAGGGAAAAAAGTTTTTTCATATGGGTTTACTAAGCTGGGGGTTGGAAATCCAAGACATAAAGTTCAAAATTGTGTCACAAACCTTAAAGGGGAATCCCTTTTCCCCGCTAAAGAGGTAAGCGTGGGTAAAATGTTTGGTTTTTTTGGGTTTTTAAAAACCCTGGAGTTTCTAGTTTAAAAATACAACACTGTTAAAACCCCAAATTGGTTGGGTGATGATAAAAACCCCCCCCGCCACGGCCCCAGGTCTAGACGACTACACGATGACCAAAAACAAAGGTGTTATATAACTCTAAGAAAACAAGCCCAACCAAAACCCCATCCAAACGGACAAAAACTTCTTTGTTTGTAACCAACACTAACATTTTATTACATCTTCTTTTCGAATTTAAAAAATGAAATGTTTTTTTTTCCCGGGGAAAAAGAAACACACCCTTGGAAAAAGCGAAATTTTGACCCAAAACAGACAAATATGGGGTTTGATGTTTTTTCATCAAAAAAATTCCCCCAATCCACAATCCCCCGCCTGTTAATACGGGAAAATTATTTTTTACGCAGCGTTGCTGAATAAAAGGGGGATTTTATGACCCTTGCGTTTTCGATTTGCGATGCGTTTCGATTGTCTTGGACCAATCAGGAACCCCGCTACCCTGCGATAAACGCAACCCCAACGCAAAATTTGGTCAACTTCCCCCCCCCCCCGCCAAAAAAGCAAATCAAGGCTTCCTCTTTTAATTTTTTGGGCATGATTATCTTTTCGCAAATGCAAGCCCCTCCCGGGAATTTAAAAAAAAACAAAATTTTAAACTATCTCAAAAATTTTAATAATAGTATGGCCCGAAAGAAAAACCCCACCCAATTAAAAACCTAAACCTTAGAGATGAGGGGTATCATTTGGGGGATTTAAAATTTTAAAATTATCAAACCCCTTTTTCCTCAGTTGGGGAAAAACACACCCCCTTCCCCTTTTATGCTGTCACTATTAAAGGAAACCCAAAGGGGGCGATTTAAAAAAAAAAAAAAAAACAAAAATTAGGGGGCCATAGATACTTAGGGAAACTAGCAGCTTTTTAGGTATCTAGTGGACCCTGACAACAACATAAAAAAAAAAAAAACAGTCCCACACAAAGTGGGGCAAAGCAGTGGATGCGGTTTTTTTCTCCGCAAGGTCGTGAACTCATGCGAACAAAGCAGTGTCTCGCAAATTTGCAACGCATCGCATCGCATCCTAGGGGGGGGGGGGATTTAGTGGATACACCCCCCAAAACCAAAAATCCCCCCCCTAGGCCCGAAACCCGCTTTTTTTTTGGGCCCAAAACGATACTAGAGCAAGAACCAATCTAAAATTCCCCTTTTACAAATCGTGTTTGAAACTGTGCCCCAAAAATCCCTCAAAAACGCAAAAATAAGTATTTCCAAAAAACACCCCCCTCTTGGTAATCAGCATATTTTGACCCAACTACTTGCACAAAATTTCAAAAAAAATATAAGAATTTTTCAGAAAAGGCTGTTAAGACGCAATAATGGTCAATATTTTTTTTGATCAAAAACCCCCAAGGTCAGGGGCATAAAGTCCCGTCCCCTGTTATTTTCTTATGGGAAAAATTTTTTTCCGAGGGGGCCTAGTCTAAAAAAAATCATGTTTTTACCCAAATTTTTTTGGGGGGTTTATGGTTGGGCCCCAAAAATTTTTCTGTGAATTGGGTAAAATTTATTACTAATTAACCGAATGAAATTTTTTTTTTGAGTCTAGCGGTTAAATCCCCCTTTAAAGACATTTTTTTTGTCATATTTTTTTTTGAGATTAAGGGAGAGGGCAACCGTTTTTTCAAAGCACCATCTAGAAAATTTGAGGAGATAGGGTTAATTCCCATGATGGGGATGGGGAAGAATCCCCCACTACGACTGCAAAATCTTCCTCTTTTTTTAGGGCTTGGGGGGAAAAGTCCCATCGAAATTTTTTAAAGGGCATTAAATAAAAAGTCTTTTGTAAAAAAAAATTTAAAAAAAATAATTAAGAGTAAAAGTAAATTGGGGGATAGAAGAAAATATCCCGAATCTTTTACCTAGGGCCCAAACGAAAACGACAACGTGAAAAAACAGGGCGCTTTAACCGGTTAGGTCATATTGTTTTACTTGGGGATATAAAAATTATTATATGAAATTTAATGGTTTGTGTTTGTTTTTAATTGTTTCAAGTATATAAAAAAAAAAAAAACAATTAGAATCCGTGTGGGTCTCCCGCCTCAGTCGAGAGCCTGGGTCAGGACCCGCTTTTCCCGATTACCCTCATTTTGGGTGAATCAAATCGCAAATATCTCATTCCCAAAAGTGTTTTTATTGTAGCCGGTAAAACCCTTTTTTTTTTTTTGGGGGGGGGGGGGGGGGCCCCCCTACCCTACAAAGAAGCTTTCCCCTTAATGTACCTGGCGAACGACGACCTGATTAAACCCAGGGGCTTCAAAACCGGGTTTGGTCATTGGCTCCGCCTGTGATTAAAAAATTATCGAGCCCTATTTTTTCCCAAATAAAATCTGGTAGGGGTGGGAGGTTTCCCCCCCACATTCTCGGCCCCCCCGGGGTTATCGAAGCCGGCTAGCCCTTTCCTGACGCCCGAGTGGGCCATGGTTTTAAAAAAAATTTAAAAACATGTACTTAAAGGGGCGAGTCACTTCGGGTTTCAAGCTCAATACTTAAAAGCGTACTTTGCAGTTGCATAAAAATGGTCCCTAGAAAACGGGGGGATTTATAAAAAAGTTTGAGACAATACCCTTTAGTTAAATCTTGATTTAAACCAAAAACTTCGAGGACGGGAAGAATAATATGTTATTTAAAATTTTCAGGTAACTTTTAAAAAGGGTAATGCCCAATTTTAAAAAAACTTGCACTTTTTAAACCAAACCTTTGGCTAAAGTTATTAAAAAAAAGAATTAAAAGTTTAACAAAATTTTTGTTAGATTTTTTGTTTTTAAAAAAAAATTTAGTGCTAAAAATAAATTTTAAAACAAACATTGAACATGTCGACAACCCCAAGTGGCAAGACCCAGTTGGCCCATCCCAAATTTTCTCGATTTAAGCCCTAAAAATGTTTTTTTTGGGGTTTTTTTTGGGGTCTAGGGCGCGTTAAACGTTTGGGTTTTAATGAGCTTCCCTTTAGGCCCCAGGCCCAAAAATGGGGAAATAGGGGCCCCTGTAGTAAAAAACAGCCCCCGGGGGAAGGGGGGGAAAGGAGGGACCCACGTTTGCCCGGGCCCTCATCGTTTTCATCAGCGTTGTTTATGTCATGTCCCCAGTTGGTCGCAATGGGGGAAAAAAGGGGGTGTCCCCCCCTACGATTTCTAGAGCTCGCCTTAAATTTTTTGGGTATTTAAAATTTTTCCGGACTCCCCCATTTTCTAGCAGACCTTTGTTTCTTGAATTGCCCTTTTTAGCAGAACCAAAGTGGGTTTGGGGCCCAAAACAGACCCGATATTTTTTTTTTTTTAGTGGTTCAGGACGCGTCCCAAACCTTAGGACATAATGCCAAAATTTATCCTTTGGGCATTTTGGGGGGGGTCCCAAAGCTGGTTAGAACCAGGGCAAGGGGAGGGGGGGGAAATTTGGGGTGTTTTTCTCATCCCCGGTCGTTAAACTTTTGGGGGCTTTGGGGGGGTCTCATGGGTTTAGGGGGGTCCCCGAGACTACCGCCAGAGCTCGCCCTTAGTTTTAGGGAAAAAATCTTTTATTCTAGCGTTTGTTTTTTCGAGTGGAAATTTATCTCTTTCCCAGGCATTTATGATTAACGAGCCCGGGTCTTTGGGGAAAATTTTTCCCTGGGGTTGGGGGGACAATGCATGTTTATGGGCAGAAAACCCCCCATTTTGATCCCGGGGGGAGTGAGCTTGAAAAAAAACAAAAAGTCCAAACAATAGAACTGAAAAGATTTAAACGTTCCCAAAAAGAATAGAAATAAAATAGGTTTTGAGCGTTTACACCATGGGGTTACAAGAAAAATAAACACTTCAAAATTTTCGAAGTCTGGCTTCGGGAAAATTTCGGCAGATGAAAAAAAGGGAAACCCGCACAGACAATAAACCGATGACCAAAAACCCCAAAATTCCCCTTTTCTGAAAGAAAAGGTTTGCCCCACAAACATCCCCAAACCCCGAGAGAACTTTAACGTTCGTTATCAAAACAAACTGGGATTAAAACTTCTCTCCGAATTAAAAAAATTAAAAAGTTATTTTGTCTAGAAAATCAAAAAGCGACTTTTGGGTGGTGTGGGAATCCAATCGGACAGGGCAAAACGGCGTCTGTTTTCAACAATGCCTTATCCACAGCCCTCAAACATATAAAATTATTTTTTCCCACGCGGCCCGCGGCGAATAAACACCCTTTATGGTGCCCCCCCAAGAAAATAGTGCGCAAAGTTTTTGTTGTTATGACATTAATTTAGGATTAATTGACAATAGAATC
This sequence comes from Sweltsa coloradensis, assembly GCA_024449915.1. NCBI lineage: Eukaryota > Metazoa > Arthropoda > Insecta > Plecoptera > Chloroperlidae > Sweltsa > Sweltsa coloradensis. Next base: position 357,676 of record JAMZAV010002749.1, read on the forward strand.
TAACTGTAGTGGTCAAGAAATTTATGTGTACAAAAAGGAGGTGCGTGAGTTGTATTCCTAATTCTGCGCATATTAAACTGTTAAAATATCATGCTTATTAAGAAATTAAAAAATAATAAATATGATAAAAAAATACTATTGCTTAATTTGAAATAACTGATAAGTTAATAAAATAACTGCTTAGATCGCGAACGCCCGCTGTTCCTGTTGAAACTTGTCAGAGTTGGCGGTGGTGACGCGAAATTTATTAGGTCAACCGGTGTAAATCATCTAACTACAATTATTTTGAGTCCGCTAGCGGTGTAATCTTGAGTAGATAACACCGAATTCGTAAAGCTCACGTGTAAAATCACGGTGTGTTTTCGTATTTTACACCGCGTTTTATTTACACCGCCATAGATTTTGAGTCCTTTTGACGCGTTGTTAAAAAACCGTCACGTGTAAAAATCTACACCGCAGAATTTACACCAAATAATTTTTTGAGGTACAAAGCCTGGTATTTACTATACGCGAGTAGAGGAGGCAGAGGATGAAAAGCACGTGTAAGATCAAGTTGTTTTATTAGAATCCAATAGAACAACAACAGTTCGGGCATAATGCGCAACTCTAGCACAGAGGATGGGGAGGTGTCCCCGACGACGATTGCCAGAGCTCGCCTCTCGATTCGGGGAGTAATATACTCCCGTTTTACTAGCTGATGTTTGCGGGGTGGACTTTTTCTTTTGCATCGTCTTGTATGATTATCAGAGCCTTGCTCTAAGCCAATTCTATCCCCGGCCCAGACGGTTAGTAGGCGAAATTTCGAGTTGAGTCGAGTCGAGTATTTGCTCCACGAAATCGAGTATCAGACGTTTGCGATGTTGGTCTAGGTCCCATGTCGCGGGCGAGGGTGTAAACGAAAAACTGTTACCTCTTTTTGCGCAACATAACCAACCATGATTAGCAATAATAAATATAGTAACCTGTGTCTTTTGATAAAAATTTGTATTCTTTTTGTCACTCTTTTACGGCTGTGTAATAGTTAGCAAGTCAAATCGGCAGCCATTTTGATTGTGTACTTTCAACTTACAAATGAATGCGGTGGTATAACCTAGGTAACCTAGGGCCTACCACGGTTCATGGTAGTGGTCAAGGCCCTGGTCATAACAATGAAAGGCCGCCTAGACTCATACCGGAAGTAGACGATCGTAGCCGAGCTGTTCTGTTTGAGCTAGACCTCCTCCCCATCCAGCTCCATGATTCAACGATACTTGAGTCTACTCCTCACTATACACTGTACTTTAGAGTCCTCGTCTTCTCCGTCTCGTGGACATCGCCGGCTATCACAGCGACCTGTCCGCGTAGTGAACCTGCAACGACTGACCCGGGTTATTCCTACCCTCGCCTGGTTCTTATCAGTAGATTACGTAACCGGATGTACAGTCCTGGCACATAATTCAACTCAATCAAAAACCAAAATCAATTGTGACGACAACGTGAGAACCTAGGGCGCTTCAACTGGTTAGGTCATAATGGGCCGCCTGTGATATTAAAAGTTAATGAAATGAGTTTATGGTGTGTTTTACGATATATTGTTTTCTAAGTTAATAAAAGAAAAGAAAATGATGGTGATGCTATGTATAGCAGAAGAAAAATTATTTATTTGAATGGAAATAAATAAATAAAGGACAATAACTGCTAGACGAGACATTTAGACGATCCGTATCCATCTGGGCCCGGGGTAAGATTTGGCCCAGTGCATCCTCTGCCGATCATACAAGGCGAGATAAGAGGCCATCTCGTAAACATCAGCTGGTTAGTTCTAGTTTATTGGGATAGAGGGCGCGTCAACCGTTAGTTCATAATGCGCCACTCTATAGCTTAGAGCAGTGGTTCCCAAACTGTGGTACGCGTACCCACAGGGGTAAAGTGGGGAGTTTCCAGGCGGTACGCAAAAATGTCCAGCATAACCAAACATTATTTGTTCTGTTTTAATTGTGTCACAAAGATAAACCTAAACCACTGTGTGTTATTTGCACTGAAATTATTTCCAGTAACCGTGTGAACCATCTCTTCTCCTCCGCCGTTTAGAAACCAAGCACGTACAATACAAAGACAAGCCTGTACAGTTTCTACAACGCAGGCTAAATGAACTTCAAGGTTGTGTGATAACAATGCGATGGGTAACATTAGTGACGGGAAAATGCACTTGAATCTACCCGACATTGTTGGAAATGAGGATTGATTATGATTATTTTATTATAAATTTTTCTTTAAAAAATGAAATATTTTAGTTAATAATTTTTATGATAAAACAATTTACTTAGAATAAGTTAGTCGACGTTGTCATATGATAGGTGGTAAGCATCATATTATTTTTCATTCAGAATGTGACGTTTTTTAGGTTGTTTTTCAAGTTCAAATAAAATTAATGAACAAGATTATAATAGAAACAGACTTGAGATGGATATAATTTTTTCAAAAAATATAATATTTTGGATGTGAATAAACTTGGCTAAACAACGGACATCCAGTGAGAAATATTAGCAAGCTAGTCGCCATTCTATGATTAAAAGTCCTTCATATGATTTTGAGAGGTCACATAGCATGCGCAAAGCACCACGTGTGTCGCATCTAGCAGCAACCTCTTCTCTTGTTAGGAGATATCCGTGAGTCAGACGTGTGAGGACAATTCGAATGTTACGTTCCATTTCACACAGCAGATTCAGAACTAGGCTTACAGATATTATCGTCCTGGAACTTGAGTCTTCATAGAGAAATTGATTAGGTCTTCAGAGATCATCTCAACGCTGAATGAACCACAATCGACTCGGGGAGATCCTGTGTCAAGTCTGTGAAGCAGTGAAATACCTAGGAAGAACGATGTGAGAATCTAGGGCGCTTCAACCGGTTAGGTAATGTTGCGCCGACTGTAATGTTGTAAGTGAATGAAATGTTTTATGGTGTGTTTGATGGTTGTATTGTATTCAATGGTTATAAAAGAAAAGAAAATATTAGAGATAAAATAAAGACAGCAGAAAAAAACATTTATGTGGAATGAATGATGAAGTGATGTTGGATGTGAAATAAATTTGGTTCAACAAATTACTTCGGATGAGAAATTTAGTAAGTTTGTCACTGCGACTTCTTCATATGATCGGATCGTTTATTTGGATTAAGGACGCGTCCACCGTTAGGTGATAATGCACCACAAAAGCCTAGAGGGTATGAGGAAGAAAATCCCATGCTGGTCAAAACCAACCACGGGTAGTGGGAGGAAGGAAGGGAGGGGGGATCTTACATTGGGGGACTTTATTCCAAAAATGTAACATGTTCGTCGCTGTGGAGGTAAGAAAACAGTTTCTCATATGGTTGACTAAGCTGGAGTTGGAGTCGCAAGACATAACGTCACATATTGTGTCACACCAAGGGCAATCTTGTCCCTGCTAAAGAGAAAAGCGTGGGTATGATGTTGGTGTTTGGGTTTTGAAATCCCTGGAGTTTCTAGATAAAAGTACAACACTGTTAAACCAAAGTATGGTTTGCTGATGATAAAACCAACCAGCCACGGCCCTAGGTCTAGACGACTACACCAATGACCAAATCAATGGTGTTTTACTAATCTCTAAGAAATCACGCCCAACAAACCACATCCAAACGTGACAGAACTTCTTCGTTTGTAACCAACACTAACATTGATTAAATCTTCTTTTCGAATTACAGAATGAAATGTTATTTGGTCCCGAGAAATGAAACACGACTTGGAAAGTGCGAAATGCGACCAAGACAGACAAATATGGCGTTTGATGTTGTTTCATCAACAATCCACCAATCCACAATCCACCGCCTGTTAAATACTGAACATTATTTTCCTACGCAGCGTTGCTGAATAAAGGTGGATTCATGACATTGCGTTTCCCTGCGATGCGATGCGATTGTCTTGGACCAATCAGGCACCAGCTACGTGCGATATCGCAACTCAACGCAAAATTTGGTCAACTTTCAACGCACGCAAGTCAAGGCTTCCTATTTCATATTTTGACATGATTATCTAATTCGCAGTGCAAGCCGCCTCCTGACATAAACACAAGCATATTATAAACTATCTCAAACTTATAATAATAGTATGGCTGAAAGAAACCTACCCACATTAAAAGCCTAGCTCTTAGAGACCTGAGAGTATCATTTGCGTATTAAATTTGAAAATTATAAACCCATTTCTCCTCGGTTGGGAATAACACACACTTCTCTTTTATGCTGTCACTATGAAGGAAACAATGGGCTGCGATTTAACTAACAACAATTAGGGTCCACTAGATACTTATGCTAAGCTAGCAGCTGTTAGGTATCTAGTGGACCCTGACAACAACATAAAAAATAAAACAGTCCCGACACAAAGTGTGCAAAGGCAGTGGATGCGTTGTTTCTCCGCAAGGTCGTGAACTACCTGCAGAACAAAGCAGTGTCTCGCAAAATCGCAACGCATCGCATCGCATCCTAGGAGGATTCAGTGTATACACTACACACAGAATCCTCCTAGGCTTGAACCTGCTTCTTTTTTGGTCCACATAGATACTAGAGCATAGTACCAATCTAAAATGCCCCTTTACAACATCGTGTCTTGAAACTGTGCCCAAATATACCCTCAAACACGCAAAAATATGCATTCCAAAATCACACCCCATCTTGGTAATCAGCATATTTTGACCGAACTACTTGCACAAATTACAAAACAAAATATAGAGAATTTACAGAAAAGGCTGTTAAGTACGTCAATAATGGTCAATATTTTTTTTGATGAAAATCCTCCAAGGTCACGGGGCATAAAGATCGGCCCCATGTTATTTCTTACGGGAGATTTTTGCCGATGGGACCTAGCTCTAAAAATATCATGTTTGACAATTTTTTTGGAGGTCATGGTGGCCCCAATTATTTTTCTGTTAATTGCTAAATTCATTACTATTAGCCTAAATGAAATATATTTTTTGAGTCTAGCGGTTAAATACCCCTTTAATGACATTTTTATTGTCATATTTTATTGAGATTAAGGGAGAGTCAACCGTTAGGTCATAATGCACCACTCTAGACTAGAGGAGATAGAGGTTAATCCCATGATGGGGATGGGGAAGAATCCCCGACATCGACTGCAAGATCTCTTCTCTTGTTTCAGGGCTTGGGGGCAATGTCACCATCGAAATTATTTAGGACATGAAATAAAAGTCTACTGTGAAAAATATTGACAAAAATAATTAAGAGTAAAATGTAAATTGGGTGATAGAAGAAAATATCACGAATATTTTACATAGACCAGGCGAACGACAACGTGAGAAACTAGGGCGCTTCAACCGGTTAGGTCATATTGCTTCACTTGTGATATAGAAAATAATTATATGAGTTTAATGGTGTGTTTGATTATTAAATTGTTTCAAGTATATAAAAGAAAAGAATAATTAGAATCCGTGTGGATCTCCTGCCGAAGCCGAGAGCACTGGCTCAGGACCTGCGTCTCCCGATTACCCTCATTGGATGAATCACATCTGCAAATATCTCATCCAAGAGTGTTTCATTGTAGCCGGGTAACGTTAGCGGACACCCTACCCTACACGAAGCTTCCACGTTAATGTACCTGGCGAACGACAACGTGAGAAACTAGGGCGCTTCAACCGGTTAGGTCATATTGCTCCGCCTGTGATTAATAATTATCGAGCCCTATTTCCAACTAAGTCTGGTAGGGGGTGGGAGGTTCCCACCACATTCTCGGCTCCCCGGGGTTATCGAAGCCGGCTAGCCAAGCCTGACGCTGAGTGGGCCATGGTTTTAAAGAAATTAATAGACATGTACTTAAGGGTCGAGTCACTTCGTTACACGCTCAATACTTAATAAGCGTACTTTGCAGTTGCAAAAAATGCGTCATAGAAACGGTGGGATTTATAAAAAGTTAGAGACAATACGCTTTAGTAAATCTTGATTTACAAACAAGCTTCGAGGACGGGTAAGAATAATATGTTATTTAATTATCAGGTAACATTTAAATAGGGCAATGACGAATTAAACAAACTTGCACTTTGACCATCCTTTGCTCATGTTATTAATAATAAAGAATTAATATCAACAATTTTCGTTGGATTATTTGTTTGGAAAAAACTCAGTGCTAAAACTAATTATAATATCAAACATTGAACATGTCGACACCTAAGTGGCAAGACCGAGTTGGCTATCTACAAATTTTCTCGATTTAAGCCCTAAAAATGTTTTTTTTTGGTTTTTTTGGATCTAGGGCGCGTTAATCGTTAGGTTATAATGAGCTCCTGAGCCTAGGCGATATGGGGAGTAGGGGCCCATGCTAGTAAGAAACAGCCACGGGTAAGGGGAGGAAAGGAGGAACCCACGTCGCGGTCATCATCGTTTCATCATCGTTGTCATGTCCACTGTCACAGTATGGTCGTCAATGGAAAAAAGGATGGTGTCCCTACTACGATTTCTAGAGCTCGCCTCTAGTTTCGGGTAGTAATATTCTCCGGACTCCCCTATTGCTAGCGGACACTTTGTTTCTTAAATTGCCTTATTAGCAGAACCATGTGCTTTGGGCCAAATCAGACCCGATATTTTATTTTTTTATGTGGATTCAGGACGCGTCAACCGTTTGGACATAATGCAACACTTATCTAGGGCATATGGGGAGGAGGTCAATGCTGGTCAGAACCAGCCACGGGTAAGGGGAAGAAAGAGGGTGTTCTCTCATCGCGGTCGTCATCGTCTTTGGGTCTTTGGGAGGTCGTCATGGGTTTTAGGGTGCGGTCCCCGACGACTACCGCCAGAGCTCGCACCTTAGTTTTAGGGAATAATCTCTTATTGCTAGCTGTTTGTTTGCGAGATGGACTTTATCTCTTCCCAGGCATTTATGATTAACAGAGCCAGGCTCTTGGCAAATCTTCCCTGGGATTGGTGGGACATGCATGTGATGGACAGAACCAGCATTCGATCCCAGGGAGAGTGAGCTTGAAAAGATCAAACGTCCAAACGAATAGAACTGAAAAGGTCAAACGTCCAAACGAATAGAACTAATATAGGTATTTGAGCGTTGACATCCATGAGTTACAAGAGAAAAGTAAAACACTTTCAAACTATCCTAGTCTAGCTTGCTGAATATTGTCGGCAGATGAAAAACGAACCAGCCCAGACAATAAACCGATGACCGAATCCAAGATTCCTACTTATCTGAAAGAACAGCTCGCCCTACAAACATCCTTCAAACTCGAGAGAACTTCTTCGTTCGTTATCAACACAAACTGGGATTAATCTTCTCTCCGAATCACAAAATGAAATGTAATTTAGTCCAGAGAAATCAAACGCGACTTTGTAGGTGTGCAATCCAATCGAAACAGACAAAAACTGGCGTCTGTTCTCAACAATGCCTTATCCACAGCCCTCTAAACATATAACATTATTTTCCTACGCGGCTGCGGCGAATAACGCATTTGTGGTGCCCCGCATAAGAAAATAGTGCGCAATAGTTTTAATTGTATTAATTATAATTGTTTACAACTTTTTAATATATTACCATAGTAAGTATTGGACAGCGTTTTCTTAAATGTCTGGGTGTTTATTAAAAGTGTATTTCTTCTCCCATTACTGTGTATTTTCCCCACAATCCGGCTCCATGTGGCCCTGGTCTTGGCGTCGGAGCAAAGAGCTCAGATGAAAGAACCTCCGTGCCTAACATTATTATTGTTCTACGGTATTTGGTACTAACAGGGTCGATAAAGAAGTTTCAACGGGGAAACTTCTTTATCGACTCTGTTTCTAGGCCCGCGTCGTGCACGGTATTTACAATCGCGTTGGTGGATGAGTGTGTTTATAAGTAAACACAGCTCTCTTTTCCTGTGCTTTTCATTTGGGTTTCTATGCAATTTTTATTTGGAGACTAGTACAAAAGGGTGAATCAGTTCACATAAAATACGTTTGTTCCATATTTAAAATAAATAAGTAATGTAAATTGTAATTGTTTTGTTTATTAGGATTAAGGGCGCGTCAACTGTTATGCCAAAATGCACTACTCTAGCCTATTGGATGTGGGGAGGGAAGACCCATGCTGGTCAGAACCAGCCACGGGGAGGGTAGGAAGGAGGGGGGTCTCACGTCGTGATCGCAATCTTTTTCGGCATTGTTCATTCGTCATATTATATCTCCTATGCGCATATTTTATTAGTCCGTCCGTCTGTGTTGGCGCCAAGACTTCCAATGAAAACCGAACATGACCTCAGAATGACTCGCAGTTCTTTGTTCACGATTTCACCAACATACCAACGATTTTAGCCACCAAGTACGACGACGTGAGAAACTTGGGCGCTTCAACTTGTTAGGTCACTTTGCGCTGCCTGTGACATTAAAAGTTAATGCAATGAGTTTCTGGTGTGTTTAAGGATTATATTGTTTTCTATATAAAAGAAAAATAAACCATAGCAACCGCCTGGAATAGTAGTTCAATTGATTTCCTTGTGAAGGTTAAATAGAGTTTTTATACGTGTATACCCATTAAATTGTAACTATTGTGATATTTAAATGTTCCTAATGCGTTGCTGAAGCTGTGGCATTGTTAGTGAGTATAAACTTTCTCAAATTATTTAGATTTGTAAGTTTAAAGATTTTGTGTCTGATTTGATTTGTGTAAACAGTTGACAGTCCAACTCAAGATTCAACTTCTTTGGTGAAGAGAGAACCACCTGTCATTTTATTCATGTATCAGAGTAATCCTGTCAAATAAGAATTTTTGAAGGAAAAAACTGCGATGTCGCTGAATTTTTGCAGAGACCTTTCTTATATAATACTTATCAACACACTAAAACTCCCCTACAATCGGACTAGAGCTTCGGCCGCCATATTGAAAAATGGCGGCCAAAAGGTATTGGTTGTCGAAAATCTCCAAATTGGTTGGTGATAGACAAAATGTCTCAATGGCAAAAATATTCCCCATTCAATTCCCTACAAAAAGGTGTCTCTATAGTTTTGGTAGGGGCAAAGTTTACGTCACAAAATCGTGGTTTATACGTTGCTTATTGGAGTACCAGCTAATTTCCGAATTTTCACGCCCAGCATCAAACAATGCCCGGTAAATCCGTTAGAGATCGATTTAAATACAAAATAACTTTTGTACGGGGTTCATGAAAGCTTCCATTAGTATTAAAAAAATCAGGTCTGCGAAATCGGATTTTGCATTTACCCGGGATTTGGGATTTTCCATTGTAAGCATTTACTTAAAAATTCCATATTTGACTGTTCATTATTAGGCACTTAATAGCATTGGAGGAAAAATTAGTTCTATGCACGTTGAAATGACTTAAATTTAATGAACCGATAACAACCAAAGTTAAAATCCGATATGGCTGCTAATTCCTATACTCACAATATGAAAACTGTTTTCGTGCGGTTTTTACACTCTTTTTGTTTCATTATTCACTTTGATGTTGTGGATATCCCCTCTTATATCCTAGTTGGCTGTGTTCACATTCCTCATCCATCGCATGAGAATATTGAAAATTTATATCAGTGTCTTTTAGATATTTGCACAAAACTTTGACTCAATGACAGTGGTATCTTGTGCGGAGATTTTAATATTCCTGAGATAAGTTGTTCAAATGGCGACGGGGGAGAAGTGGTTGCTACAGTTGGCGCATCTCAGTCACCTAACGTAGCATTATTTATTGAAATGGTGGCTGTTCTAAACTTCTCTCTAAAACTTACAACTCCATCACAAAATGTTCATTGTCTTGATCTCATATTTACAGATAACCCAGATATAGATTTATAGATATAGATATAGACATAGTTTTTTTTGGATTAAGGACGCGTCAACCGTTAGGTCATAATGCACCACTCTAGCCTAAGGGGGGTGGGGAGGAGGAGCCCATGCTGGTCAGAACCAGCCACGGGAAAGGGGAGGAAGGGGGGGTTTCTCACGTCGCGGTCGTCATCGTCTTTGTCATCGTTCGTTGTGTCATTGTCATCGTCGCCGGGGGCCGGCGACGATTGCCAGAGCTCGCCTCTAGATTCGGGGAGTTATATACTACCCTTCTTACTAGCTGATGTTTGCGAGGTGGACTTTTTCTCGTGAATCGCCTTGTACGATTAGCAGAGCCATGCTCTGGGCCAATTCTACCCCGGGCTCAGACGGGCCTGCGTGTACCAAAACCAAAACAGCAAAAGCTAGAACAAACGACGACGTGAGAAACTAGGGCGCTTCACCCAGGTGAGTCATATTGCGCCGCATGTGATGTTTGTTTGGTTATTTGTTAATTAAATAAGAATTTGTTGTTAGGTTGTTTGTGTTAAAACATTGTTTTTAAATTAATCATAATACATTTATTTATAATGTATTAGTTGTACAGGTGGAAACACACACCAGTGCCTGACTCTCTTTTACATAAAAGTATTGAAGTAATAATAACATATTTTTATAATAACTTCATGCCGTGTATTATTGTAGTGCGTGCAGAATAGAACTCAACATGGATAATTCCTGCTTCAATTTGCAACTTTAAAACGAGATTTTTTGTTTAGTTTAAAGTTATGAGAGATCATTTTACATTTTAGTGGTTGGCAACTCTTTATCGGATAATGTTTATTCTCTATTGTGGCTGTAACCCTTGTTAAAACACATATTATTTGCTCTAGAAGAGAAGGTTTTAACTTCTCACTATAACAAACAAAACATTCGGGTAAAGCGCTGGCTTAACGAGGGCAATCTGATCCAAACTACAAGCGACATGAGAAACTAGGGCGCTTCAACCGGTTAAGTTATATTACGCCGCCTGTGATATTGTAAGATTATTATAATATATTATTTTTTTTGTGATTGATTTTCATTTGGTAACAGAAAAGTGATATGTAATGATAGTGACAGCTAAAGAAAAATTATTCATTTGAAGGAAATATAAATTGTTTTGATGGGCATTGGGAACAACCATTATATTGTTAAACGATTTTGCTTTATTAAGGACGCGTCAACCGTTAGGTCATATTGCACCACTCTAACCTAGGGTATAAAATGGGAAGGAGGGGCCCATGCTGGTCAGAACCAGCCACGGGTAGAAGGTAGAAATGGGGGTCTTACTTCGCAGTCGTCATCGTCTTTGTCATTGTTTGTGTTGTCATAGTCATCTTTGTCGTCGGAGAGGTCGTCTTAGGAAAAGCAAGAGGTCCCTGTCGACGACTGCCAGAGCTCGCCTTAAGTTTTGTGGATTTATGTACTCTCCTATACTAGCTGATGTTTGCGAGATGGACTTTTCTCTTGAATCGCCTTGTACGATTAGCAGAGCCATGCTCTTGGCCAAATTCTACCCCGGGCCCAGACGGGGTCTTAGTTGCATGTCACTGTGGAAAATGAGCCCCATCTATAAACGATAACTTGTCCTTATCTATTCTATCTATTCTTAATTGGATGAGCGAAGCGAAGACTTCAATTGGACTTTGTGTCTTTTTGTTTGTTTTTTACTTACGTTACCCCAAGAAAAATAGCTGGGGTGTTTTGTTTTTGTTAGTTTTTTTGTCTGTTTGTTCGCTCTCTACCGGGAAAACGGCATATGCAATCTTGATGAAAATTGGAGGGGACCTTCGAAATCTCTGAACTTAGAGCTGTATTGTTTTTGGGTACAATCGAAGAAATATTTCCCATAAATACCGTAATTTTACGATTTTTTCCTATTTTTAGTGCGATATTTTCGTGATATTTGGCAAACGGCTACTCCGATCTTGATGAAACTTAATAGGAACGTTTAAAATCACTGAAATCATATATGTTATGATTTAAGATACATTTGAAAAAATATTTCTCATAGAAATCGTACTTTTACGATTTTTTCTCCAGTTTTAATATGATATTTTTGTGATATTTGAGCCGATTTTGACCAAACGGGTGGGGCTACAACGTTCATATTTTACATTGACATTAAGATTATGGTGATGTAGTGCCTCTTGAAACATGAAAGAAAAAGTTGAAAAAGTTGGTCAAAATTCATAGAAATAAAGGTTTTAATATAAGCCTTTTACAGGTGTATAATGAACATGTAATATCAAGTTACTTAGAAAAAGTAAGGAGATTCCACATAAAAACCTAATAATTGGACAAAAATATTCCAAAAAAAAGCTCATCCATCAACGCGACTGGAAAAACGTTCGCGAAGCGGTCTAGTAATAATAAATAATATCTCTCCTTCCCAAAGTCGCCTGGGCCCGGACGGTCACGGGTCAAGGGTAGACCTACCACTAACCACACGAGGCCGACTAAACAATTGTCTGTACTCTTTACGTGTTGTCGACAATACAAACAAATGCATAATGCTATTCACAGCCCTTCATGTCGACACCGCGCTAGTTTCCAGGACTGAAATGCAGTTGATAGAAATAACATGCGGGGAATAAACTTCTAGCATAAAGTTGACCTTGATAAGATTTACTTGAACTGGAAACTTTTTCAATTATGTTCTTGAATTATTTAATATGGAATAAATGTAAAAATTTAATATAAACGAAAATGTCCAAGTCCGATTTCCAACACCTAATCGAATATTAAGTTCGGAATGGAAAAAGTAAATTGAAAAGATGTGTTGTTTTATTTAATTCCCCGGTTAGCTAAAGCCATTTGCTTCTGTTTATAATAATGTGCTAGTTTAAATACAATCGCGTCAAGACACAATCTCAATGTTGTTGAGGGTGGCAAGATGTCGCTGCAGACAAATAAACCAGGAGAAAATAAGACCAAACATTGTTGAGGTTGGATCCATGAGTGGTGATGCGGAGGACCACTTTACATTCGCAAATAATATTTATTTTGCATCATTCGGGCTTGTGTAGACTGTTCCACAGGACTGGTCCACATCGCTGAATTTAAGTAGATACAATTAAAACACTTTAGAAATGCATTTTATAGTAAAAAGTCATTTTATTGATAAAAAAATGAAAACCTCAACTGGTCTGAAAATGAAGGTGGTATTGTATCAATTAGAAAAATAAAAGAATGTCTTCAAAGTAAACAAACAGTAGAGTCAAAGAAGTGAGACGTTTGTTGATACAAAGAACATAGTAATGGAAGATGTTATGTGTGCTAAAAAATCCCAAACATACTCCCCCCTGTTGATTGAATGCAATCGAAAACATATTTTAGTTAGGTGAGGTGAATACTCGATGGAAGGGGAAAACTAGTTTCGTGATGGGTCTCTTCAATACTCCGCCGGATGTCTGGATCCCCAGCGACGCGGACGTGACCATCTTTACCTTGGAAAGGTCTCTGTGATAACCCCAAAGGTTCCACTGGGGGAGGTGGTAGGGTGATCTTCTTTCATAAGAACCACCATGCCGGGCTGCAAATTGGATTCTGGGATATCCTTTTTCCTCTCTGTTGGGGGTGAGTTGAGGTAGTCTGTTGACCATCTTCCCATAGCTGTTGGTACAGTTTCTGAACCCGCTGCCATCTGGATAATCTGACTCGGAAGATCAGATAGACAGGGTTCGGGATAACTCATCAGAGGAGCACCAATGAGAAAGTGTCCTGGATTTAAGTAACTGGGATCTGATGAATCATTTGACAAGACAGTGATAGGTCGGAATTAAGACACGCCTAAAATCTGAGTGAGTAAGGTTAGTAAATTTCCTCCAGGGTAAGTACAGCGTTTCCTCCCAACGCGTTCAAGTGGTATTTCATTGACTTTACACTAGCCTCCCATAAGCCACGAAGTGTGGTGCACGTGGAGGAATGAAGTGCCATTGAAGTTGTTCACCTGAGGCGTAGTCGGCCATCTTATTCTGATGCTGCTCAGAATGGAACAAGTCTCGAAGTTCCTTCAATTCATTGTTTGCTCCCACAAAGTTAGTACCATTGTCTGAAAAACAAATGAAGGCATTTACCTGTCTAGCAGTGAAGCGTCTAAGTGCGGCAATAAATGCATCGATGTTAGTCCTGTGACTAGCTCGAGATGAATCGCCTTAGTGGCTAGACAAACGAAACAGCTACGAAAGCTTTTGATCGTGTCTTGCTTTTTAAATAAATCCTTGTTGACATGAAATGGACCAGCAAAGTCTGTCCCAGTGTTAAGGAACGGTCTAGAAGGCTGGAAACTGTGCTGATGAAAGCTGGCCCATCAGCTGCTGTGTATTTGTCACCTTGAGTTTGAAACAGGGCAAACTTTTATGTATAATAGTTTTGACCGTTTGTTTGGGCTCTCGGAACCCAGTAATGTTCCCTGAGAGAAGCAATGAGGAGCTGCGGACCTGCATGGGGACAGTCTCAAATGTTGGCTATGATTTTTAAATCCTGTGAAGTGATGCTTTGGAGGTAAGACGATTTGATGCTTATTACATAAGCTAGCTGAGAATTCTCAATCTTCCTCCTCCCCGAAGAATCTGCTGATCATCGAGAAAAACATGTAAATCTCGGGGGACTACTTTGAGATAAAAACTTGTTTATTGGGACAGAAGGTCTCGAATCTCTAGGCTGTATGTAGATGCTTGAACCCTTTTGATGCATTTTGTTAATGCTGTTTGTATTTCTGCAGTACATAGAAAAACCTGATCGTTTTCCTAAAGGTTGTTTGTTGTGGATGAAACGAAGACAGAAAAGCCAAAAACTCTGGTGAGTTTTGATACCTTTGAAAACTGATGCAAGATATCAACAGTATGGTCTTGCGTAGCAAGTGTAGTGACTGATGTCTTCTTCTCTTCTGGGATGTTGTCATCTTCTGTTATAGTTACATCTGTGGCCAATCCCATGAATGTTGCTGTAACCACTGTGGGGCCGTGCCACCAAAAAGTAAAGTTCAGCTAAGTCACACGCTTTTATTCCTTTGTGAAATGAGGTCTGCTGGATTTTCACTAGATGAAACGTGGTTCCAAACCTCGATTCTTGTGTGATGTTGGATCTTTGCAACCCCGTTGGCTACAAATGTCTTCCATCGTGTTGCTGGTGATGCAAATCCATGATAAAACAAAAGTGGAGTCGGTCCACAAGAAGGGCTTTGTCAATTTTCAGGTTTAAAATTGGAAAAGTTTTCTGAACTAGCTTGGCTAGTAATTCTGCTCCTAAGAGTTCTAGGCTGGGAATGATACCTTCTTGACAGGAGCCACCCTTTACTTGGAAAATAAAGATGGTTGCACTTTGACCCTTTTTTATAGTTGATTAATGTACAAGGAGCAGCCATATGCCTTTTTGACGCATCCGAAAAACCCTGCAATTGTATGATTGTTTGAGTTCCTTTGACAAGTACATATCTGTCAATTTGAATGCTGTTCACATGTGACAAATTGATTATGGAGAACTTGCCACTCAATGGAGAGTTTGACGGCAATCATCATCCCCCTGTAAGTTATGTAACCATAGTTTCTGTAGAAACATCTTATATGAGATAACTATGGGACTCACAAGTCCTAGTGGATCAAATATGGATGCTACTAACGAAAAACACAAATCTTTTAGTAATCTTGTTTTTTGATTTTACATGATAGGCTATTGGCAACAAGAAATTTATCGGATGTTTGGTTTCCACAATAGTCCTAATGTTTTTATACTCTCTTTTTGTTGAAATCAAGAGGCAGCTGCATCTCCCTGTCTTCTGGTGGTACAGCTTTAGTAAAGCTGGGTGGTTAGAGCACCATTTTTAAGGGGAAATGCTCACACTTAAGGAGTGCAATTAGTCCTCTTGTAGTTGCAAAAGCACGTCCAGATTGTTGGAACCGCTGAGTGCATCGTCAACATAAAAATCTCGTTTTAAGATTTCCGCCGCCGAGGGTATTTGTCAAATTCCTCTTCCGCTAGTTTATTCAAAGATCTGGTTGCGAGAAATGGAGCTGATGGTCTTGTGGTTAGCCCTATCTGCTTCCAATGCAGGAAGGTCCAGGGTTCGATTCCCGCGAAAGTCAGAAGTTTTTACCTTCTGATTTTGGACTTAAGTCCATTAGTTCTTGTCTTAGGAGTTTGTAACGGTGACTTTGGAGCCGTCCTAGCAACGAAGCACATAATAAAATTTCAGAGTTGTTTTTGAAACGGTCTTGTTGATTCTGGCGTTGATTCGCGGGTGTTCGCACTGTCCATACCACTTTATTGCTAATTTTCTATTAAAAATATCGATCTTTGGTTGGTTTTCGCTCACTCGTCGATTGCGTCGGGGGCCCGCAGGGTTGGCTTGGTCGCTTGATTTAAAGTCCCCACTGAAAATCAGTTATATAACTGAGTGGGTAGACTCTAAATAAAATTTTTTTATTTATTTATTTATTTACCATATGTTACTGTTGACAGTTCATAGGTTTTTAGTTGGGTGGGCAGGTGACTTTCTCCATAGAATTCGTTGAAGACGGTATCTTCAGGATGAATATTTAACTTGGCGATACATCTTTGGGGATGGGCGGCTGTAAAAAACTATTTCATGAGTCCTGAATCGCAGAACGATTGAGTACAGGTCCTGTTGAACTGTTGGTCCAACCATAAGAATATCGTTTAGTGATTTGCCATTTGTAGTTTTGGCAGAACCATCGAAATACAACTCTAGTCTTGGTTGTTGAGCTGGATGGTTTAAAAACAGCATGATAGGAAGATAGTAGGTAGGCGTAAGTGTGTTTTTATCATCTGTTTATGTTTGTACTTCTTTCATATGACCCCCAATTCCTCATACTCAAACCATGAATGTCACATATTTTTCTCGAAGTTCGGGTGTTTCGTTAGCTTATGTTCCAATTTGGTGGAACCTTACTGTTGCTTGCTGGCAGGAGTCACCCAGTTGTTTATGTAAACGTTGTGGAAGTCTCACCACAAATCTGCCATTTTCGTCCCCTGTGGTATTTTGTTGAAAATGCGATTCGCATTGAAGCTCTTCCTCAGTTTTGGGGGGGTGAGTTGGGTCTCCTCCAGTTCCCCGAATCGTTGCAATCGTTGGTCAGGTTGTCTTCTTGACGAACAAAACAAGAGGTCACGATTTATTTGGTTCAAGTTCATCGGTATTTGATACCGTCCCGATAAGATCCAACCAAAGTTCTGGTTTTGTAGTACTGGGAAAAACTCCGGGCCTTGTACGCTTTTCGGCTCGAAGAATGTGAAAACACAACTCAGCTCCAATAAGCATATCAATACGTCCTGGTTCATGGAAGTTTGGGTCAGCCAGTTGGATACCCCTTGGCAGATTCCAGTGCTGACTGTCGATGCATGCTGATGGTATCTGTCCAGTTATATGCGACAATACAGAACATGTAAGGCTTGCCTTATAATTGCTCACTGTTGAGTGAAATTGACCGGAGTTGTGAACTTGGCTTCTGCTGAAACATTGCTCACCCCTTGCATTATTATCCGATTAAACTTTTTTTTAAAACTTAAGTCTTTGAACTAAATCTTCTGTAACGAAGTTAGATTGGCTACCGCAGTCAATCAATGCCCTGCATTTGTGTAGTTGATCCATTGAGTCTCGAACTAGCACTATTGCAGTTGACAACAAAAACTTGTGATTGCATTCTGTGTCTTGCAACATGACAGGACCTTGGGCATCCCTGTTGACATGATTGGCCGATGATTCGCCACGCTCGTTACTATTAATTGGCTGTACTTGTTGGCAAGATTGGCTTACTTGACGGTTGTTGATAGACTTTTCTGTATGTAATAATGTATGGTGTCTACAATTACAAATTTTTTGCAATTTAATGATATCGGGCAATTTTTAACTGAATGCCCAGCTCGCAGGCAGTTGACACAAAGTTTGTTGTCCTGTACACATTCTCTCCGCTGCTGTTTTTTCTGCTGCTATGAATGTTTCACATAAAAACAGTGGATGATGATTGGGACAAAAACAACATTTCTTTTTCTTAACTGACATGAAACTTCCAGATTGTTGAGCAGCCTTGTATTGTTTGGGCTTAAAATCACCTTGTCGACTGTCCTGAGAGCTACAGCTATATGAAGTGTTTATGTTTTCTAGAGCTTGGCTCTTATACTCAAGAAATATGAGAAGATCTGATAGTGGTGGGAAAGATTGTCGAGATTCCTTTATTTCCCACTCCTTCGTGAGTTCTTGTCAAGCCTCTCAACAATCAGCTGTGATACAAGGATATCACCTAGTGGTTGATCAAGTTCCATGGCCTTGAGAGCATTTAAATTACTGCAAATAGTATTCACAAACTGCCTTAAGTCAGAAGCTGATTCCCTTTGAACTGCCTTTAGGTTCAAAAGTCCCCTTGTGTAAGTAGCTGCTATCAGTTTTTTTTTTCATACCTATCCTTCAGTAACGCCAAGCTATTTGGGTAATTGACAGCAGTGATAGGAAGGTTTTGAATTAGCTGCAATGCTTGGCCGTTCAATGATGATAACAGGTAAGGGAATTTTGAATGGTCATAAACGTCTGCGTTTTCATGAACCATCACCGTGAAAGAATCCGAAAATGGAAAACCACTCCTCATATTTGCCATCAAAGCTTGGCAATGAGGACTAATGGTAACCTAAAGCTGCCATTGGATTTTGGGACCCCCCTGATACTTGAAGTTCTCCGGGAGCTCTGCTGGAGGGCCCTGGATTCCCATTTCGTTCTTCTGCTTGCCTAATATTAGTTCCTTTTTGCCTTCTGCTTCATACGCAGTTTCCTCGAAACTGCCTGATCATCGTCATGATCTGACTGAAGGTAATCAGTTTCCAGTTCGACTGTACGCTGTCGTATCTAGCCATGATGTCTGGAAACGTCTGAGCCTTACAGTAATCTCGTGAAATTGTTTCAGAGGGTACAAACGCATCGATGAATGTTTCATACGAGTCATTTTTGTTTAATAACACCCCTCTTCTTGACTAACTTTTGTAGTCGATTAGGCTCCATTACAACTTACAATAGTGAAATGACTGACCTGTCTACTTGAATACGACCCGGAGGACCAAAATTTTGGGATCCATGAGTGGTGATGCGGAGGACCACTTTACATTCGCAAAGAATATTTTTTTTGCATCATTCTGGCTTGTGTAGACTGTTTCCACAGGACTGGCCCCATCGCTGAATTTAAGTAGATATATTAAAACACTTTAGAAAAGCATTTTATGGTTTAAAAAGTCATTTTATTGATAAGAAATGAAACCCCTCAACTAGTTTTAAATGAAGGTGGTATTGTAAACAATTAGAAAAATAAAAGAATGTCTTCAAAATAAACAAACAGTAAAAGTCAAAGAAGTGAGACGTTTGTTGATACAAAGAACATAGTAATGAAAAATGTTATGTGTGTCTCACAATCCCCAAAAGTTGAGGTTCTCTTGTTTTGACTCTAGACCTACACCATCAGGGGAGAGGCTTCGAGACCCACGACCATCCCCGAAACAGAGAGATCCTACGTTTAAACAACTACGAGAGAAACGAGGGCGCTTCAAATGGTTGGATCATATTGCGCCGCCTGAGATATTGTAAGTTATTGTAATAAGTTTAAAGGGTGTTAAATTATTATATTGTTTCCAAGTTTATAAAATAAAATAAAAAAATAATGAGGATCTAACAGCAAATTAAATATATTAATGTGGACTGAAAAAAGGAAAATATTTGGGTGTGAATTTTCTTTATAAAATAAATAACTTTAAATGGGAAATTTGGAAAGTTTGTCGCCGTTATCATATGATAGAAGTTCTTCATATGACTGGATTTTATTTTGGTTTATTTGGATTAAGGGCGCGTCAACCGTTAGGTCATAATGCACCACTCTAGCCTAGGGGATATGAGGAAGGAGGAGCCCATGCTGGTCAGAACTAGCCACGGATAAGGGCGGAAGGGGGGTTTCTCACGTCGCGGTCGTCATCGTCTTTGTCTTGTTCGTTGTGTCATTGTTATCGTCGTCGGGAAGGTCGTCTAGGGAAGGCAAGGTGTCCCTGACGACGATTTCCAGCGCTCGCCTCTAGTTTCCGGAGAAGTTACTCCTCTCTACCAGCTGATGTCTGCGAGGTGGACTTTTCTCTTGAATCGCCTTTACGATTAGCAGAGCCATGCTCTGGGCCAATTCTACCCCGGGCCCAGACGGGGGTCATATGGCTGGAGAAATCAAAATGCGTGCCCAAGGCATCTTATGGTACATTTTGATAACGTCACCTTTTCTCTAGTTAAGAGATGTCCGAGAGTCAGACGTGTGAGGCCTACGAACCAACCTCCTCAATAAAATAAAATAAAAATAAAATAAAATAAAAAATAAAACGTTGTTTATTTAAAACTTAATAGTTTATAAATAATAGACGTGGGAGTGTGTCTGGTGGTTACAAAGAAATGTCACTATTTTATAAAGGAAACTTGGATACCTGGAAACCTGCCCGAATGTATGTAATTTTTTTTAAAGAATTGTGGCCATTGTTTTGATAGAAGACTCTAAATCACAACCTTCCTGTTCCATGACAAGTTTCCGCTGTGTTCAGAAATGTTTTAAAACAATTTGAGACAGGACAAATCAACGAACCTTTCACGTCTGGTTGTCTGAGCGCGGAACTTGGTTGGCGACTACATCAACTGAAGCCGTGGACACCTGAAACAAGACAAGAATAGGGAGACTTAGATGGATGGATTTGTTCTTATTTTTTTATTTAAAGGGCGCGTCAACCGTTAAGTCATAATGCGCCTAGGGGATATGGGGGTGAGGAGCCCATGCTGGTCAGAACCAGCCACGGTTATAGGGGGAGGAAAGGGAAATTCTCATATCATGGTCGGTTATTGTCTTTGTCCATTTTTCGTGTTGCAATTGTCGTCGTCGTCTGAGAGGGCGTCCAACAAACGGAGTGGGAGAAGTCCCGATGACGACCGCCAAAGCAATCCTCTACTTTCAGGGAGTAATATACTCGCCTAATTACTAACTGATGTTTGCCAGATGTACTTTGTCTCATTCCTCGCATTTTACGATGTTCTGGGTCAATTCTTACCCAAGCCCAGATAGGGAATCGAGTTCATGGTTTATATTATTATGATCATATTAACATAAATAATATTGTAAATCAGACCTAGTCCCTAGACTAGATGCAGAATTTGTTATTCACTCACTATAAGAATATGTTGTAGAGAGAATTAATTTGTCCACGGGCAGACTTATTTCACAACACCAATCATCTAGGTGCCATAGGGCGCCGCTGACAAGTACCGGTGTGCTAGTAGGCCGACAGTTGCGGGTATGTATCAAGTAGAAATAGCTATAAGAGATGTAAACTATCTTTAAATATTGTGCCTAGACCTATAGATCGTCATGGGAAGGGGGAGGTGATTCCGACGACGACAGCCAGAGCTCGCCTCAAGTTTCAGGTATTATTTATATAGCTGAAGTAAGCGAGATGAGATTTATTATTTGTATCGCATCTAACGTTTAGAAGAGCCATGCTCTGGGCCCATCCTACCCCTGGGCCAGAACTTGCAAGTCTGACCCGGCACTCTCCACCAAATGAGAGGATTATGTGATAACCAAGTGACGCCGACGTGAGAAACAACAGCGCTTCAACCGGTGAGGTCATATTGCTGCCTGTGATATTGCCATGTAATGAAACGAGTTTGTTATGTGTTTGATGATTATATTGTTAACTAAGTTTAAAAAAGTAAAGACAATTATGATGATAGTAATAGTGAAAGAAAAAATATTTATTTCCTTTGAAATAAATAAATAAAGGAAAAGTGTTTAATAGGAATTTAATTTTGCTAAATAAATTATTTTGAATAAGATATTTAGAAAGTTTGTCGCCGTTTTCATATGATAGAAATTCATGTCATTGGGAGAGATCAAATGCGTGCGCAAGACATATATTATGGAACATTATGCTAGCATAATATCATGTACGGTTAAAGGTACATCACATTCAAGGGAATAAAGAGGTGTCCCCGACGACGACTGCCAGAGCTCGCCTCTAGCTTCAAAGAGTACTACCCTAATTCTCCCTGACTCCCCCGGGCCCAGACGGAGAAATAAAAGTTTAAATAATACGTTGTTTGTTTACAAGTTAATTGTATATAACTAATAAACTTGTGTGTGTATGTGGTGGTTAAAAAGTAATGTTACTATTTGATCAAGGAAACTTTGTTGCTTTCGATTGGATATTGCTTAATGCCTCATATTATTGCACTTTGGCTATTCGAGACGATGAGTGGTGATAGATAAGGATGAAGGATGAATATTAGGGTGGAGGCGAAACCCGGTACCGGCACGTAGCCTACTCCTTTCGAAAAGTACCAAGAGATCCAACGGCTTTACGTCACATCCGAAAGGATGGTGTTACCTTGACAGTCATATAGGTTCCTCAACTAACCCGGACTGCCGAGCAGACATCGAGGAGAACGAAGCCGTTACACTAGCTCTCAAACCCTCCATCTGCTCTAACCTGCGGTATACGTGAGCTTCAGGGCAGAGTGGTCACCAACTCTACCCCTGACCACGCTGACCACAAAACCGCTAGATATTGCTATAGAACGACGACGTGAGAATCAAGGGCGCTTCAACCGGTTAGGTTATATTGCGACACCTGTGAGTGTTAAATGAAATATTGAGTTTGTTGTAATATTGTTTTCTAAGTTAAAGAAATATAAGGTGTTGTTTTTTGTTGTTTTTTGGAGAAAGGGCGCGTCAACCGATAGGTCATAACGCACCCCTCTAGGCTAGGGTATATGGGAGGAGGGGCCCATGCTGGTCAAAACCAGCCACGGAAAAGGGAAGGAAGGGGGGTTCTCACGTCGCGGTCGTCATCGCTAAAGCACAGCACACTTCATACGGTCTGTAGATGATCGCTGTGCAGTGTCGCTGCAGTTAACAAATGAAAGACGAAACGTCATTTTTTATTTAATTTAAATCTTATTAGCCCAGGCCGAAGCCTCATAAAACATTTACTATTGTTTAGTTATTGTACTTAAAGTGTCGCGCAGGCGTCACATAACTTACATGTTTGTGCGAAGTACATTGAGATATGCCTTATTTAAGCCTTTTTAGCCTTACGGGCGTAGGTGTAGCCTAGGCCCATGGACATAATACAGTTATCAGGCATAAGTACGTCATCTTTGGGTTCAATTCAAAACCTTGAACAATACATATTGTCGGCCTAGATCCTAGGCTTAGGTCTACTACGTCAGAAAAATCGACATCAATAAACAGTTTGCTTTATGCCAAAACATTTGTCCACATTCGATCGTTTTTAATATTTTGACGTTTCACGGCGTTCGTCGTCAACGACTGTTAGGGTAACCTCAAGTAGAAATAAGTGAAGTAGTTTTATTGAAGTAGTTCCATCAATTGTCCTACAGAGTCGCGCGGAACGTTAGTCCAAACGACAAAAATTTCTCTTTTCTTCTTTTTTTTTCACAGGGAGGGATAGTGATTTGGAACCTCCCCAGCAGAGAAACTTCTTTATCGACTCTGGTTGGATGAGCAAAGCGAAGACTTCAATTTCACTGACCCCTCAAAAATTTAGCACCAATGTTTTT
Source organism: Sweltsa coloradensis (assembly GCA_024449915.1). NCBI lineage: Eukaryota > Metazoa > Arthropoda > Insecta > Plecoptera > Chloroperlidae > Sweltsa > Sweltsa coloradensis. Next base: position 381,075 of record JAMZAV010002749.1, read on the forward strand.
TTGTTTTGTTTTTTTGTTTGTTTTTCTGTCTGTTTGTTCGCACGATTCCGGGCAAACGGCATATGCGATCTTGATGGAAATTGAAGGGGACCTTCGAAATCTATGAACTTAGACCTGCCACGTTTTTGGGTACATTCGAAGAAATAAGTTATTTCTCATGAATATCGTATTTTTACGATTTTTTTCAATTTGTAATGCGATATTTTCTTGATATTTGGTCCGCGGCCAGGCAAACGGCTACTCCGATCTTGATGAAACTTTATGGGAACGTTTGAAATCACTAAAGTAAGATATGATATGATTTTGGGGGCAATCGACTAAATAAATGTAATGAATATCGTACTTTTACTATTTTCCCCAATTTTAAATGCAATATTTTCGTGATATTTGGTCCGTGTCCGGGCAAACGGCTACTCCGATCTTGATGAAACTTTGTGGGAACGTTTGAAATCACTAAAGTTAGATATGATATGATTCTGGAGGCAATCAAATAAATATTGATAATGAATATCGGACAACTTGCGTGCAGCTTCGATATGACCTGGCCGCCCCGCACCTTTTGACTACTCCCTGCACGCACACAGCAGGGAGCCTCGCCTTGCGGTCAGTCTGTTCATTGCGTGCAGCTTCGATATGACCTGGCCGCCCCGCACCTTTTGACTACTCCCTGCACGCACACAGCAGTGAGCCTCGCCTCGCACTCACACTCGCAGTCGCAGTCAGTCTGTTGTTCTTGTCCCAGGCAGACGTGTTTTGTCCAGGTGCGTGAACTTGGCACCCCCACTTTGCGCACTAATTCTGTCACTAGTCAGACTATTTAGTGCTCAATTAGTGCTTTCTAACGCACTCGGCCCCAGAATTAGTGCACGGTTAGTTTAGGAATGAATTACTTATTAGTGTTGGGGGTGCCAACTTCACGCTGCACCCCCACTTCGAGCACTAATTTCTAAACATGTTCCTCGAATTAGTGCTTAATTAGTGCTTTCGATCCCACCGAATCCCATAATTAGTGCACTTCCGGTTTGGTCCCTGCGACGCGGCGTCTGTTGGGGGGGGGTGTCAGCACACTTACTTTGTTTTTAAAAAAAATTACATATATTTTGTGCTTAATTAGTGCTCTTGATCTCACTGTTTCACATAATTGGTGCACTTCCGGTTTGGTCACAGGGATCGACGTCTGTTTGTTTTCCTCCCAAACAGGTTACTTTTTGTATGGATGCTCTGTATCCCCAATGACAGCCCAAGTCTCATGACTTATGTGTGCACCAAAATGTAAACATTTACTTTTGACTACTATTGCAATACATTTCAAACTATTTTATGTACCACACATTGATACTTAAAAAACGCATTAACTAAGATCTATGTTTAATATCAATACTGAATACCGAATACTGTTCATGTGCTGTCATATGTGATGGAAGATGGAGAGTTGTTTGAATTAATTTTATATTTTGTGCTATACAAATTTTTTAAATGCATCAAAACCAGAAAAAACATAAAATACCATTAACGTGTACGTATTTGTGTCTACATGGTAGTATGTAAAAAGCCATTAAATAAATATAATTAAATACTACTTTAAGGCCACATAGCCGTCAGAGTTTAAAAAAAACTTTTTTTAGTAATTTATTTATGTGTTATTCTATTTTTTTATTTTTTTTTTAAATATTTTTTGTAACAACACAAAAATTACGATAGTTTGAATGCACTAACTGTAAGTTGTGAAACTTTGACGTTGATTTTCTCAGAATCTTATTTTTTAATACAAAGGTACATTTTTCTCAGGAACTAGATGCAAATGTCTTGAAAATTAAGTCATTTAGATATATTGAGTCTCAAAATTTTGCCCCTTTCAATAATACGGTTTTTGTATTACTTCTAACTATAATATTCAAACATGTGTTACTATAATTGTTTTTAAATACACTAAACGCACAGTTTAATTAAACGCAATTAAATATAGTTTCCAGCTACAGACTCTGTGTAATGAAAAGGGGAAAGTGTAAAGGATTAAATTCTGCAGCTAGAAAATAATAGAGATCTATGTATGGATATTTTAAAAAAATGTACCGTAGTAAATGGATAATTTAACATGCGTAGGATACAAACTGCCATGTTCCCCCCCCCCCCCCCCCCTTAAGAAACACCATAATTCGTAATAACTTAATCAACCCTTAGTGACTTCTGACTTGTGTATACTATATTTTTAAAAAAAACTCAAAATGCCAAATTCGTGCATTTGAAATATACCAGAAACAAGAGAAAAGTGTTTCAACCATTTAATGAATTTTTGTGAGATGGGAACAGAGGAGAAATATAAGAAAGGTTTGTGTTCAAATTAACATACACCATTCCCACAACATGGTTAACAATAGTGTCGTAATTGAAATATCACTTAAAGCTACATTTATTATTATTTAAGATAAAACATCTAATAGTCTATGTTGTACTATTTCATACTTCAATGTTAATCTAAATATGCATGTAACTGGTTAACAAATTTAATTTTGATAGCGTCTCGACGCCTCGAAGTTAAGCGACGTACAATCTTCATTCGCGCACAAGAGTGTGCATGCACTACGATAACAATTGATTCTAGATCCACATAGATAAAGATAATGTGTTCTTGAAAAAGTTGGACATTGTAATAAATAAATAAATAAATAAATAAATATTTTAAAATAACACAGTACTAGCAGCCTGTCAGGGGCGGATCCAGGACCTTTGTAAGCGAGGGGGGAAGGGTTGATTTGGCGCAACCCAATGCTGAAGGGTCTAAGGAGGGTCACGACATTCCGGTTGCGATATTTTTCTCTGGTTTCAAGTAATTTTTCTGGTATTGAAATGCACAAATTATGCATTATAGTTTTTTAAACCGATTGTCCACCAAAATGTCAAGTTAGAACGTGTGTATGATGCGATATTTCTCAAATATTGCTAAGTTTGTTAAGGGGAGGGTTCCATAAAAATATTATCTCCTAGAAATTAACAGCAAATAGCTTCAAAATTTTACACAATGTAGTATTTTAAAAATAAAAAGTTTTTTGTAAAAATTTTTTCCAAAATTTGTATTTTTTTTTTAAGTTATTCACATAAATTGTCGACGATTGGATGCAAGTGCATTAATTATGGGATTCGGTGAGATGGAAATCACTAATTAGGCACTAAATATCTGTAAAATAAATTTTTGAAAAAAACAAAGTGGGGGTGCTGCACCCCCAACAGACGCCGCGCCGCAGGGACCAAACCGGAAGTGCACTAATTGTGGGATTCGGTGGGATCGAAAGCACTAATTAAGCACTAATCCGAGGAACAAGTTTAGAAATTAGTGCTCGAAGTGGGGGTGCAGCGTGAAGTCAAGGTCTACTACATCTCCGCCACCTGGCGGAGGCTCGTCTAACTCGCTCGTGTGGCCACTAGGTTAGGTCGTCGCAACCCGTTCCACAATGTATAGCGGCCATTTTGGGCCTATACACGAGAAAAAGAGGGAATTTTAAAAATCAAAGTGAACATCTATTTAGCGCGCCCTAAAACTTGACCACAAAATTACGATATAGAGGCCAGAAAAGAATCGCGTTAATTTCGAGATAAGAAAAATTGACAACACAATAATAATGAAGCTAGTAATTTGTTGTAAAGTAATTAACAAAATAAAATAATTTCAAATCCCTATGTTATAGTGATGTGTATATATCCATGAGCAATTTTTCTTATGATTTTAAAATTTTATTTCTAAAATCCCGTTTCTGATAATTTATTACCAACATGCCTTGTGCCCAAAGCAACACATGTGATAATAATAGTGTTTAATAAGGAGTAGACTTGGAAGTAGGGTTTTAATTGCATTTATTTATTATAAGGCTCTACATAAGTGTTACTGTTAAAATGTTACTCAACAGGCCTACTTAATAAGTAAGGCACACTATATTTGCTGATAATCTTATTTAAGTAACAGGACTTTTATGATTTATGAATAATAGGCAAAATACTGTCTTCCCCCCCCCCCAACCCCTCTTTTTTGCCAAAAATTTCCTCTCACTTAAGATTATGGTATTGGTAGGCAGAGTTATGATATCCAGAGATCCAATAAAATATGGTTCAGCCAAAGTAGCCAACATAAAAAAGGATGGTGTAGTGCAGGATTGGGATAAGCCTACTTTATTGCTGCATAATATTAATACCAATGATAATACAGTAGGCCTACTGCAAAAACTGAATACCGAAAGATTTTGACAATGGATGTGGTTAGTGGTTTGTATCCTGCAACTGCAAATTGACAGGACCTTTATTAATATAATACATAATATAACAATTGATTTGATAGGCCCTAGTGCCGATGAGTGGTGATAGATGAGGATGAAGTATAAATATAAGGGTAGAGGGTAGACACGGTACCGGCACATAGCCTACTCCTTTCGACAAGTACCAAGGGGACAAACATCTTTACGTCCCATCCGAAAGGATGGTGTAACCTTGACAGTCATATAGGTTCTTCCACTAACCTGGACCGCCGAGCAGACGTCGAGGAGAACAAAGCTGTTACACTAGCTCTCAAACCCCCCACCCATCTGGTCTAGCCAGCGGTATACGCGAGTTTCAGGGCAGAGCATTCACCCACTCTCCCCGTGACCACACCCAAAGGTTGCTTAACTTCGGTATTTGTGTGGGAATCGGCTAAACCGCTGGCTAATGAATACATAACAAGAAATAGCATGCCTTCAAATGGTTAAGCCTAGCTATGAGAAGTTAAACTCTTGGCCTAAACAAAAGGATAGGCCTACAGAAAATGTAGACTAGGTACATACAAATATTTAGCCTATACAAATTAATAATTAGATAAGTCTTTATTTTCTTTGACATACATAATATAGGTATAACCAGAGATGTATTTTACAAATTGTATTTACAAAATACTTCAAAACTCAGTATTTTCAAATACAAAATACATTGACAAGTTTGTATTTGAAATACAAAAACATTGACAAGTTTGTATTTGAAACACAAAAATACATCTGTATTTTGAAAATACCAAAATACATTGCAAAATCATCAGGCTAAATCAGTGAATCAATAAACATGCATTTCAACATAATTTATTTTAATTGTAGGCCTACATAATTATTTTTGTGATTAGGCCTATGTGGATGATTGATGTCTGTGACTTGACTATTATCAGATAGCAAATTTAAAAAATATTGATTTTAAAGTAGGCCTATGCCATGCCTACACTACACCTAACATTATGAGATGGTGATGGCAATTTTTCAGGGCTCATAATCTTATTTAAGTAACAGTTTTTTTGTGATAAAAAAGTAAAAACATCCTAATAGTATTTCGTACAATAAATGCTAACATTTTAACATAATGACCCAATAAGGCTAATTGAATGCACTGTCAAACCAAGCTTCAATGCGGAATGCGAAGGTTTATTCTGGAATACTTTTGAACCAATATTTTCACCCTAAAGATTGTAAAATTTTAGATGGTTAATTGTTTAGGAAGGATAGTGCGGTTGTTCATCAGAGTAAATTTTCATATTACCCATTCTTTTAATGAACTGGCAATACATGTGCGGCTGTGCCATATAGAGAGAATGTCACGCTTGATAGTAGGCCTACTTTGCCAAGCTTAGGCCTATGTAGGAAACATGAATGTGAAATGTGGAAATGTTGTCAGATAGACATTAGCATATCCTTCCTGAACAATATCCTAAAGTGGCCGAATTGTCTCTGGCGATGTTTTGGAGATGATAAAAAATGCAAGCAAATACCAGTCCCAAATGACACAAATAAATTATTCTAGCACTAAAAGAGTACTTCTAGATACCGTAAGGAAAACAACAATCTTTTATTAACTAACGTAGGCCTATGTGCAAACCTGCAACTTATATAGGGGCCTAGTGGTCAAAATTTGCAATATTTATCGCTCACTTTGGAGTAGTGGTTAACGAGAGGTATTTCTATGCTGAGGGTCGCATGTTCAAATTTCACTCATATTTTATAAACTTTTTGCAATTTATTACCCAATAGTTCATGTTTTTTTACCAGCTGCTTTACTGTACTGTCGGTAAAAAAAAATTTAAGGAGAAATATTCATTGGCTGACACAAAAAAGTAAGGATCAACATGCGCGGCACATCCAGAGTTACGCAGAGCACGCTTGCTGTGTGTTGGTCAGGTTAGGAAGCTGGCGGGACCTGCAGTGCGATTCTGTAAAATAGTCGCTATGATAGCGATAGCAATCACGGTTGATATGAAATATCAATCGTTATAAATTATCGTTATCGACCTGATTCTGTAAAATAGTCGCTACGGCCGCCATTTATCGTATCTTGATAGCATAGCATAGCGACTCCTTTTTCATTCTCGTTATCATAGCGATCGCTATCATTTTTACAGAATCAGTCGACACGCAAAATTGCCGCTAAAGTGCCGGATACCGATCGTCATCTTCCACAACGATTTTACAGAATCAGACCGCTGGTGGTGTGAGGTGGGCAGTTCCCAGTTCTGAGTTTCAACTGCTTGTAGTCATCGGGAAGCGCCTTGATGATTATGGTAATGAAACTGTCTTTAAAAGACAGGTTAATGTTCAACAGTATGCTGGGCCACAGGTTTAACACTTTGACGGTGGGGGGGCTAGCTGTCATGCGGGTTCTCAGTTCGTTTGAGGTGAGGCCTACATATTCTGCCGCACAATGAGGGCATTAAGTTGGTAGACCACGTTGGAAGCGAGGCAGTGTTGTTGTGATGATGGAGGATGCGGTGGGTGACGCCTGTGGCTTCAGTGGTGGACGTCTTGATAGGTGGCTGCATAGGGCAAGTTTAGCACCTGGGGCGCGGTTGCAGGGGTACGATCCTGTTGGAGAAGCTCACTGCGCCAGAGTTGGGAGGCCTGGCCTCCCATTCACAATCTGGAGAGAGAACCTATAACAGAAGGTAAAACATGAAAGATTAGGCCATATCATATTTTAGGTAACTCTTGCTGTTAGGGCCTATGGCCTACCAGGACCTGCACATTAATTAAACAAGTGGAAAATAGGCCACAAACAATACCACAAAACCAAAGGCCTAACGTTCCTATTTTAAATAGTACAAAGGAATTTTAACCGAAATGGAGTTTCGCCAAAAATGGAAAAGGCGATTGGCCTCTCCCAACGAACGATTTATGTACACAGCAAATTTTTATGTCCAACATATCGTCTACACTCCGTCTTAAGGTGTACCTTAGTGTGACATTCAGCTAGGCCTAGGCCTACAGCCTACAATCGGACAAAAAAATATAAGCCTAGGCCTAAACAGCCTAACTTAAGGCATATCATATGCAGATCTAGTATTCTAGTATAGTAGTAGTAGTAGTCTATCTATGTAGGGCCAAGCCTAAGCCTAGGCCTAGCCCTATGCCTAGGGGGACTAAGCCTAGGCCTAGGGCCCCTAGGCATAGGGCTAGGCCTAGGACTGTTTTGGAAATCAAATAAGGCCTAATTACAAAATTACGTCGCCTGGGTCTAGGCCCCATTTGCGTGTACTAAGTTCAGTCCTAGGCTAGCTTTGGGTTGGCGTAGGGCCTAGACCTAGCCTAGGCCTTTGTGTATCCAATCCCTAGGGCCTAGGCTAGGCATTGAATAATTGGATAGGCCTAGGCCCCTACACAAAGGCCTAGGCTTACGACGTAACCTCAAAATACTTAAGGTTGGGACCTAGGCTAGGCGGGCCCTAGGCCTAGCCCTTCAATTGGCATGGGAGCAAAAACCTAAACATTTAAATAAGCCTGGTCAATAGCCTAGACAATAATAACTGGTCCTAGGTGGGTAAGGCCAAAGTATTTTAAAAGAAAACTAACCTCAGTCTTGAAATCAGAAGTTGACAGTCCAGTTGTCCCGTCTTTTAAACTGGAGCCATTTCGCCCGTCTTCTTGATGAAACAGTGGATCGATAAGTCTAAATTCTTCATCAGATTGTCCTGTACAATTAATTGCTGCACAACCCGGCATATTTCGTATTTAATACTTATAAAAAGACAATTTTAAAAGAGCATGTCAAGAATAACACATGGTCGGCCATAAGGCGTTACAAAAAGTTAGGCCCAGAATGGCTTCTAATTCGCTGCTGCGACGACCTAACCTAGAGAGTTAGACGATCCTCCGCTAGGCGGAGATCCAGCAGACCTTGCGTGAAGTTGGCACCCCCAACACTAATTAGTAATTCATTCCTAAACTAACCGTGCACTAATTCTGGGGCCGAGTGCGTTATAAAGCACTAATTGAGCACTAAATAGTCTGACTAGTGACAGAATTAGTGCGCAAAGTGGGGGTGCCAAGTTCACGCACCTGTTTTGTCCGCGCTCTTTGCTCTGGTCTCATTGGGCCTCCACAGAACATAGTTATAGATATATCAAAATATCATAGCTGGTTGTGTTCTTGTAGTGTCTCAGATATTTACGTTGTACGTTATTGGTTGCGTTTACGTATATTGGTGTGATTTATTCTGTCATTGATTTGAATATTGTCCTAGGCGTTGTCCTGCGTGTGTGTACCATCACAAGGTCTAATCCTTAATTCTGAACCTCCCTTCCCACCTCTGTCTGGTTTTGTCCAGTACTGGTCTATACCATATCCTCCCTTCCATGTCTGGTTCTGTCCAGCACTGGTCTATAACTGTCTGGTTCTGTCCAGCACTGGTCTATACCATACTATCCCTTCCCTGTCTGGTTCTGTCCAGCACTGGTCTATACCATATCCTCCCTTCCCTGTCTGGTTCTGTCCAGCACTGGTCTATACCATATCCTCCCTTCCCTGTCTGGTTCTGTCCAGCACTGGTCTGTGCCATATTTATCTTTTAACCCTTACCCTCCCTGCCCGATTGTGGTTGTTTCTATAAAAAACAATCGAACTACCACGAGTGTTTCCATATACATTTTATTGTCTGCATTACCGATATGCCGCGTAAACAGTCTGATAAGGCTAGGCGAAGTAAGGCTACTAAACGAATGGAAGAGAAGAGAAAGGCTGAAAGCATTAATGACCGTCAAGTCAGACTCACAGACAGTGCTACTCGGATGTTGGCGATCCGAACAAGTGAAAATGAAGAGGCCTATACATTCAGCGATGTCTTCAAGATCGGCATCGGAAGGCAAAAACAAGAGAAAACGAACCCAATACAGTAGCCACATTGAGACAAGATTTGGATTTAAAGAGAACTAGGACTTGCCTTGAACACGAATCAAATTCTGAAGCCGAAAGTAGGAAACGTAGATGTTTGGAAAGGAGCACAATGAGTCGTTTATACAAACCATTACTAAGAACCAACACAAGAAGGGCTCTAAGTTCTCAAAGAGTGACGGAAGCCAAAGATTTGGAAACTCCCTCTCAAACTGACAAAGGAGACGTGAGTTTGCAGAGAGTTACACAAGCTAACCGAATTGAAACTCCCTCGCAAACTACACAAAGGAGAGCTGTGTGTTCTAAGAGAGTGACAGAAGCCAGGGAAATGGAAACTCCGTCGCAAACTGCACAACGGAGAGCGATGAGTTTAATAAGGGTAACTCAAGTTAACCAACAAGAAACTCCATTGCAAACAAATCAGAGAAGGGTTAATAGTTTACAAAGCATAACCGAACTCCGTCAACGAGCAACAATAAATAACTTTGTTCAAAGAACAGCCGCTGGTCTTCCTCCAGGACCTAATTCTAATGCTAAAGTGGTTCTTTTTGAGAAACACATGTGTGATAATTTGAAATGGAAGGCATGTATTAATTGTAACAAGAGATTTCCGGGTCTTAAATTATCTTCTACGAATATTTGTACTTCCTGTACAAGGTCTCCAGTTATGTTCACTGCATTGAACAAAATGGATCCTGGAGTTGTTCCCGACAAATTATCATGCTTGTCTATGATAAGAGAGTCTTCGCATAGCTCGAATCCAACCGGTTGTGTCGGTGAACAGGGTCAAAGGACAACAATATGCGATTATGCCTACAGCGGTAATGTCATCAATTTTCCACAAAACGTTTCTGAATTCGCTCTAAATCTTCCAAACTCATTGAACACTCATACTTATATTGTTGTTGTTCGACGCACTTCTGCGCATTCTGACAAGATTGCTGACTTTAACGTCTGTTCCATTCGTCTCCGCCGTGCTCTAATATGGCTTAAAACTAATAACCGTTTTTATGGAGACATTGAGATTAACGAACGTGGAGAGGGCGAGAGGGCGGCGGAGAGGGCCTCCGCCTTGCCAGAAAATGAAAATGTCTATGGAGAATTCCAATACATGGAAATTCAAGGTGTTGATGATGACAAAGACGATGGAGTATTTGAACACACACGTGTTCCTCAAGTAGTTCCAATTAACCAGCAAGAACGAATTGCCAGCGCCCTTCAACCCGGCACAGTCGCATGGTCCACAATATCCAATGTGCCCATTAACGAGTTCACCACTGAAGGTTATATTGTACAAGCCTTCCCCACTCTGTTCCCAACGGGAGACGGTGATTTGAGGGACACATCTCGTCAAACACAACTAAAACCCACACAATATTTTCAATATCTCATGCAGTATCATGATGGTAGGTTTGCTTGCGACAGCCGCTTTCGTTTTTTTGCTCTAAACTCTGTGTTGAGATGGAACGCTATAAGCCAGGGAAACATTTTGGTAAAAAAAGTAGATCTAAATGGCAAAACAACGGGCCAACTTAAAGACATACTCCAAACAGACCCAAACTTAGCCAATACAGTTATGTTCTTTGCTTCATCTCTCAGGATAACTAAGTCATATTGGTTTAAACGTTGTGGTGAGGTGAAAGACACGGTTGAATTTATTGGCGTCCCTACTGTTTTTTTTACTTTGAGTGCAGCAGATTTACATTGGCCTGAGCTGTACGACATTCTCGCTCCTGGCAAACACTTGGAAGATATGCCACAGCAGCTTGCATCTAATCGCCATCGTCAATTGCTCTGTGAAAATCCTTAATTGTGTCATGGTTTTTCCAAAAGAGAGCATCCTTTTACATTAAGAAAGTTCTTGGACCAGTTTTCAATGTGTAAGACTCTTGGTTTCGCTATGAATGGCAACATCGTGGAAGCAGCCATGTTCACGGCTTGCTTTGGCTAGACGGTGCACCAGATGTAGAGACTATAGACCTCACAAACCTAGATCAAGATGCTGCTGTAACCGCTTATTTTCACAATCTTGTTTCTACTGTTAATTTGGGAATAAACGATCCACCTGCCATTGTGCATCCGTGCCAAGTTCGGCCAAGTGAGATACAAGACACTGATAAAGATTTGACTGAACTTCTCAATAAAGTGCAACGCCATACCCGATGCAGCGAGAGCTATTGCCTACGACGGAAAAAGAACTCTGATTTACTTCATTGTCGTTTTAAGTTTCCGTTTAAAATGTGTGCAGAAACAAACCTTACAAAGGATGTTAAAGGTGAGCTTGTTTTGCAAACTGAACGCAACGACTCACTGTTAAATCGCTACAACAAGTTCATAATTCAATCTTGGCGAGCTAACATAGATATACAGCCGGTCATGTCTAAACATGCAGTTCTTAATTACATTGCCAAGTATGCCGCAAAAAGCGAACAACAGTCTAAATCATTCAATGACTTGCTGAAGAACATCCTTACAACTGCAGTTAAAGCACATGATCATGCAAAGCTGGCTTTACAAAAGTTGATTATCCTATCCCTAGCCGAGCGTGATATTTCTGAAAAAGAGTGCTGCCATCTTATGATGCGATATCCATTGTATCAGTCAAGACGCTCTTTCGTTTCTCTCAGCGTTGGTGGGGATCAATGGGTGCCGCTCGCTGTCGAGAATGAGCCTTTAAGACAACACCAACAAGAAGCTAACCGACATGTATCCCACACGTCCCGATGCAATGAATAACCTCTATCTTCTTGATCTGGCATCTAAACATTACTGGAAGGGTCGCTGGGTGTGTCGGAAGACTCCAGCTGTGGTTAGGGTGTTTCCCAAGCTTTTTCTTGGACCAGACGGAGATATGAATGACGCTTTCTATCACCAACAAGTTTTATTAAAAGTACTAACCAGTCATGGAAGAGAGTTTTTCACAATGCAGGACTCGTCGCGCAAGGCGGAGTGGCCACTGAGATTGAGTCAGATAATGAGAAAGAACGGAATGAGGAAGAAACTGTTAGAGAACAGGAAGAATGGATGGTCATTGCTGGAATGGGGCCCAATGATCAGGCAGTGCAGAGCGAGATTGGCTTAAGGGAATTTGATACCTCATTTCCTTGGTCCGAATCGTTTGCCAATTATCCAAGTATTGAAACCGTTTCCAGCGTCTTATCAGAGGTAAAACGTATTGCGATGATAGTTGATAATAATATCCATACATTCGTAAATTACAGCGTAGAACAACAACAGGTTCTCGACATTTTATCAGATCAAATAACTTCCGTTAAATGTAAAACAGTGTACAACTCTGTGCATCGCCTAATTGTACAAGGCACAGCCGGAACAGGAAAGAGCACCGTCATTAAGGCCATGACAACGATATTGCGTGAAGAGTTGGGGGATGACAGCTTCCTATTGCTGGCACCGACTGGCGTAGCTGCATTCAACATCAATGCTTCTACAATTCATTCAGCTCTTCACATTGGTACAAACTCTGCCAAATTCACAGAACTTGCCGGGAAAACCGAACGTGAGTACCAGGTTAAAATGAAATCGGTGAAATTTTTGCTTATCGACGAATACTCTATGATTGGTTGCTCTCTCCTAGCTATGATTGATAAGCGTACCCGTCAAGCTAAACCAGATGAAGCTATTTATCCATTTGGAAACATGTTTGTTTATCTCTTTGGCGACATTCGTCAGCTTCCTCCGGTGTGCGATCGGCCTCTATATACTGACAAGCCCTGTAATTACGGATTAACAAATGACGGATTACTGGCATACCGTTCATTTAGTCACTGCCACACACTGTCCGTGGTACAGCGACAGGCCGGGGACAGTCCAGACCAGGTGCGCTTTAGAGAACTGCTAAGCAGACTGAGCAGAGGTTGCCCAACTCCTGCATTATTTTGCTTTCAACACGGCTCCAAAACTCACTCAGCGTTGAAGGGCAGCAAAAGTTTTCTCATTCCCTGTATCTGTCTCCAACTAAAGAAATCGTCATTGGTCACAACATTCAACATCATACTGATCTAGGACTTGCAGTGGCAAAGATTTCTGCTTTGCACAACTGTACAAAACAAAAGCCTCTCGGGGTACCGGTGATGTGGCTCAAGGCCTTCAGTCAACCATTTACCTTTCTCGGGGAAGTCGTGTCATGTTGCGGTCCAACCTATGGACATCGCACGGCCTTGTTAACGGAGCCACTGGAATTGTGGAAGACATTATATGCACCACATACCAAGCCTCCAAACGACCAAACCCTGTGTGTCTTGGTTACATTTGATAATTACACCGGTCCATCATTTCACAAGCCCAGGATGATACCAATATGTCCAGTTGCAAGGGCATGGAAAGAAAGTGGCACCAATTGCACTCGCACTGAATTCCCTCTTCAACTTGCATGGGCCGTCACTATTCACAAGTGCCAGGGCATGACCCTTGACTCGGCTGTGATAAGCCTAGGATCCAAAGAGTTTGCAACTGGAATGAACTTTGTTGGTATCTCTCGCGTTAGATCTTTAAATGACTTAATGATAAACCCAGCATTTCTATTTGATCGGATTGGTAAGCTTCATATAAATGAACAATTTACAGCTACGGTCGTTGGAAGAGGCAAGACATTCTTCTATGTTGCTTCCCGTTCACTCTACTATGCTATAGTCAGAAACAATAACAGAATGATGTCTTTGTGGTAAAGTGTAGTGCCTAATGGGGAAACATCCACGTAAAAAATGGTAATAACGCGTCTAACCGATACCTCCATTAAAGAGAAAATTTTAATAAGGTGATGTGGAAATTCGGTACTTTTTCAATTCAATTACAGTCGTTAACTAATCTTACTTGTAAGGGCTACAATACCGTTATTGAAATAATATTAAAACCATTTTAACCATTTCAAAAAGCACTTGCAAAGGAAAAGTAGTCCTACGCAAACTTAAAACTTATATAATAGCTCATCCATCAACGCGGCGGGACTTTAGCGTTTTCCTAGTTATAGCAAAAGTTATTTGGTTTATTTCTATTAATGGCGCGTAAACCGTTACGTCATAATGCGCCACACTAGTCCACGGGATATAGGGAGAAGAGAACAATCTTGTCAAAACCAGCCACGGGTAGGGGTAGAAAGGGGGGTTCTCACGTCGCTGTCGCCATCGTCTTTGTCATCGTTCTTTGTGTAATTGTCATCGTCTTCGAAAAGGTCGTCAAGGGAAAGAAGAGGCGTCCCGACGACGATTCCCAGAACTCGCCTCTAGTGTCGGGGAGTAAAACACTACCCTTCTATACTATAGCAGATGTTTGCGAGGGGGACTTTTCTTCTTGAATCGCCTTTTACGATTAACAGAGCCATGCTCTGGGCCAATTCTACCCCGGGCCCAGACGGATGTACGGTTAAAGGTACATCACATGGGTCACACCTGGGAAAAACCTTCCTCTGGTTAAGAGATATCCGTGAGTCAGACGTGTGTGGCCTACACCACAACCTCCTCAATATAAAAATTAAATACAGTAATAAAGTAAATAATAAATAATAAAATAATAATAAGTTGTTTGTTTAAAAGTTAATTGTGATATATAACTAAACGACGTGGGAGAGTATGTGGTGGTTATATAGCGACGACGTGAGAAACTAGGGCGCTTCAACCGGTTAGGTCATATTGCGCCGCCTGTGAATGAAAGTTGCCGAGATGAGTTAATGCAGGTATGTTTGATGATTAGATTGTTTTCTAAGTGTATAAATAACAAAATAAATTGATGATGATGAAAGTAATAGCAAAATAAAAGTTATGTATGTGAATGGAAATTTTAAAAAAATGTGTATGATGTGAATTAAATTTTGATAAATAGATTACTATGGATGAGAAATTTAGAAAGTTTTTCGCCGTTATCATATGATAGACGTTCTTCATATGAATGGGAGAGATCAAATTGCATGCGCAAGGCATCATATTTGGCACCTTCTGCTAGCATATGATGCACAGTTAAAGGCACATCACATGTGTCACATATGGGAATAACCTTTTCTCTGGTTGAGATATCCGTGTGTTAGGCGTGTGTGGCCTATACGAATTCTAGACAACACCACCTCTTCACTACGTGAGATTCGAGACGTAGGTGGACGAATTTTATTTGTCACTGTGGGCATCACACTACGCAATTTGTTATTTTGCAACATATCCCAAGAACCTTGTGGCAAATCCAACAATCTTTGCTTGACATCTAGAACGGGAACTAGATTGAAATCGGCGTCGCGATGCTGGGAAGCTTCCTTAGCAGCCCGATCACCGTGTAAAGCACTGTTTTATTAAGGACACTATTCATGCTCAAACTTGAATAATGCTTGACCCCACCCCTCGCACGCGCGATTATTAAACAAATATCTGCCAGGAGTAAATCACTTTTGAACGCACATTTACTTTATCAGATAAATAAATAAATTCTTATTTAGAGTCTACCCACTCAGTCATATCACTGAATTTAAGTGGGGGACAGTAATCCAAAGCGATTAAGCCAACCCGCCCCGACGGTTTTTTGATTTATTTGGATTCAAAACGCGTCAACCGTCAGGTCAAAATGCACCACTCTAACCTACGTGGTGGGGGAGGAGGGGCCCATGCTTTTCAGAACCAGCTACGGGTAAAGGGGAGGAAAGGCGGTTCTCACGTTGCGGTCGTCATTCATCGTTAGTGGTGTCATTGTCGTCATCGTCGTCGAGGGGTCGTCAAGGGAAGGGGGAAAGGTACCCGACGGCAATTGCCGGAGCTCGCCTCTATTTTTGGGGAGTAAAATACTACCCTTCATACTAAATCATGTTTGCAAGGAGGACTTTTTTTCTTGAATCGCCTTTTACGATTAGCAGAGCCATGCTCTGGGCCAGTTCTACCCCGGGCCCAGACGGGTCGCAATCGACGACTGAGCGTTGACCGCGAATTACCCTCTGATCAACGCCAGAATCAACAAGGCCGATTAAGAACAACTTTAAATTTATTATGCGTCTTGTTGCTAGGGCGGCTCAAAAGTCACCGTTTACAATTCCTAACACAAGAACTGATGGACTTAAGTCCAAATCAGAAGTAAAAAACTTCTGACTTTAGAGGGAATCGAACCATGGACCTTCTGCATTGGAGGCAGAGACGCTAATCACCAGACCAACGAGCCACAATTATTATCTCTTCAAAGTCAGCATGGGAATCTTCAACTGATTTGGTCATATTGCGCCGCCTGTGATAGTGTTTAACAAAATATTCAGATTGTTATATTTTTTTATAATTAATAAAAAAAGAAGGTATGGAAATGTTAATAATAGCAAAAGAGACATAAGTTATTTGAAGGAAAATAATGTGATTATGATGTCTGAATTTTAAGGTTTGACCTGCCACAAAATGGTTTAAATTGATGGCTAGACACTTTTCAGGTGCTCGACAGGCAATGTCCAGCAGTGGCCGAAGCGCCGGCAAGTAGCCATCACTTTTACCATTACTTACGTTTTGCTGGGTTCATATGCGAGTTTAAGTAAGCTTGTCGCTGTTATCATATGATAGAACCTAGTCATATGATTGGGAGAGATCTAATTGCGTGCGCAAGGCATTATATTCCTGCCTGACAAAACCAAAGAATCTTTGATGTTAAACTGGATATTTTTAGTTTATTTGGAGAAAGGTCGCGTCAACTCTGCGGTCATAACGCGCAACTAAATGTTCAAATACATGACCAGATGAACAAAAAGTTTACGGCGCTCTGTTCAAACTGGAAGTAGAGTTAACACGGTATTGCTTGCGACTCTCACGCTACCGTGTGAATAAAACTTTTAAGTAAGGATGGCCGGTGTAGGTGACTGACCAGGTTATGAGGGTGAAATGTAACTGATAAGAAGGTTTCTCAACTTCATTAATTGGGAAACACTCCCGTAGGTCCTGATACCCCGCTGAGATAGATTGTTTAACTTCTGGATTGATGTCCATATGATAAGGGAATGCCCGAGGGCTGTTACAGAGGACTCACTACCAGCATTCGCATTAACTACTGAAGAAAACCTCGGGGAAAACTTTCAGTCAGGATTGCCGGTGGTGGGATTCGAGCCCGTGACCTCCCTCATCAGAGTCTCACACGCTACGTATGACTATCTCTTTGCTCAGAGTTAGAGTGATCTCGGAATAACTTGCGACTCGCACGCTACCTGGTGAGGAATTGAGAGACTAGCGTGCTTTGTAGACAATTCTGAAACTAAACTTTCCTCACGTATATCATAGATTAGTTTGCATTCCTATTATGACGACGTGAGAATCTAGGGCGCTTTAGCCGGTTAGGTCATATTGCGCTGCCTGTGATAATGAAAGTTGATGAGATGAGTTAACAATGTGTTTGATGATAAGATTGTTTTCTAAGTGTATATATAACAAAATAAAACAGAACACAAATTATTTATGTGAATGAAAATAAATAAATCACAGGTCTTTATAATAGAAATTCCTCAATTAAATCAATCTATATCAATGACATAAATAAGCTTTGTGTAGCAATGCGCTAGACGCTCAGTCTCCCATCATTCACCCCGAGCGCCAGCCTGCCGATTTAAAGCCATCATGAAGACACATCAAAAGAAATTTTATATCTGAGAACATCGTTTTGAAAAATGGCCGCAATTTTGAATTTTAGGGAAATTTTGAGTACCTCCACATCCTTAAAAATTACTGTTGGTCTTACCTACAACTGTGCAAAGCGGCAAACCGTGTTCAAGAAGGATAATGGAATACGACGACGTAAGAAACTAGGGCGCTTTAACCGGATAGGCCAGATTGCGCCACGTGTGATATTTTTTAAGTTTATGAAATGAGTGAAGTATGTAATTGTTGATTATATGATTTTCTTAGTTTATAAAATGTACCAAAAATATGAACTGAGGGTAATGTAATAAATAAATAAATCAATCCGTATCTAGAGTCTACCCACTCAGTCACATAACTGATTTTCAGTGAGTAAATACACATAAAAAAACAAATAATATATTGAAAACACGAATACGAATACCGACGTCAATCTAATCAATTTAGAAAAAATTATTTACTTTTATGAAAAAAATGATTACGGATCTGAAAATATGTTGGAAGTTAAATTAATTTTATATATAAATTGCAAAGAAACATGTACATTAATTAAATTCAATTTTCGTCAAAAGATGTAACCTGTTTTGTATATTATAAAGATTTTTAAAGAACATTTCTATTGTAGAAGAGGCGACGCCGCCGGCTGCAATGGTACCGGAGATGTGCATTTGGATTAAATACATAAAGAAATCGAGGCAATTATGATATACATACATAGGGAGCGGGCGATACACGTCGTGTTTAGTTTAGTTTATTTAATTGGATTAAGGGCACGTCAACCATTAAGTCATAATGCGCCACTCTACCCTAGGGGTTGTGGGGAGGAAGGGCCCATGCTGGTCAGAACAAGCCACAGGTAGGGGGAGGAAGGGGGTTCTCACGTCGCGGACGTAACGGTCATTGTTCTTGTCTTAGGAGTTTGTAAACGATGACCTTGGAGCCGTCCTAGCAACGAAGCACATAATAAACTTCAGAATTGTTCTGAATCGGCCTTGTTGATTCTGGCGTTGATTCGCGGGTGTTCACACTGTCTATACCACTGATTGCTATATTTCCTATTAAAGAAATATCGATCTTTGGTTGGTTATCGTTCACTTGTCGATTGCGTCGGGGCCTACTGGGTTGGCTTAGTCGCTTTGATTTACTGTCCCCCACTGAAAATCAGTTATATAATTGAGTGAGTAGACTCTAAATACAGTTTATTTATTATTTTTTATTGATTTCCCTGCTCCTGAAAATGGCATTAAGATTGGATTAGCCGTTTGCCTCTGGTAGAGAGCGAACAGACAAAAGACAACAAAAACACCCCTTTGCTCTCAGGGCCCCAAGGGGACTATAAGCATTCACAATAAAGTCTTCCGTGAGTCTTCGCTACGTTTGCTACGCTCATCCGAAAATATGTTTTGCCTTATTTTTTTTTTTTAATAATGAGGCATAGAGCCTAAACGCAAGAAAGGAAAATATCGTTATTTCAACAAAGCTGAAAAAGCAAAACAGGAGGTCAAATTGGTATAGCGCAAGGGTTTGCATTCGGGACGAGTGTGCACAACTCGCAAGGGCTGGACGCCTATACCGCGGACCCATCGAGAGGAACTGCGTTACCGCGTTCTTATAATTATAGTACCTTACGATTGAAAACGTGTAAAGTGACCGGCAGCCGCAAGGAGGTGTTAATCAATTTACCTGTAAGTCTAGGACGAAAGATCATTTGAAAAGATGTTTCTGAAACAAAAATTTCCCATACAAAGCTATAGTTTAATATTTCATTTTGGTAACATTTAACATCCCGACAAAAACGTTGCTTCCTTTGACGACAAGATGATGACTGGATTCTTGCTCAGACATTTCGAAGGTCCCCTGGCTGGAAATTTCGTTATTTTGGGGTAGCCGTTTATCCGGTAGAAAGCTAACAAACAGTAAAATATGTTAAAAATAAATAAAAACAATTGTCGTAAAAGTGCGATTTTTATGGATCACATTACTCCAATATTGTACGCATTTCATAGCACAATAATAATCCAATTAAAAACTTTGTCCCCTCGGACCTCAACATTCGTTTTAATCGTTTAATGTCTGTCTGCTACAGAGCAAACCACCAGACAAGAATAATTGTACTTGAATATGGTTTGTTTATTTGATGGCTAAGACTAAGAGCTAACCTTCATTGTTTATTGTCTAGGGATGTGGGACTGGGGAGTGCAAAACTTTGCCATTGTCCCAAGGGGTGAGACTTAGCTGTCTGACGTATTCGCTGGTTTTGGTTTATTTGGATTAAGGACGCGTCAACCGTTAGGTCATAATGCACCACTCTAACCTAGGGGGGGGGGGGGGAGGAGCCTATGCTGGTCAGAACCAGCCACGGGTAAGGGGAGGAAAGGGGGTTCTCACGTCGCGGTCGTCATTGTCTTCGTCATCGTTCGTGGTGTCATTGTCGTCATCGTCGTCAAAGGGTCGTCAAGGGAAGGGGGCAAGGTCCCCGACGACGATTGGCAGAGATCGCCTCTAGTTTCGGGGAGTAATATACTTCCCTATTACTAGCTGATGTTTGCGAGGTGGACTTTTCCTCTTGAATCGCATTTTACGATTAGTAGAGTCAAAATTCTCCACCCACCTACCTTGAGTGGTGTCATTCTCACACTCATACTCATAGCATGTATTTCGTGGTATATCCCACAGCCACACCGTATAGGTACGTCACATGTGTCAGGAGCGTCACCTCTGGGAACAACCTATTCTCTGGTTCTGCTATGTCTATTTTGAAAGTGGTTTCCGGTCTCTGTTCTGCGCATCTTGACGACGATGGTGATGAACAGACAAGGGCAAGAAGAGACCCAGGACTAACTTGCTGGACTCCCAGAACGTGAGCGGAGGGTTCGCCTCCACCTACCTGGTGCCCAGAACCTCTGCAATGTCTTCTCGTTTTATTCTCCGGTGGCTGGCACCACATTCAAGTGTTTATATAAGTACAACGTTTAACTTTTTTTGGACGTGCGCGTGTTAAGAAAATACAAATACAAATTGGAGACGACGTGAGAAACTAGGGCGCTACAACCGGTTAGGTCATTTTACATCGCCTGTAGTATTGCAAGTTAGAATGCGTACGAGAAGAAACATCAACCAGAATCATTTTGTTATTCACATCGGGGCTAGCATTAATCATTAACGACGACGTTAGACACTAGGGCGCTTCAACCGGTCAGGTCACATTGCGCCGCGTGTGATGTTGGGGGTTTATGCAATTAGTTAATGGTATGTTTAATGATTATATTGGTGTCTTAGATGATAAAATATATGGTAGTGACAATCAAGACTTGTACGATCTTCTAGCCTCCAAAACACATTGGTTAATTGTTCCCATTGTCAAAACAGAATTCCATTGTGAAACCAATAATTTGTTAGTAGCGTTTACTTAATAAATATACAAGTAGCCCTCTATTATAATAATAACGTTTAATAGTTAAGTAAGTTTATAAGGATTTAAGGGCGCGTCAATTGTGAGGTCATTTTGCGCAACTCTAGCCTAGGTGGTGTGGTGAGGAAAGTCCCCAGCTGGTCAGAACCAGCCAAGAGTATGACGAGAAAAGTCAGGGTTTTCACGTCGAGGTCGTCATTGTCCTTGTCATAGTTCTTGTTGTCATAGTCAACGACGACCACCAGAGCTCACCTCTTGTTTAAGGAAGAAGGCTATATTATATACGTTCTTACTTACTTGCTGATGTTGATGAAAAATTCTACCCCGGACCCAGACAGGGCAACTCTCTATCTAGAGTTGACTTTAAAGAACCCTTACATAGTCCAATTTTGGTATTATTTGGTATTCCTTAATTTGGAATTTTCAAATTCAATTTTTGCAAGATTGTAAATAATTCTGTGTCGGGACAAATAAAGTTGGTGTATTTCTAGGACTGTGCGGGTGGAGGTTGTGACAGTCGGGTCGGTACTAAACAGCGTCGGGTTCTCGGGTCGGGTCAGCTCGGGTAGGTAGACACACGACCGTTATAACACGCAATGGTATAGTGGATTTTACAGGTAAACGCCCACGTGAGAAACTTGGTGATGTTGATAGTAATAGCAAAACCAAAAGTTGATTGTTTGAATGGAAATAAATAAATAAATGGAAATGTGTATGATGTGATTTAAATTTTGTTAAATATATTACATTGTCCAAGGTTTGAAATTAGAGTATTCGAGCTATTGTTATTACAAGCACTATAAAAGTTTACGGTTAGATTAAAAACAAAGTCGGAGATGGTTGGCAAATGGAATAACTCATGGATAACTGAAATGGGTGTGTACTTTGGAATGTTTCCTACCATTCTCAGGCATTTATTTTGGACAATTTGAAGTTTTTTAAAGTTTGACGTACACGTGGAACTCCATACGGGGTAGTCCGACTTCCATGTTACACCATTAGTACCAATTGTGCACTTTCATATAGAGGTCCAAATTTATTTATGCGTATACTTCACCCCAAATAGTCATTTTTAGACCGAGACCCCATTCGTCTCGCCACTAATTTAGCTATGGCGGCCATCTTTAAAAATGGCACCAAAGTGAAATAAGACTACCTAATTTCGAAGGAATCTTGGCATGTGGAACCACTTTTCCCATTAAATCGACCCATGGGGAACTCAAATATGGCATCAGAATTAGAATTTTTGAATTTCGAGGCAGTAAATTGCACATTTTTCAAATTATAAGCCTATTTTGTTACGAAATTTCACTGGTTTCTACGACAGCCGAGTTGACTGAAAGAACATGCATAGAGACCATATTTTTATATGCGTGTACTAGACACCCCAATAGTCAGTTTTAGACTAGGACCCCATTCGACTCTTCAATTCATTTACTTATGGCGTCCATCTTTAAAGATGGCGTCTATAGATGAAATATAAGACTACCACATTTCAATGGAATCTTGGCATGTGGCACCATTTTTAGTATTAAATCGACCATCATAAACTCAAATATGGCAGTATAATTAGTAAAATCTTAAAAAAAAAAAAAAAATGTTGTCAGCCAATTGGTGGTCAATTGATTTATTCAATTGATAAAGCCACTAGCAATTAACCATCAATTGACCTTCAACTAACATTCCAAAATGGCAAAAATAAACTTGATCTATTGGTAGTCAATCAATTTTATACTGGGCGATAGCTCCCTTTCTGCAGATTTGCTGATTAAATGGTTTTCGAAGTTATAAAATAAATAGAATGACAGAGTGGATAGTGTAAATTTAGTTTATTTGGATTAAGGACGCGTCAACCGTAAGGTCATAATGCACTACTCTTTAGCCTAAGGGGGGTGGAGAGGAGGAGCCCATGCTGGTCAGAACCAGCAACGGATAAGGGGAGGAAGGGGGGTTTTTCACGTCGCGGTCGTCATCGTCTTTGTTATAGTTCGTTGTGTCATTGTCGTCATCGTCGTCGAGGGGCCGTCAAGGAGATGGGGCAAGGTCCCCAACGACGATTGCCAGAGCTTGCCTCTAGATTCGGGGAGTAATATACTCCCCTTATTACTAGCTGATGTTTGCGAAGTTGGACTTTATCTCTTGAATCGTCTTGTACGATTAGCAGAGCCATGCTCGGGGCCAATTCTACCCCGGGGAGACGGGAACGGGAACTAGATTGAAATCAACGTCGCGACGCTGGGAAGCTTCCTTAGCAGCCCGATCAGCGTGTTCATTTCCCTCTATGCCCACGTGTCCAGGTATCCAGCAAAACTCTATGATATAACCAATTTACTTTAGTTTTTATAAAAAGATCTAAATGTCTTGTACCAAATGATGACTTTAATACATGAGTTTTCATGGCTTGTTTGAGCTCATAACGGTAAAAAAAGTTCTTACGACGACGTGAGAAACAAGGGTGCTTCAACCGGTTCGATCATATTGCGCCGCCTGTGATATTGTAAGGTTAATGAAATAAGTTAATGATGTGTTTTATGAATACATTGTTCTCTAAGTTTATAAAACTAAGGAGATGATCGTGATAGAAAACTAAAATGAAAAACATTGAATATTACAAATTATGTTTGTTATGTTCTTGATCCGATTTAGATTAATGTCCACCACTGAAAACAAGTTCGGAGACTGAGTGGGTAGACTCTAAAAGCGAAAGTTTTAATTTAATTTTAATTAAAAATCTATGCTGACTAGAGCCAGCCACAGACCAGTAGTGAGACTGGACACTGCAGAAATTGGTTGTCATATTTACAAACTATTATTCGTTTATTTAGATTAAGGATGTGTCAAACATTACGCTCACATTCTGGCCTAAACCAGAGAAGGGAGGTACGCTCCCATTCTGGCCTGAACCAGCGACGGGTCAAGGGAGGAATTGGATGTTATGACGTCGCAGTCGTCATCGTCTTTGTTATCGTTTGTGTTGTCATGGTCATGATCGACGGGGACGTCTCAAGGGAAATGGGAATGGTTTCCCGATGACGACGAATGCCAAAGCTCGCCTCTAGTTTCGAGGAGTATTTACTCCGCTCTTACTAGCTGATGTTTGCGAGATGGACTTCATCTCTTCCCTCGCTTTTTGCGATGCTACATGCTCTGGGCCAAATTCTCCCCCGGGCTCAAACGTGGTTTATAAAATTTGAACCAAGACCAATGGCTAGACGCAGACATACATACATCGTGATTATGTCTTTAAATAAAATAAATAAATAAATTGTATTTAGAGTTTACCCACTCAGTTATATAACTGATTTTCAGATGGGGGACAGTAAATCAAAGCGACTAAGCGCCCCGACGCAATCGACGAGGGAGCGATAAGCAACCAAAGATCGATATTTTTAATAGGACATAGCAATCAGTGGGATGGACAGTGCGAACACCCGCGAATCAACGCCAGAATCAACAAGGCCGATTCAGAACAACTCTGAATTTATTATGTGCTTCGTTGCTAGGACGGCTCCAAAGTCACCGTTTACAAACTCCTTAGACAGGAACTGATGGACTTAAGTCCAAATCAGAAGTTCAAAAACTTCTGACTTTAGCGGTAATCGAACCCTGGACCTTCTGCATTGGAAGCAGATACGCTAACAACAAGACCAACGAGCCATTAGGCCTACCCTTAATCCAAGACAGAGATTGCAGTAGTTTTTAAGTTTATTGTATGAAGGACGTGTCAACCTCTAGGTCAAAATTTAACTCTATAACCTTGGGGTTTAGGGTGGTTAGTCCCATGCTGGTCAGAACCAGCCACGGGTAAGGGGAGGAAAGGTCTGTCATCGTTCATGAAGTAAAAAATCATTCATTATAGACTTCTTTATTAATAGTTTTGGTCTATTTGGTCCAAGAGTGAGTCTATCATTTGGTCATATTGCTCCACGCTAGTCCAGGGTCCTCCACTAGTGTCCTGGACAGAACCAGCCATGGGTAGGTTAAGAAAGGGTAAAATAGAGTTCAAACTGACACAAGGTCAATACTAGCTGGACCCAGCCATAGATGACTCAAGAGACAAGAAACCCAAGTGCAAAAACTGCCAGCCTACCTCGTAGCCTAGCTGTTTAGCTAGGCCCCTACCAATCATGCTGTCGAGGCCAGGCCTGCAGTATACAACAAAAATCAAGTCAATCATAGACAAATCAAACACTATTTCCTCAGCTCTTCAATAAATCGTCTTCTATCAAAGCAACTCCTAATATTTGTGACGATATTCAATATTATCTTAGCCAATTGTGCAAACACGTCTGACATTGCTCTGTGTGGCATTTATACCTTCGCTGGTTTGGATTTTCAACAATGTGTGAAGTGAAATAACCCACCCCGTCTGCGTCGTAGCACTACTTTCATTGCGCTCCGTAAAGAAATAGTTCCTGGTATTTATTTTCTTAGCGTTTGATTTATGTACAATTACAATGCTTTTAAAAATAATAAATTACTGCAATATTGTTTCTAATATTTTATTCTTTAGTAAAAGGATGATGTTTACCAGAAATTTAGTTTAGCAATCCTCTATAGTAAAAACGCACTACTTACACGTAAAGCTGCATCTTCGCGGCCGTGACTTTTGCGCTGGATTACTGCGTTAGTTGCGCAAATTTTGTCGGGGAAGCTGCATTACAGCAGCAGCGATACAGCGTAAGCTGCGCGTATGCGTAATGTTAAGTGTTCATCTTATTAACAATATGACTAAGCTGTGGTTGTCTATTACATTTTTTCATTTTAATAATCATTTTTTCAAAAAAATTTGATTTCGTTTGGGTTGAGGTCCTTTAAACCATGGGTAATAATTTAACATTAAAATTTTTAAAAACATATCTCGTAAGTTGCCAATTCCGCAAAAAGATAAGCTGGATATAGCCTTTCGAAAAATAGACTGACAATCGTATTTCATTATAATCACCTAACGGTTGACGCGTCCTTTAAATCCAAATTAGTATAGTACCCATACAGCACAACCATATTCATGGAACGTTCTATAAAAATTGTCCCTGATCATTATAACATTCACCAATGTTCTGAAAACGCTTAGTTATATTCAATAAACTTTGTAGGAATGGTCAAATGTCACCACTTTTAATGTTAAATAAACGTTCACATAATATCTATTATGACATTGTGAATGTTTCTAAGAATGTTTATTGAACATAACAATAAGTATATTTACACAATACAAAATATGAAATAATGTTCACAGAATATTAAATAAACGTTCACATTATATAAAAAAACGTCCACATAATATTAAATTACATTTATATCAATATTCAAGGAAGGTTCTTGGAATATTCTCAAAGGATAGGCAGGCCACATTCATAAACTGGATCTTGAATTTATCTTACGTGGTGTAACATGGGCTTGGGAAAACAGGTAGAGGTAGGTATAGGGGGGTTTTGGAGACTAAAAAGGTTGGTGGGGCATCGGAGAGTGGGTTGAAGAATATCGTTGGGACTAACTGCAAAACAATGTGAGAGCAGCTTTAACCAAATTGTTTCTGATAGACCGTTTACCGTTTCAACTCTACAAAAAATTTTCATACACTATGGTTTTTTTTTAAATCTCATTGTTGTGTTTTACTTCATAAAAATTTCCCATACAGAATTATAATTTCTTTTGTTGTTCGTGTGTAGAAAATGTCAGTCTTTTTTTTTTTGGGGGGGGGGAGGTAGTCGTGCGGCTCAAAGCCTTTCAGATATGTGAAGAATTGAAATGGTTATTTGTCTCTCCTAAACAATTTGGTAAAAGGTACTTACGTTGTTTTGCAGTGAGCACAACGATATGTGGCTGCCACATCCATTGCCTTTAAAATAATGCAATTTCCGGCCAATTGTGACTTCCATTTTCAAGTACTATATGGCCCAACGGGGGTGGCCGGGCTAGTTATCCCACATAACGCACTTTTAGCAATCATCGTCCTGAATATGCAACCCACAGTGTTCCGAAACGTCGAACTTTCAAAACTAGTATGTGAAAAAACACGCGACGCGGCGAAATGACCCGTTTCACCCCTCTTTTAAAGCCCATGTTAAATACAACGACCACACGTACACGTCTTCCTCTCCCGACGACTGATCGTGGAATGAGCACAGACAGGTCAGGACAAGCTACCCCACGCCGCAAAAAACCGTTTAGATTTCAAATGTTCAAAGAAGAATATCATATCTATATTG
The DNA here is from genome assembly GCA_024449915.1 of Sweltsa coloradensis. Taxonomy (NCBI): domain Eukaryota; kingdom Metazoa; phylum Arthropoda; class Insecta; order Plecoptera; family Chloroperlidae; genus Sweltsa; species Sweltsa coloradensis. The sequence continues at coordinate 408,451 of JAMZAV010002749.1, forward strand.
AAGGAATATTTTATAAACATTACGTTTTTTAAAACCTTTTAAAAATATGAATTTGTTCACATGCATTTGAGTTACGATACAGAACACCGCCATTTCCATAATTCAATTTTTAAAATGTTCAAACATAGTTACGTATATAATGTTCATAGAACGTTTAATTATCATATATATTTATATCACATTGATGAATATTAAAAACGTAATGTCGAATAAATATTTGAAAATGAATGTTCTTGGAACGTTCAGTAATCATTACGCTTTTAATGTTAACTCACAAATGTTCTTTAAACGTTCATACAAAAATATCGCGATATTAACATCGTGAACTTAAAATGAACATTCAGACAATATCATGTGCTGTATGGGTATTAATCCCTACATTGTATCAATCTTGATAGGGAGTTGCGATTTAAAGTAAAGAAAGAAAAATATTACTTATAAAACATCCAGAAAAATCTAAGAAAGGTGGGTTATCGTAGTGGCGTTATAGCAAAATATGTGTAAATAATGATTGTTAATGGAAAAAAAAATTTAAAAATGTGTTTTTAAATAATAATAATTTAATGAAAAGATTTCATTTTGTGGTTTTGTTATTTGAATTAAGGACGCGTCAACCGTTAGGTCCATAATGCCACCACTCTAGCCTAAGGGTGGGGGGAGGAGGGGCCCTGCTGGTCAGAACCAGCCATGGGTAAGGGGGGAAGGGGGGTTTTCTCACGTCGCGGTCGTCATTGTCTTTGTCATCCTTCGTCGTGTCATTGTCATCGTCGCCGGGGAGTCGTCATAGAAAGGAGGCAAGGTTCCAGACGACGATTGCCAGAGCTCGCCTCCATTTTCGGGGGTTTGATACTCCGCTCTTACTAGCTGATGTTTGCGAGGTGGACTTTTTCTCTTGAATCGCCTTTTACGATTATCTATATATATATATATATAGCAATCGTGTAATATTTGAAAAATATCCTAATGCCAAGACGAAAATTTCCCGTACGGGTTTTTATTTATTTTGTTTCTACGTATAAATTTGGGTTGAAGAGAGGTTTGTAAGAATTTTTACAATTTTTTGCATGAGTTGACGTCTACCAGAGCCAGAGAGATGGACTTCGCGTCTTTTCTCGTCCTACACTATCAGCATAAGGATACCCTGGTTGAGCTAACCCCTGCCCAGACGGAGACTTACTGTGAGAACAAGGTCCAGGGTTCGATGCCCGCTGTGGGCAGGGTATTATACCTTCTGATTAGGACTTGAATCCATTAGTTCTAGGATTTGATTTTTTTTTAAACGGTAACTTTGAAACCGTCCTATAACAACGAGCGGTCTAAAAAGGTCTCTTTCTTAAGTGTGTTCTCTCCTCGTGGAGAAGAACAACACCCCTAAACCTGATGTTTACTGAGAAAAAATAATATTGTATAATATATTGTAGAATCGAAGGTCAACATCCTAAGAGACTACGCCCACTACTACACAGCACGACTACGTGAGAAAATAGGGCGCTTCAACCAAATAGGTCATATCGCGCCCCTCGATCCTAGGGGATGAAGTAAGTTAATGAAATGAGTTTATGGTGTGAGTTTGATGAAAATATTCGCCACTAAAGTTGCAGATATGCGCTCTGGCGGAGAAGCGCTCAACTGGAGGTTTGGGGTAACTTCTACCCCCGCGTATGCTTTTTCACACAGATTTGGGATTACGATTGCATTTGTTTTGGGACTGTTGGCGATATAAATACATGCAACAGTCCACAATATTGATGTTTTTCTATAATCAAAAACACTGTTATAGAGTAAAACGACGTCTCAATATATCCATTGATCTTTAAAACGTTTAAATTTTTCAAGTCAATGAAGTGACAAAATGTTGAGGATTGGGCTTTCAAACATTTGATTTATTGGCGAATTGACATGTCATACTCATAATAATATTATTTATGTATTTATTTTATTTATTTATCTAACGTTTATCCTGTTCATTTAAAATGATTACAATGGCGATATTGTTCATGTATTTTACGTCAAACCTTTTACAGTCTCCTGGTTATAAAAGTACAACATATACAAAAGGGCCCCGGGGATCCATGAGAATTCAAGTCCTTATTTGGTGACCTTTGCGTAATAATATCGCCATTGTGACACCATGATAATATTTAAAAACTGAATATAATTTACGACCATGCATGTATGTAGGGTACTTAGGCAACCAAACCCTACCACTCTCCACATGTTTTTATTTTAGAATAAAGTTGGGATTCAAAGGATATCAAATATGTAACATTTTCGTTAGAAATTAAGCAATCAAACTCCATAAGTAAAATATAAACAATTGATCCAAGTATGGTTGATGGATCATGCCCTAGAAATTAAGTGTAGCCATACCGTAATTTTTAAAAAAATTATTCAAAACACTATTAAGACCATGTGTCTACCTAAACCATTGTATGATTTCATTTTCTTCTTATTTCCACGCAAAGTGTTGGCTTAACATTTTTCAAATGTTTTATACATAATACATGTTACTGTCAGTTACATATTATTATTATTCATTGTTGTATTACACATGACATTGCATGACATTGGCCTATATTATTACTAATTATTTTGCCACACTATGTTACATTTTACTATACTTAGCTTAGTTCCTACTTTCTCTTATTTCTAGTCTTCATCAATATAACTGTATGTAAAGACTCCAATTTTTTGGGAAAATATACACTCACTGCAGGTCAGTGCTAGAATAATATATTGAATTCAATGTATAAAATTTAATTATGTATTACAAATCGTTCGTAGGCCACCAAATGAAAAAAATGATACAGATTTTTATGTGATTATTGGCAATTAATGTCTTTCTGTGTGTGTGGGGGGCAGGGTATAATTATTATACTACCACATTTGTTTTTGCCGTTTACCACTCACGTGTAGCTTTAATAGTTGTCAGTTGGGGAAAAAAATAGAATGCTATGTTTCGGGTGCAAAATGCAGGCACAAAAATCAAACCAAAACTATATCATCTGCATGACACACAAAACCCATTATATAACGAGATCGCCAATTTTAACCATTTTTTCTTAAGCTTAATATCAGTAGTATATATTATTATTATAATTTTTGTCGAGTCAGACATAACATTGTCCCTGTCGCTTTAAAAGACTGTTGATTTCCATACGCCAGCGCGTAGTAAACAGAGGCGAACCCCCAAACCTTCAGCCATATTGCAAGAAACCGCGCGACGGTGGCGCGATCCTCTTATTACTTTAGTGGCGAATTGTTTCTTATAGTTGATAAAAGGAAATAAATGATAGAGACGATGTATTGTAATTAGTTCATTTTGATTATTAAGTTTGATGTTTATTAGGTTTTTAAAGGGGGCGTCAACCGTTAGGTCATATTACGCCTCCTGTGATAATGTAGTTGGTTTATAAGTTAGTTTATAACTATTATTTTTCCAAAGGGGAGGAACGAAAGGGTGACGTGGGAAGACGGGCAAGCTTGTGCTGGTTAGAACCAGCCACAAGCAAGGGGAGGGCATGGAAGTGTTTTAAAATATTAAAGGGAAAATTTTTGTTTTTAGTTTAAGTTTATCGGTATAAGATCGTGTCAAGCGTAAGGTCATAATACGCCACCCTAACCTAGGGGATAAGATGGGACAATTTATTCACCAGATTGACTTAAACATTGAACATATATTGGTTTCGTCAGAGATTGTTAAATAAAATATAGTATCAATATGCACTAATATTCATTATACATACCAGTAGAAAACACGATATATACAATATATACAATAGTAGGCCTAATACAAGAATCTTTCAAAAAAAGTAGATATATACATATATATGGGTTTGGGGGGGCCCATACTGGTCAGAACCTACCACTACCACGTGTAGGGGTAGGGAATAGAGTTCCCACGTCGCGGTCGTCTTCGTCTTTGTCATTGTTCATGTTGTCATGGTCGTCGTCGTCTTAGTCGTCGTCGGGGAAAGTAATCTAGGGAAGAGGATGGGTTACCGACGACGCTGCCATAGATCGCTTCTACTTTAGGAAGAAATATACTCTCTAGTTACTAACTGATGTTTGCGAGATGGTCTTTATCTCTTTCCTCGCTCTTTAAGATAGCAGACCATGATTTTTTTTTTAATCCTACGGCTAGACTAGTGACAAAAATATATTATCATAACATTTTTTTTTTATCTTCATGTTTGTACGATGATTTTAAACGATTGATGATATTTTTCTGTCAAAAAAACCCAGATAAATAATAATCTCAATCAAGGGGTAGCGAGAAATTTAAAAGAATGATATATTTTCTTAATTCGTAAGTTAAATAAATAATACAATTTTAAAAAAGGTGAACACTGTTTTTTCAATAAGGTTCAGTGCAGTTCACGACAACGTGAAACTAGGGCGCTTCAACTGGTGAGATCTTATTGCGCCGCCTCCAGTATTGTAAGTTATAATTGAATTTGGTATTTTATTGTATTACATATTGTTTTACATTTTGGAAATTGAAAATATAAAACATAAAACCTACTGATTTAAATATCAAAATGTATTAAAATGTTGTTTTTTATCTACTTGGTTTAAAGGGTGCGGCAGCCGTTTGTCTTTGTCTCTATACTCGCCTTTTACGATATGGTGATTATGAAAAATAAATAGTAAATTAATCATAACTTTAACAAAGAATGTTAAACACTAGAATTTATTCAGTAACAAAATATTGCATAATGTTCTGATAAAATGATTACTTGGGGCGATTTGCTTTATGGACGACGACGTGAGAAAACAGGGCGCTTCTACCCGGGGAGGTTATATTAAGCCGCATGTGATATTGTGAGTTATTAAAATTTATTTGTAACGTGTATATAGTGTTTGATTTAATTTCTAAGTATAAAAAGAAAAGAAATTGATTTTCGTTTTTTTTTATAAAGGCGCGTCAACCGTTAGGTCTAATTGCACCACTCTAGCCTCGGGGCAATAGGGAAGTGGGGCCCATGCTGGGCAGAACCATCACGGGTAAGGGGGGGAATAGGGGCAAGGGTTCTCACGTCGCGGGCGTCATCGTCTTTGTCATCGTTCGTGTTGTCATTGTCGCCCTCGTCGTCGGTGAGGTCGTCAAAAGGGAAAGGGGGAAGGATTCTCCGACGACGACTGCCAGAGCTTGCCACTTGTTTCGGGGAGTAAAAACTTCCCTTCTTACTAGCTGATATTTGCGAGGTGTACTTTTTTTCTTGAATCGCCTTGTATGACTAGGAAAACGCTCAGTTGGACGCGTTGTTGAGCGAGCACCGGTACGTGCAACACGACCCGAGTACGACATTCCCATAATGTTACATACCAATAAGTCTTTAAGGTCTTGACCGATTTTAGCTGAAATTTGTAAAATAGGAGAGAATTATAAAATCCACCGCCATCTAGAGGCCTTGACATCATTTCTTTGGGAAAACTATTTTACTCTTGATTTCTTCTAGGTGGCAGTACATAGTGACCAGAATTCTTGTGCGACTTTTCGTTGCCATGGTAACGTTACTTTGTTAAAATGTATTTATATCTACACTACTTATCGGATCAAAATAAAATTTACATATTCGTGACCGGACGGACATTCTAAATGATTTGGCTACCTCAGATTTTGTCGCCGTTTAGTTTTAAAAAAAGACTTTAGGTTAAACTTTAATGTAACTTTATAACTTTTTGAACGATTTTGCCAAAACTAATGGCATTCAATCGGGAACGAAACTTGCGGATGGTCAAAATTTCAACTCGATCCGAGCCTCCGTTTGACCGCTATCATGAGCCAAAAAATCTGTGTGACTTTCCGTTGCCATGGTAACAGGACTTTGTTATAATGTAATTTCCATCTACACTACTTATCGGATCAAAATAAAATAACATATTCGTGACCGACGGACATTCTAAATGATTTGGCTACCTCAGATTTTGTCGCCGTTTAGTTTTAAAAAAAACTTTAGGTTAACTTTAATGTAACTTTATAACTTTTGAACGATTTTGCCACAAAACTAATGGCATTCAATCGGGAACGAAACTTGCGGATGGTCAAAATTTCAACTCGATCCGAGCCTCCGTTTGACCGCTATCATGAGCCAAAAAATCTGTGTGACTTTCCGTTGCCATGGTAACAGGACTTTGTTATAATGTAATTTCCATCTACACTACTTATCGGATCAAAATAAAAATAACATATTCGTGACCGGACGGACATTCTAAATGATTTGCTACCTCAGATTTGTCGCCGTTTAGTTTAAAAAAAAACTTTAGGTTAACTTTAATGTAACTTTATAACTTTTTGAACGATTTTGCCACAAAACTAATGGCATTCAATCGGGAACGAAACTTGCGGATGGTCAAAATTTCAACTCGATCCGAGCCTCCGTTTGACCGCTATCATGAGCCAAAAAAGCTGTGCGACTTTCCGTTGCCATGGTAACGGGACTTTGTTATAATGTAATTTTCATCTACACTACTTATCGGATCAAAATAAAAATAACATATTCTTGATCGGACGGACATTCTAAATGATTTGGCCACCTCAGATTTTGTCGCCGTTTAGTTTTAAAAAAAAAACTTTCGATTAACTTTAATGTAACTTTTTAACTTTTTAAACGATTTTGCCACAAAACTATAAAGCAACCCGCCTAGGTGGTAAGTACATGTGTGCAAAATTTCAAGTCGATCAGAGAAACAGTGCGACCTGTATCGAAGCAGTAACAGAAAAAACAAACAAAAAAACAGACATTCGAGCCATAAGAGTCAAGTGGAGACGCTCGCTTTGCTCGCTCAATTAGTAGAGGCATGCTCTGGGCCAATTCTACCCCAGGCACAGATCAAGATGATTGTGTAACAATAGAAGAATAAGTGTTATTTGATTGAAAAATAAAATGGGTATATGATAATAAAATTTGTTTATTCAAATCATCAAGTTAACACAAAAATTTTAAACACTAGAATTGAGGCAGTAACAAAATATTGCATCATAATCTAATGAAGTGATTTAACATGACCTCAGAATGATTTTTTTACAACTGTGATTTTGGATGCATCAACATTTTGGTTTTTTAAGTTTTATTTTTTGGATTATTTAAGAGCGTCAACCATTAGGTCATAATGTGCCACTCTAGCCTAGGGGATGTAGGGAGGTAATTTCCACGCTGGTCCTAACGAGTTACTGGTTGAGAGAAGAAGGGGGAAATTCTCTCGTAGTGATCGTCATCGTCTTTGTCACCGTTCATATTGTCATGGTTGTCATCGTCAGGGTGATCTTCTAAGGGAGGGTTAAGGAAGGGTACCCCGAAAATTATAAAAAAAACCTTAAAATAAGCAAATAAGTCAAATTTGAAACAAATAATGCGTTTAAAAGAAGACATTAGGGGATTTATCACCAATTAGGAACAAGATCAGCTCCTGCTGAGTACACAGGATTTCGAACGTGATAAGGACGACGACGTGAGAAACTAGGGCTCTTCAACCGGTTAGGTCATATTGCGCCTCCTGTGTTATTGAGATATTAAAAATAACTATATGGTGTTTTTGTCTATTTTATTGTTTTTAAGTAAGAAAAGAAATTATGGATATGATAGTTAGAGCAAAAGAAACATCATGTTTTGAATAAAAAATGTAATGTGTTTGATGTGAATTAAATTTTGATAAATAACTAGCTTTGAATGAGGAAGTAGGAATGTTTGTTTCTGTAAGCATATGAAAGAAGTTCTTTAAATAATTCACCCAAGAGTATCCTAGGCAAGTAAACATTACCTTACAGCCTGCACGCAGCTGAGACGTTCATAAACATAATAGAAGTGTTTATAGAATGCAGTATAGTATAGAAGTATTGGACTCGGGTTGGAGAGATCACCCACCGTGCGCGTTGTATAATGAGTTCAGTGACGTTCCATTGAGACGATGTTGTCCTCCTCTTATACGATATGGACTAATCCATGCTAAAAATGCTTGGATCTGCCTGACATGATTTGACCTACACACACTTGGAATTTAACATGTACGTGTACATGTAATGAATTAGTGTTATTTAACAAAGACGAGAGAAACTAGGGCGCATCTACCGGTAGGGTCACATTGCGGCGCCCGTGATATCGTTAGTTAAGGAAATGATTTTATTTTGGGTTTTATGATTTTATTGTTTTCTTAGTTATAAATGAAACGATCATGATAGTTTAGTTTATTTGGATTGTTCAGGTTAATTTGGATTGAGGGCAGGTCAACAGTTAGGTCACAATGCGCCACTCTAGCCTAGGGCCATGAAGAGGAAAGTCCAACCAAGGAGGAGGAAATAAGGTGGGGGTTCTCAAGGCGCGGTCGTCATCGTCTTTGTCATCGTTTGTGCTGTCATGGTCGTCGTCGTCAGGGATATCGTCAAGGCGATATGGAGGGGTCCCCGACGAAGACTGCCAGATATCTTTTCTATAGTTTCAGGGACTTTTCCCCTAATTGCTAGCTGATGTTTGCGAGGTGGACTTTATCTCTTTCCTCGCCTTGTACTTTTAGCATAGCCATGCTCTGGGCCAGATTCTATCCTGGGCCCAGACGGGGGACGCCAAGCGTTCACAACGCAACAAGAAGCGTGAGTAATCTTGATGATTTGTAAATTAATCTTTATTAAACTGTTCGCATGGACCAGTGGTTCCCAAACCTTCCAGCCACTGTACCCCCTGAGTAGTTTGGCTTCAACCACGTACCCACCCTTCTTAAAACAAACAACAGTCGATATTTCCCGCAGTTTTCCTGCTTAAGCTGTTTTGTAACTCGGGAGAAAAGTGCATTTTGACTGTCACTAAATGTTACCGAACACATTGTTATCACACTACCTTGAAGTTCATGAAGCCTGAGTTGTAGAAATAGTTCAGGCTTGTCTTTGTATTGCACGTGTTTGGGCAGTGCCACTAAATTTATAAACGATATTCCTACATGGACAGACAGCATTAATATGTTCTTCACAAGTTAGTTGCTTTTAACAAATATGCATGATTTTGATGATACATAGTAACAAATACCCCCCCCCACAACCAAGCCGCCACAGAGTAAGCTGTTAATACAAATAAACATAGAATTAGTTATTATTTACTACAATTCAGAAATTAAAAATGTCCGCCCTAACCGGGAATCGAACCACGGGTGGTTAAGACGCCTGTCTGGAATGCGGGAGATCCGTGGTTCGATTCTCGGTTGGGGCAGACTTTTTAATTTCTGAATTGTAGTAAATAATAACAATTACACCTATGGGAGTGTTTCCCGATTAACCAAATCGAGAAATAGAATTAGTTGTACCTGGTTTGTAATGTATAATATACATCCATCACATATAACCTCACAAACATTTCTGACAAGAGTTTGTTTCATCACTCCATTGAATGACGATGTCAGAAACTAGGGCGCTTCAACCGGGTAGGTCATATTGCGCCGCCTGAGATATTTTAGTTAATTGATTGAGTCTCACGGGTGTTTGAAAGAGCCCGGAGCTCGCCTCTAGTTTCAGGGAGTACTATCCTAATTGCTAGCTGATGTTTGAGAGATTATCAGAATAAGTTTTAGTGTGTTTGTAGTTTATTATAACATTGTTTTAGAAGTTGATAAAGGAAAAAAATTATTTATAAAATAGAGATGAGTATGATAGGAAAACACAACACGATAATTTAAATAAAAATGTGGTTTCTCAATTGTTTTAATCGGGAAAACACTCCCATAAGTGTTGCTGTTTATTAGTTTATTTGGATTAAGAACGCGTCAACCGTGAGGTCAAAATGCACCACTCTAGCCTTAGGGGGGTGGGGAGAAGGGGTATATGCTAGTCAGAACCAGCCACGGGTTTGGGGAAGAAGGGGGGTTTCTCACGTCTTGGTCGTCATCGTCTTTGTCATCGTTCGTTGTGTCATTGTCATCGTCGCCGGGGGGTCGTCAAGGGAAGGGGGCAAGGTCCCCGACGACGATTCCCAGAGCTCGCCTCTTGTTTCGGGGGGAGTAAGATACTACCCGCTTACTAGCTGATGTTTGCGAGGTGGACTTTTTCTCTTGAATCGCCTTTTACGATTAGCAGAGCCATGCTCTGGGCCAATTCTTCCCCGGGCCCAGATTTTGTGTAAATCATTCCAGATATAAAAATAATATATCAAAAAGAAGTTTAAAAAATAAAGTGTGTACCTATTGATGAATAAATCTAGTCCCTAGACGTTTCCGAGATTTAATCATTATAACATCTTATAACCGACAGTGTTGGCTCGAGCGTTAAGCGCGCGACTCTGATTCGGAAGGTCCCGGGGTTAAATCCCGTCGTGAACGGAAATCCTGACTGAAAGTTTTTTCCGAGGTTTCCCTCAGTTGTTAATGCGAATGAAAGAATTAAGTTCTCTTAAACAGCCCTCGAACATCCCTTCACAAAATCCTACCCGCAATATACCTAGTTATACACCTGAAGAGGGGCATGAATTGCACCCTGGGCAGGCTTCAATACGAAAGTTTTTTAACATCTTATATTACTATTAATAATTAAAGGCACATAACAATAGTTGCATATCAACCTCCTGTTTCACAAATATTTACCGACACAAAGTTGAAACGTGAAATAAGTTATTGAATTCAAATTTTAATTTTTTAAATGAAAATAGAGTGAAATTTTAACCAGCGACCCTAAGCATAGATCCCAGCACGCGAAAAATATTGTGTTTTAAGACCACCATTCTCGCCTGTTACGATCTTCTGAGGAATGATGGTCCTAGTTCTAGCCCGGGCGCAGAACTTGCAAGTCTGACCCGGCACCTCCACCAAATAACAGTATTCTATCAAAGTATTCAGGAGAAATGATCGACATGGACCGAATATTTATTGTTTAATTGGATAATTTTTTATTCATTTCTTTAATTCGTCGCCGACGAGGAAATCCAGAGCTCGCATCTAGTTTTGGAGTGTAAAATACCAATTCTTCCCCAGGCCCATGACGGTTGGCGAGGGGGCTGGGGGGGGGGTTCCTCACGTCTTCGGCCTGAGCTCGCCTCTCAATGCGGCTGTACGTAACTAGGTGATACTTGTGTTATCTTGTTTATGGTTTATTTGGATTAAGGACGCGTCAACCGTTAGGTCATAATGCACCACTCTAACCTAGGGGGGAGGGGGGAGGAGGGGCCCATGCTGGTCAGAACCAGCCACGGGTAAAGGGGGGAAGGGGGGTTTCTCACGTCGCGGTCGTCATTGTCTTTGTCATCGTTCGTTGTGTCATTGTCATCGTCGCCGGGGGGTCGTCAAGGGAAGGGGGCAAGGTCCCCGACGACGATTGCCAGAGCTCGCCTTTAGGTTCGGGGAGTAATATACTCCCCGGTTACTAGCTGATGTTTGCGAAGTGGACTTTTTCTCTTGAATCGCCTTTTACGATTAGCAGAGCTAAGCTCTGGGCCAATTCTACCCCGGGCCCAGACGGGGGCCCTCTGAAAGCATCTCATTTATGTCAATGTACTTGGACATCTGACAGTTGAAGCAAAGTTGTTATGATCAAGATTATCTGGATGTCCGCAAGTGATTTAGATGAGCTTGGTTTGTGTTTATCTTTAACCGACAGGCCGTGAGTGCTACACTAGTATAACCCCCACCCGGGCCTAGTACTAATTGACGACGTGAGAAACTAGGTCGCTTCAACCGGTTTGGTCATATTGCGCCGCCTGAGATATTGAATGTTAATAAATGAGTTTATGGTGTGTTTAAGGATTTAATTGTTTTCTTTTTTTTAGTAACGTAAAGGAATTTATGGAGATGATAGTACAGAATTAGAACTGAAATGTGTTCAATGTATGAAAATCTATGATTGAGAAATTTAGAAAGTTTGTCGCCGTTATCTTATGATAGAAGTTCTTTATTATGATTGAGTAGAAATATTCAACAATAATATGATGTCAAGATTTAACTTAAAGGTAAATGAACTTAGTAAATGCTACGAATCTTTTCTAGCGTCCAGTGCATTAGAAGCCACAATCTATATGCACTTAATTAAAGGGATCGTTCACCTCTTATGTAAAGGTTTACACAGACATCTATTAACCAAATGGAACTTTCGTCCTACGACGACGTGAGGAACTAGGACGTTTCAACCGGTTAGGTCTGATGGTGCCGCCTGTGATAATGTTATTAGTGTAATAAGTTTATGGTGTTTGATGATTACATTGTTTTCTTAGTTTTTTAAAGAAAAGAAAATGAAAGAGGTTAACAGAGGGAAATGAATAATCAGTAAATACCAATGAAAACGAACTAATACAAACGAATTGGCGCTTACATAATGCCATCATAACTTTTATCCGTATACGACATAAAATGTAACGAAATATCTATATTCTATAATTTTTTAATTGACACACAATGCACTGAAATATATTGACATTCATTAATTATTACATTTATAAATGTTGTACGACGACGACGTGAGAAACTAGGGCGCTTCAACCGGTGAGGTCATATTGGCCGCCTGTGATATTGTAAGTTAGTAGATTCAGTTTATGGTGTGTATTATGGTTATACTGTTTTTAAAGTTTATAACAGAAATAAAAATGAAAGATGTGATAGTTGGATGAGCGAAGCGAGGACTTCAATTTCACTGACCCCCGAAAAAATTTAGCTCGGGTGTTTTTTTGTTTGTTTTTTTTGTTTTTTTTTGTTTTTTGTCTGTTTGTTCGCTCTCTACCGGGCAAACGGCATATGCGATCTTGATGAAAATTTGACAGGACCTTCGAAATCTCTGAACTTAGAGGTGTATTGTTTTTGGGTACAATCGAAGAAATATTTCTCATGAATATCGTACTTTTACGATTTTTTTCGATTTTTTGTGCGATATTTTCGTGCCATTTGGGCCAATTCTGACCAAACGGGTGGGGCTACAACGTTCATTTTATACATGGACATTAAGGTTATTGTGGTGTAGTACATTTAGAAAGAAAAATTTGAAAGAGTTAACCAAAAATTACAGAAATAAAGCTTTTAATGTAAGTTTTTTGATTTTTTTGTGCGATATTTTCGTGCCATTTGGTCCAATTCTGACCAAACGGGTGGGGCTACAACGTTCATATTATACATGGACATTAAGGTTATGGTGATGTAGTACCTTTTGAAAGAAAAAGTTGAAAAAGTTAGCCAGAATTCATAGAAATAAAGCTTTCAATATAAGTTTTTTACGGTAAATAATACCAATTGACAAGAAACAATAGAAACTTGACAACAATCCCCTACAATGCGTAGGTAACAAAACAAAGCACTTGCAAGAGTAAAGAAATAACACGCAAACTAAAAACTTTAAAAGCTCATCCATCAACGCGGCGGGACTTTATCGTTTTCCTAGTAATAACAAAAGAGTAATTATTTACTGCAATAAATACCTAAATATGTTTGATGTGATTTTCTTTGTTTCTTTGGATTAAGGGCGCGTCAACCGTTAGGTCATAATGCGCCTCTTCATTCTAGGGTAGATGGGGAGGAGGATCTTTGCTGGTCAGAACGAGACTAGGGTAGGGGGAGGAAAGAGGGGTTCTCACGTTGCGGTCGTCATTGTCTTTGACATCGTACGTTGTGTCTTTATCATCGTCGTCGGGGATGTCGTCAAGGGAAAGAAAAAGAAACCAAACGACGATTGCCAGAGCTCGCCTCAAGTATCGGGGGGAATATACTCTTCGCTTAATAGATGATATTGGAGGTGGACTTTTTCTCTTGAATCGCCTTTTACGCTTGGCAAAGCCAGGTTCTGGGCCTCTTCTGCCCGGGCTCAGACGATGTTGCTGTTGCCTCTGGGTCGTAGCACTACGTTAAGGTGGGAAATCCAGCCATGTAGTACCAAATTTCTTCACTCGAGCGCTGCGCACCGTGACATTTACGTGAGGCTGCGATCTAGGTTCTAAATAAGAAATAAATATAGTTCACGACTTCTGTGAAAGATGGCGTTGTTTTGCGCATGCGCACTCCATTCATTTGTCGGCGGGTGATTCGAATACCCTGATTCTATTGGTTGTCTTGAAGAATCAGTCTGAAGTTTCTCCCCCCCCCCCCCTAACCACTCCGTCAACTGGAGCACACAATCAACTTGATCGCCCGACCGGCCCCACCCAACCTTTCTATAATCCTCAGGTATGATACCTCAGGTGCTCCCATTGTGCAAAAGATAAATACCATCTCGAAACTAAAAGCGGGGTTGATAAGTTTTTTCTCAATTTTAACAAATTCATTGTCTTATTTAAATTTTTCTAAGCATTTTCATTTTTTTTGCGAAGTGTTTACGTTAATTTTAATGGAAATATTCGAATTAAATCATATCAAATAGTTATGTTATTTGTTCTTCAATCCCTCTTAAAATTGAGGTACAAGTTCGATTCAAAAACATTTTGGCCTAGTTATGACTTGATAAATAACACACTATATATAATCGCCAAATGTTGAAAATTACGCGATTTAACTATCACTTATAAGAGTTGCCATATATGTATTGTCATTTTCATCTTGGAATGTAAAATTGAAAACCTCAGTGAGGGTCCTAAAATCTCTCTATTGTATTCGCTATGGGCAACTCAACCTTTTCAAGACAATTCCTTTTGAAGGTTACACTGGACTCTGGAGCATTTGCGGTCTGTATAAATTATGCTATTGCGCAAATAACTATATTATTTCAATCTTATCATTTAAATGATAAGTCGAGTCAAAATTGGACTACAGTACTACACACATTGTCTAGCTTGCATTTTTCCGGTTGTTTTAGTTTTTTGTGTGGCGATTGTAGCTTTAGTTTCAAATAAATGTGTTTATATACTATTCATGAATTAAAAAATCGTAATTCATTATGTTGCTACTTGTTACCCATGATCCTGCGATCCTCGTTCGTATCCAGGATGTTCCTGCAAATTCTTGTTGTAACTGTTATCCATGAATATAAACTAAAAGGCATACAATAATTATATATTTGTCCCCTTGTAAATAAGTTGTCGGTTGCATTGATGTTGAGTTGCAAGTCAATGAAAGACGGCGGTGCCGCGGTGCCGAGTCCTCATTGGTGTAAAAAAAAAGACTTTGGATGAAAGCTTATGGTGCAATAAGAGCTTTTACGTGACGCTAGTTCGATCCTCTGTCCGTGTGAATTAGCTCTGCATTCTGGCACCGCACGGGGCTATTGACTCTCATACGCTGCCGCCCACTTCGATTGTACATTGTTTATTGTTTGGGGAGGGGTGTTTGTCACCAACCCGCTTTGCCTTATTTCTAATGTGCGTAATTACCAGTGGCGCCTTTACGTTATTTGGTGGGACCATAGACGCTGAAAATTTCCGGGGCCCATGCTATTCACAATCAATAATATGAATATTTATGTGAGAGTGCGATAAAGTGAGACAAAAATTTAAAAAAATATTTTGGACTACCAAATTTATATTTAATACGATGGTAATGGTAAAACGTAAAAAATCTAACTCTCGACTTCACACAATCGAACAACCGGACAACATACTACAAATGTTTTTTCAGCCACGTTGTTGGATAAGCACGTATATTTGGTGCGTTGAGCTTATATGATTGATGATACAACATTGGCTTCTTTTCCCCATTGTAATCATCGATTTTTTTAATGTAGTTACTATACAAAATTGAGTTTATCTTATATACTAAAGAGGGTACGGGCATGTCCATAACCGTATACGAGCCAACCTGTCCCGTTGTGGGACAGGTAAACCACAATAAACTAACTCTATATTTATGACCATACCAACCTGGCTGTGAATAAATAGCAGATTTCAACGAGTAGTTTTAACAACTCTTTACAATGATGTTCAAGAGAGATATTACGTTGATATTACTTAACATTGGTCAAATACACAGGTCTTAGGTTAGAGATAGTTCAAGTCTCCTTCAAATTTTATTACAATCGGAGTAGCCGAGTAGCCATGTAGGTGGTAGAGAACGAAGAAATTATGAATAATTTTTCATGTCATGAGATGTTCATATGAAATAATTTATCGAAAAGCTTGGCAAGCAAGTTCAGTGATTATTTTGAAGGTGTCCATAAAGAGTGCTATATTTTGAGTTCACGGGAAATTTGGGGCCACTTAGCTCAAAGTAGGGGGGGCTAGCTGGAGGGGTTCTAGGCGCACGCCTAGTGCGCCTAGGCCTAAATACGCCCCTAATGACGAGTTGTATTCAGGCGTAATTCAAATCCTATACTCCTATAGCCCACCGCGAAAATAGCGCGGACGATTGCAGGAAAAAAAACATCGCGCGCTAAGCAATTCTTTCAGATTGCCCAACTCACAAGAGCCAAATGTTTACTTTTCGAGGGTATGGTTTTGTTCTGGTCGTTCATTCGACGTTCGGGTTATACAAATATTAGGCTTGTGGGTCCGGTAGTACGGTTTCGATTCCCTACTGCTTCAAAATACCCCATCAATAAAATTATATCATTTTCTGATTAGAATTGTTAAAATTGTTGTTTGCCATTGTGTTGTTGACTAGAATGAAGCGTCCATCTCATTATTTAATCACAAGGATAAAGATGTGCTATGACATAGTAGATTATTTTGTGTGTACTCCCAGGGAATGCACCTGTCAGAACACAGCTTTACCTGGACAGCATACAAGATATTTTGGTTTTCTAACAATTACCCTAGTTTTACTTCCTTTTTGGAGGGTAGGGGATGAGGTTGAGGGCACAATGATTTTGAAGATGACAACACCAAAACAAAAGCTAATCGAGGTTATCCTAAAGAGCCCGTCAAAAAGAAGTATCTACCGACTGACGGAGGGGTTATAGAAAGGTGTGTTTGTGACATTAGGATTGGGCGAGGGGACAGAAAAGGCAAAAAATTGAGTGACTGTTTTTGTTTTGTTTATGGAATACGGATATCCTATTAGGGCCTATAGCACTTATCTGCGTTATTTTGTGAACGTTGTGACACCTCAATTACATATTTGCTTATATTATCAATTATCATGTAGTTGGTATAGTTTGAAAAGTTTATTATACTGTTGTATTTTTTACGTTCCAATTACCATACAAAAGAAATATATTATATTCCCCTTGATTTATGATTAGTTACATGGCTACAACCATTTGTGTTGTCAGCAAACACGTACGGATACACTAACTCTCAGTGTAGGGGACTGTAGGGTACATTTTGTTTTGATTGAATAATACAATATTAGCAGATAATTTATGTGTTTGTATTGTGCTAATTACCATCATCCTCACCATCACCATCCACAACATCATTATTACGATAATGTTTTTACTTTATAAAAGAGACGAAATCCAGGTGGCTCCATCACGAATAAATAATTGATGAAGATAACAAACAATCGCCAAGTCTTCGAACTCATAGGTGTTTCAGTTTTTTGTCCGCAGAATAACGAATGGAAAGGATTCTGCTTGTTGTCGCAGGGGAATTATGGGGATGGGGTTAACTGGATTGTTCGTAGCCCTTGCTTTCAGCGGCCTTGTCTCCTAGCCGAGTGGACTAGCCGCATTCCTACCGATCACGTGACCGTCCCTCACCCAGCGACAGTGACTACGTAGTTGCTAGCTAATCCGTAAGACCGAGAGCGCGCCAGCCCCTAGAGTCAAGCCGCAAAACGGCATATTTTGGTTTTTATTTTTTTTTGCCTTATCATTTCAACCAATTAGTCCTGAAACTTGCCGTACCCAACATATAAGTTCAATACAAATGGGGAAAAAAAAATCCGTCCAATTGGATTAAAACGACGGGACGACAGTCGTAAATCCATTGTTTTCACAATACACATTGGTAATTTCTATATCAAATTTACAAACAAAACTATTTAAGATAGAAAAATATCATTGTGACTAGCTAATATTATTAAAATTATCTAGAGATTGACATATTTCAATCACATACACAATGGCGTCTAATGGCCTATAAAAATGAGAAAGTGCACAAATCCAAGTCACTTCTTTTGCGTAGACACACACCCTTTATTGAGTGCCGTAGAGAAATGTGCATAACTTTATTTCATTGCGTTTGTTTTATATGCAGTATTATCAATTTAGTGTGTATATTATCTTTCAGTGGGATGCAGGTTGGCAAGTCATTTATTACTAAAACAATGCCAAACGTCCAAATTGCAAGCTAATCTGCATAAGTCAGGGTTTCACGAAAGGGCCTAACCACCAGAACTAGCTAGATCCTACCCTTCCCCTGACTCAGAGATCGCTGACCAGGGGGCCTAGCCTCGACGAACTTTTCGGAATCGAAATACTTTCCGACAAGAAAAATCGGAAAGTCTAGCCTCGACGCTGGATTCGGATTGCGATCCCGAATTTTCAAGACGAAACCGAACTTTTGAATCCGACAGCTATACCCCCTATCGGAAACATTTCCGACAAGGTGACGTCAGAGTAGGAAGCCATCTGATTGGTTTACAGCCACATGTGCAGAGACTTATGTGCGATGTTTTCAAAATGGACGCTCTGTTGATGGGGCTGTTGCACGTTGCTATTTTAATTTGTCGATGTATTTTGACGCTGAGAAAATAAGATTTGTGATAGGGAGTGGAGATAGTTTTCCGCAGTTGAATTTTACAAAGTCCGCTTTGCGAGTTTTATTAGGTCTACGCAAAAATCGTGAGTGTCCTTGTGGAGGGTCTTTGGTCTCATAACACCTGTTATGTATTTCAGTGGTATTATTATTATTTACTGGGGAAGAATAGGCCTAGGGCCTAGGACTCTAGATAATCGTACCTTAACCTAAACAATATAAACTGGTAGGGCCTAACCTACGACTAGGGCTAGCCCCTAGGCCTAGGCCATAGACCCTTACGTCTTAGCTAGCCCCTGAAGTTTTGCCTAAGGGCTAGGGTCTACTAGGCCTAGGTCTAGGCTAGCCCTAACCCCTACCCTAAGCTAGGGGATAGGCCTAATGTCATTTGCATTGCCTACACAAAGGCCTAAGCTAGGTCTATTTTTTTTTTTTAATGCTAAAGCCTACGAAATAGCTTAATTATTAGATTAGGCCTACCCCCTAGCCATATCCCAAGTTAAGGGAAGGTCATTGGTCTAGGCCTACCTATGGTAGGGCCTAGCCTTGGTAGGTCTAGGCCCTACCCCAAAGGATTAGGCCTAGTAGGCTTTAAATAATTGAAAGCTAAGCCTAGCCTTGGCCCCATCAGGTCTAGCGCTATGGTTTACCAGGTAAAATTAAATTTACAATAAGTTTGGGTGCTATACTGCTATTAGTTTTCGGACCGTGTAGGCCAAATGGGGTCATTATAATACCGCATTAAAATGGATAATGCATTTTTCCTGTGAAGAAGCTTATATCATGATATTCTCCCAATTCATTTTCTATTATCTGGATTTTCATGAATGACGTTTGTAAACACAAAATTGTCTAGCACCTCCACCAACAATCTTTCTATTTTTGGACCGGCACATCCACCAACAATCTTTGTATTTTTTTGACCGGCACCTCCTCCAACAATCTTTGTAAATCCCACCTCCACCAACAATCTTTGTAATTTTAAGATCGGCACCTCCACCAACAATCTTTGTAAATTATGGACCGGCAACTCTAATCAGAATTTAGAAATAATGTTTTCTTTACCCGCAATAATCAATAGCAATTAAAATTGTTTTGATGTATAAGAGTACTAAGTTAGCTTTGTATTTTGCTTTTCTCTAGGAGTCATTGGATGCGTTGACTGCACTCACGTATCTCTAGTCCCACCACCGATTGACGACCCCATATATGGAGAACACAACTACGTGAATCGCAAAGGATTCCATTCAATAAATGTTCAACTGGTTTGCGATGCCAACATGCGCATTCTTCATGTCAATGCATTGTTTCCTGGTAGTACAAGTGACAAGTTTATTTGGAATTCTTCTAATTTGAAAAGGGCTCTAGTCAGGAAATATGAAGAAAATGCACTAATGGGATATTATCTTTTAGGAGATAGTGGATATAATCTCGAACCCTGGCTATTAAATACAGACTCTAGGGCAGAACCAAACTCTCCTGAAGAATTGTGCAATGAACGCCAAATGATTGTCCGCTCCACAATTGAACGCTGCAACGGTTTACTGAAAGCTCGATTTCGTTGCTGTTTGAAGGATCGTGTGCTACACTATCATCCAGAAATGGTTTCCAAAATCGTTTGCGCATGTTGTGTATTACACAACAAATGTGTTGATGCAGGGCTTGCCATGGACGAGGACTCGGATGAAGAAGTGGAAGTGGCACACTCTTCATCATCAGAGAGCGAGGAAGACATTGAAGAAGACAGGGCAGGTGGAAGACAAGTTAGACGGAACCCAGTTCTGGTTGCTGGCGAGAGAGTAAGAGCGCGCTTGATTCGTAAGCGCTTCACATAGAGGCATCAAGTGTTCTAGCATGAGCATCATTAATTTAATATGTACATATATAAGGATTTACAAAAGTTGAGTGATGGGATAAGACAGCTGACTTTCGAAGAGTTTTTGATGATGAGAATTTATGTAATCTAGGGCGACGGTCGTCGCCCGGCAGACAAGCAATGCGACTGCTTAGGCGACACAGAACTCCGGCCCCTATATACAGCTACGAGAGTTGGGGGGTTTCAGCTATCTGCACACGCCGCCCCGAAGAGTGACAATCTTGAAACTCGGTATATGACCTGGTATGTGGTCCATGAATCCCAAAAAAAAAAATAAACCCGATCCGAAAACTCGTTTGTGTTAAAAAAGGCTCTCAACATCGTAAAATTTCCCTTTTCGGCTGGTGGTGGCGGCTGGCTAGGAGTTCTCCGCGAGTTTTATTTAGCCTCAGAGAAAACGGTAAATCTTAGAACTATGAAACTTGGACGCACTTAGGTGTACTTCAGACGCAGTGACATTTGCTTTCAAAACCAAAATGGGGTAACAGGGGCCGGAGAAAATCAAAATTTGGATGATAATCAAAAACGCGTAATTACCAGGCGTGGTAATTTGTACAAACTTGAAATTTAACATGTTTTAACCATTATAAATATCTTGCGTCCAAAACACAAGGGGCCCTAAATTTGGGATGCCCATGGGCTCAAAAATGACAAAAAACATATCTGAACTTTAAGAAAGAATCATTCAAAAAAAAACGCAAACAACTGAGGACGTTCAAAACGTGGAATACATTTTGATATTTTCATTCTTTATCACTTTTGAATTTTTGGAAAGCAAAATTGGTTAAGGGGTACCGGGGAAAAAACCCAAAAAATCAAAAGTAGGTAATTCCGTATCTTATGAATAATACGCTATACTGGGAAAACGGTTCATCTTAGAACTTGAAACTTGGGCCACACTCAAATGAAACCTCATATAAAAAAAAACCGGGCAATTGGACCGGGGAAATCAAAATCAAAATAAAAATCAAAATAAAAAACGCGTATTTCTCAGGCGTAGTAATTTGTACAAGCTTGAATTAAACATGCTCTTAAACCAGTATAAATATCTAGTGCTTATGCTAGTGCGTTGGGCTTGTTGTTAGCGTATCTGCTTCCAATGCAGAAGGGCCAGGGTTCGATTCCCGCTAAAGTCAGAAGTTTTTTAACTCTGATTTGACTTAAGTCTATCAGTTTTTGTCTTTGTAGTTTTAAACGGTGACTTTGGAGCCGTCCTAGCAACGAAGAAACATAATAAATTTCAGAGTTGTTCTGAATCGCCTTTTTGTTCTGGCGTTGATCCGCGGGTGTTCGCACTGTCTATACCACTGATTGATTTTTTCCCTATTAAAAATATCGATCTTTGGTTGGTTTTCGTTTCACTCGTCGATTGCGTCGGGGCCTGCAGGGTTGGCTAGTCGCTTTGATTTAAAGTCCCCACTGAAAATCAGTTATATACCTGAGTCGGAAGTCTGTAAATAAAAATTATTTATTTATTTATTTAATGGGTATCTTTGGGGGGACCGTGGGCCAAAATGTAAAAAAAAACTTTGAACTTAACAAATTTAATCATTCACACCTTGATAGCGAACGAACAACAAAAAGATGTAATATCCAACAAATACAAAAATTTGTAAAAAAAAAAACGGCAGCCAAGCTCTCCTTCAAAAAGTCTTCGGCTGTGAATGCTGTGAGATATAGAAGTTGAGCCAAGCTTTTTATTCTTTCTCCCTAGTTTCGCTTTTAAAATAAGTAAGATCATTTCGCCTGTTGACGAGCGCCAAGCCAACGATTTTTGTGGTAAAAAAGTAAAATTTTTAAACTCGAAATCATAAAAAAATGGCTTGGCCATTGAATTTGGTTC
The DNA here is from genome assembly GCA_024449915.1 of Sweltsa coloradensis. Lineage (NCBI taxonomy): Eukaryota > Metazoa > Arthropoda > Insecta > Plecoptera > Chloroperlidae > Sweltsa > Sweltsa coloradensis. Next base: position 430,688 of record JAMZAV010002749.1, read on the forward strand.
ATGCCAGTTTTTTTTTTTATGTTTTCGAGTTTAAAAATTTTAAATTTTTTTACCACAAAAATCTTTGGCTTGGCGCTCGTCAACAGGGGGAAATGTTTCTTACTTATTTTAAAAGCGAAACTGGGGGAGAAAGAATAAAAGCTTGGCTAAAACTTCTATATCTCACAGCATTCACAGCCAAAAGACTTTTGAAGGAGAGATTGGCTGCCGTTTTTTTTACAAATTTTTGTATTGGTTGGATTGAGTTTAACATAAAGTACGGATTATGTTTTCGTTAGTATTTTAAATATTAACTTTGGGGGTTAACTGTTGGATCATACATGTCACTCAAATAAAAAAATTTCACGGCCATTAAGGTTAAAATTTTAAAAAACTTTGTGTCACAATTTTGAAGTAACTCTTTATTAACATTTCCATGAAAATGGTGTCAAATACTTAGTCTCCAATTAAGAAAAAACTTTTTAAACATATGAATCATTGTCTATAGAACGGTGCGTAAGTAAAATCTACTAATGAATAAACTTACTGACGTCAAACAAAATTATAAAATATGTTTCATTATTTAAATACTAATAGCATTGAAAATCCTACATACTAAGTTTACTTATAAATAAAAAAAGTTGGATACCTAAGTGTTTTTAAGGCATTTGGGGTTTTTAAAAATTTGCATTATTTTATTCTTGTTGGTGGCAGTTTGTACAACCTGGTGGACCTCTAGCATTTAGTTCTTACCCTCTTAGACCCGTGCCCTACAAAACCTACAGCCTAGGCCGATGATGTAGGGCCTAAATAATACCAAAATATACCATAATATGCCTTACAGTAGGCCTAGAGGCTAGACTATAACACAGTAATACTTAAGCTTAGGCTAGGCCAATAAGACCCCTAGGACCTACAAAAAATTGCCTTACTAGGTTTTTATACCCTAGGCCGATCTTAAGCCGAGGGTCTAGGCTTAGGGTGGGGTAGGGCCCCACTAGGGACTAGGTTCAAGACCTTGGTAATAATAAGCAATACTTGTAAGAGTACCAACATACCTTGATCCAATTCTTTACGTCTTTTGTGGCACCATACATCGAGTTGAGGTACAAAGGGAGCCTCCTGCCAAGCCAAATCTTTATCCTTTTTTGGGAAGGAATTATCCAATTTGTTTGTTAATAACTTACGATTTTTTTCTATTATACTAACAATAGCATCTTGTTGGCTCAAAAGATATTTTCTCGTGCTTTTAGGCATTTCAAAATTGGTTTATTAAGGTTAAAAGTTAATAATAACCCAAACATTGACGTTAAAACAACAAGCGCGCTGCAAATACAATAACAATGGTACTTTCGACTTTCGATAAAAATCGAAAGTCGAAAGTTGCACTTTGTAAAAAAGCTTTCTCATTGGTCAGTTTATAGAGAGAAAGTGGGCGGAGTTTCCAAACGCAAAAAAAACATTCGCAAGGAAGAATTTCATCTCGCAAGCGAAATGAGTCGCACATCTAGATTCAAGACTACGTACATGACTGAAGTCGAGTTTGCATGCGATTTGGAAGTAGTGGACTTGACAGCATTGCGACTTGGAGTCGCATGGTCAAGACTTGGCCTCCAGGACGCTCACTTGAACGTAGCTGTTATCGCATTGGATTCATTAAATTAAAGGGCGCGTCAACCGTTAGGTTATACTGCGCCACTGTCGCCTAGGAGATGTGGGAAGAAAGAGATGCTGGTCAGGGAAATAGCCACGGGTAGGGGGAGGAAAAGTGTGTACTCACGTCCCCGGTCGTCATCGTTTTTGTCTCGTTATGTTTTTCATTGGTTCATCGTCGTCGGGATGGTCGTCAAGGGGAAAGGGGGAAGAGTTTCCCCACGATAACTGCCAGAGCTCGCCTGCAGTTTCAGGGAGTACTCCATAATTGCTAGCTGATGGTATTAACAAGTTTGTCGTCGTATCATGTGATTGCGAGAGATCTTACGCGTGCGCAAGGCAACAGAATCCGGCCTGATAATACCAAAATAATCCTTGATGTTCAACTGAACTTTTCTTGTTTTTGTGTTAAGGGCGCGTCAACCCTGAGGTCGTAACGCGCAACTTAATGTTCAACTCAGGACCAGACGAACACAAAGTATACGGCGCTCTGTTCAAACTAGAAGTAGAGTTAAAACGGTATTGCCTGATGTATTGATTGATGAGAGGTGATAGGATGAGGGGGCAGGACAATTACTAAAACCCCCGGCCTTGTGCGGGACACGAACCCGCGTCCTTGTAGTGTCCGCTTCCGAGTAGAAATATCATGGAGTGGAACCTTTGAAGAACCCCCGGGAGAAACTAGGGCGCTTCAACAGAGGGGTCATATTGGCCGCATGTGATATTGTTAGTGATAAACTAATCGAGTTGTTGTTTGTTGATGTTAAGTAATATTGTTTCTAAAATTCTAACAGAAATGAAAAAAAATAATGGTTATTTTCATAAATGGCGCATAACAGTTTGGGGACAATGTGCCACTCTAGCCTAGGCGATGTGGGGTGGAAAGTTCCTTGCTGGTCAGAAACAGCCACAGGTAGGGGGAGCAAGAGGGGGTGTGGCTCTCTTGGCGTAGAGTCATCTTCTTATACATCTTTCGGTTATTGTTATGGTCGGCGTCGTAAGGCAGGTCGACACGGTGACCGACACGCCCGCCAGAGCTCGCCTTTAGTTTCAGGGAGTAATCGCTTTATTGCTGCTCCAAAAGAGCCAAGACTGTCTCTAGAATGCGAGTACTGCCCAACTATGTTGCCCCTTTACATTATCCCTATTGTTTTGTTCATTATTGTCATCATGCTTGAACCCATAGAGAGAAGATAGTTACCACATGATCAGGATCATATATATATTACTACTTGCGTCCACTAATATGAGACGACTTAACAAACTAGGGCGCGTCAACCCGGGTTTGGTTATTGTGCGCAGCCTTTGACATTTTTAAATAAATAAAGAGTAAAATTTTAATAGTTTTTAAACATTTCGACCTCGTGCTACGTTGAAAAAATTTTTAATGTCGTTGTCGAAATTATTTGGCGACATGTGATACACTGTGATAGATAATGCCAAAAAAATTTAGATTAAAATATCAATTAAGTGACAAAATACTATTTATCTGTTTTATATCCCGATGTGATTGATGACATATAAATAGAGTAAAATATGTTGTATTTGCACGTGAACCATTATAGTTCATAATGTGCCAGTTTGCGTATGTGCATTAATATCGTACTATTTAATACGTGCATTATTGAGTGTATGTTGTGTTTTAACTAATCCAATAGGCACTGGCTCTTTGTTTTATTATTATCAGGTCTGCAGGGTGAATCTTTTAGGCTCGGTTGCGTCACCAAATAAAACGTAAGGTTGGAGAATTAGACAAGGGTTCGAAAGCTTTCTAACGGCTTCGTTCTGCTTGACGTCTGATTGGCAGTCCGGGTTAGTGGAGGAACCTGTATGGCTGTCAATGTAACACCGTCCTTTCGGATGGGACGTAAAGCCGTTGGTTCCCTCGGTACTTTTCGACAGAAGTAGGCTACGTGCCGGTACCGGGTTTCCTCTCCTCCCTTCTTCATCATCATGCAACGTTATTAATCATCAGTAATTATACTGGTCAATGTAAAATGGCAAAATAATTATGTGCTATGAGGTCATTCATGAAAAATAAAATAAAATAAAATCGACTGACTGTTGATTTTTCTTCGGGCTTAATATCAGTTCGTAAGGGTAACAGGGCCCTTTAAAAAAATATTTGAACTAAGGGCGCGTCAACCGTAAGGTCAGAATGCGTCACTGTAGCCTAGGGAATATGGGAAGGATGTGGCCCTGCTGAAATAAGTTTATGTTGTATTTTATGATTATTACTAGGAAAACGCCAAAGTCGTTGTTAAACGAGTGAGTGAGCCACGTGTTGATTACAAGGTAACATTCCTTTTATTCCCCCTACCTTAGGTTTCCCTAGCCTATCATATAGTGGAGCATTATGGCCTTACAGTTGACGCTACCTTATACCAACTAAACTCAAAAACCCTATTATTTATTCAAATATAATTATCAATTTAAAATGCAAATGTTCCCGGGTATTCAATACAAGACTCACTCACTCCTTGACCTTGACCTTGAACCTTGAGCTATCCTAATAACCCATGACTCTAGCCACAACCAGAGTCACAATGCACAGCCTGCAACTTCCTCTCGATAGAAGTGGTATTTACACTCTTATATTTTTTATAACAATATATATATATTCATTGCTATGAATGTAATACATTTTTTGTTATATATAACAATGTCGAAAAATGTATTACATTCATAGCAATGCCCTGAAAAGCAGGTGAGTGAACTATATCGTGCTACTATTCAAACGCTTAATTCAACTTTTTGTAAGTTTTTATTAATAATGAACTGTAACAAATAAAATTAATTTTTGTTCTATGATTCCCTCATTGCAATAAAATAGGTTGCGTTAACTTTGATTTGTGGTTCAAATGAACTACGCTAAAAGCATAACGACGACGTGAGAAACTTTGGCTAGAAGATTATATTATAAGAGGGTCTACTCCGATAAATTGGATCGGTAATAAAGTCATATTATTTCTTTAAATTAAGTATCGATTAATAATGTGTCGATAATATTATACACGAATTTGTATAAAATATTCAACCGAAAAAGAATTATAATAATATGTTGTTTCTTGATATCTAAGGTAGGGTACAAGAAATAAATGTCAAATAAGGAACTGTTCTGATAACGTCTCCCATCCAAGTTTTAAAATGTCAAGTATAGTTTATTCTTATGTCAGATTATCCACACACCAATGCTTACTTAGCTAGAAACCTGGAGAGCGATCCTAGGTCAGTCCTTGGCCTTGCACAAATATTGCACTTTTATAGCTTTGGTATATAAATACTAAACAACACGCGACCACGTGAAGAAAGGAAATTAGTTCACGTGAATAGCTAGAGGGTGGTTCCACTGCAGTCGCGTCTCTCTCTCTCTCTCTCTCCTTTCCTCTCCTCTCTCTGTGGAGGGAGGGTCGGACGGCATTTAAAAACGAGTCTGCCACTTGCACCCTGCTAGTCTCATAGGAGAGATTCAAAATCGTATAGAGTAAGGCAATACGCCACTGACAGACTTAGCTAACACGTTACCCTGGGGACTTTGATTCAGAAGGTCCCGGCTTCGATACCCGCCACAGTTAATCCTGACTGAAAGTTCGGTCACTCGTTTAAACGAACACTAGGATTGATTCCTCTTAAACAACCACTGGACGTTCTCTTCACTGTTTACGCGCAATCCTCTTTGTATTCCAATTACTTCCTTTACATAGTTCACCTATCCCTCCACAGGTGCCAGTACGCATCTATTATTGCAAACGCTGACTTGTACTTTGAGCCGGAAAAAACTCTGTGCGATCGACGCCACGTGCAGTGTCTAAGGGAACTCAACTGTCTACGCGTCACGTACGCAAGTGTACTGACCGCACCTCTCTCCTCGCCACGTTAAACTACGTGTGTACTCTCTCATAACTTCTCGCCTCTCTCTGGGAAAACTCACGTGTGTTTATTTATATTCTATTATAATAACATTACTCTCGTACGTTTTTAGTCTAAGTTATAACATTTAGTGCCGCTCTACGCGCCCTCTGCTGCACCACGTCACGTCGCATGCTAGTGCTCTGGTCACCAAGTCGTCAGTAACAACACCAACAACACGTCCAACCAGGTATGTGATAAAGCTCTGCTTACGGCACTATCCCTCGTGTTATATCTAACCTATATAACATATCTCCATTTATACAGTCCACTCCTCTACTTCATTACCTAGGGAAGTTCTAGAACCTTCAGCTAGAACTCTAGGTCGCGCGTAGGCCTTCTCGCATTGGCGCCTACATATTTTGGTCCTCCTCGGCCGAATCTTCAAACCAGTGTTGATTTGGTTTCTCATTGCATTGTTGCATCTCGTAATTGTTCAGTCTCGCCTAGTGTAATAGGGCCTGTCCACAGTTCGCCGTGCTCTCGGCTCGCCATATCTCTGGCGTCAGCACATTCTACCGTCGCTCGCTCTTGCTTCCGTGTGGGAACGCTCGTGTGTGACTGCAAGTCATTCACACTGTCTCTCAGCTGGACGTTATTCAGCGCTCTGTTGTTCTTCACATTAAATATTTCTATTCAGAATATTTAATATCGCGTTCTTTGCTGGATTCACAATTGTTCACTATTTGAATAATTGTAGCTGTGTTTTCTTTGCTAATTCTTTGCTCTGGGAATTCTTAGTGCTCTCGCACGCTTTCGTGAGCTCGCCCCCTCCCCCCAGTGATTTCGTAGCACTCTTAGCGCTCGGCATTCTTAACAGTTGTGGTTTTCTTGCACTTATAAATTGCTCATCTGCAATTTGCTTTCTCGAGCTCGTCCCCCCCCCCCCCCCCGGTGTACTTGTCATTCTTTTCTGTTTTCCGTCGCACTTTCGTTTGTTTCTTTTTAAACCATGTCGGCAGAACAGAAGCAAGTTGGCGCGGCCCTAATGAAAACTAGGGAAGAGATTTTTGAGTCCGCTCAAGTTATCTATGACTCGTTTAAAAATCTGAAATATGATGATGTGCACATTTATCAACCTCAGTATGACGAGCTCACGGCTCTTAAGAATGACTTCAAAAAAGTGCAGGAAGCTATCACCGAGTTCAATTCTAAGCTGGATGAAAGTGTAAAGGGTATTGACATCGCACCTGTCAGAATTAGCTTCAATGAGCTCATTTTCGCTGCACAGAAGCGTTTTCTCACTGCTTCAATGCCACCTGCTGGTGGTACAGCTGCGGCCGCACAGCAACCTACAGCTGTTCACCCGATCACTTCGCTCCCTCCTATTAGGTTACCAACTATTGATGGGGACCTCTCTCATTGGCCGGAGTTTTACTCACTGTTCCACTCTTTAGTTGATCAGAATGCTGCATTAAATAATGTACAGAAATTTCATTATCTGAGGTCATCTCTTCAGAATGCTGCTCTGGCAACTATATCAAATTACCATATCTCAGCTGAAAATTATGTGCTCGCGTATAAGGCTTTGATTAATCGGTATCAAAATCAACGGCTACTTGCTGCCATGTATGTACAGCAAGTGCTGGAGTTCGTACCTTTGAAATCAGGCAACCATGCCTCCCTCCAGCAGTTCCTCAATGTCCATAGAAGCTCTGTGGACGCTCTCAAAGGTTTAGAAACGGCGATTTGGCTGATTTTCTGCTCCTATCGCTCACGCTGTCGTACCTTGATCAGCACACCCGTAAACAATTCGAGTCTAAGTGTTCTTCTCATGAAACGCCCACTTATGACCAACTAATCGGTTTTATCGAGGAGCAAAGTCGCACCCTGGAGCTTTGTGGTTTAGATCATCCATCTACTGCAAGTTCTACCAAGCTCAAGCCTACCAACGCCTCGAACCCATTCACTCCAGCTCGGAAGATTAATTCGTTGCTCGTCGCAAAACCGTCTCCTGCCACGCAGTCCTGGCGCACACAGCCGAGATCGCCTGTCTCAAGTCGCTCTGCTCAGCGCTCGTGTCCAGCTTGTGACGGCGATCACACTCTCTACAGCTGTCCTAGCTTCCTCAAGCTGTCCGTCGACGAGAAATATAATATTCTGCGCAATCTAAAGCGATGCTTCAATTGTCTTGGGAATCATGGGAAAAAGAACTGCCTTTCAAAAAGTACTTGCCGTACATGTCATAGTAAGCAGCATCACTCGCTGCTACACTCAGCAGGCATGCCCTCCTCCTCAGTCAGCGGCACAGCTGACCCTCGCCCACTGCAGGACAACAAACCTACAGTGGGGCTCGCACTGGCTTGTGAACTCCAAGTCAGTCGGCCACTCAAGCGCACTACCATTCTCGGGACTATACGAGGACTTATCCGAGATCATTCAGGTACCTTTCAACCCTTTTCGCGCGGTCCTCGACTCAGGCTCGCAAGTGTCAGCAATAACACTTTCTCTCGCAAGTCGCCTAGGCTTGAAAATGCAATCCAGCATCGTGGAATTGTCCGGTATTGGGCACGCGTCCGCACTAGTGCATGGTGTTGTCCATTGTGACCTAGCCTCTCGTTTCAAACCTCAACGTATCTTCGGCGTTGAAGCTCTGGTTCTGTCAACCATCACTGGACACATGCCAGCGAACTCGCTTCCTCTAGAAGTCTTCGAAAGATATCGGGGGCTCTCTCTAGCCGATGACAAGTTTAATAGGAGCTGATCTCTACCTCGACGTTGTTCCCGGAAATGGGGATGTTATAATCAAACGCAATCCTTCAGCTCTGAATACTGCGTTTGGCTGGGTGGTATTAGGTCCGATTCAAGCATCGGACACTGCCTCTCACGCACCGCTGTCTCTGCTCGCGAGTTCCTCGGGCTTAGACCGAACTCTGCGCCTCTTCTGGGAGTCCGAGGAAGTCTCTCGTCCTCAACACAAGGATCCAGAAGACCAGTTATGTGAAGATCATTTCGTGTCTTCCCATAAGCGCGATGTGAACGGACGCTACTCTGTCTCGCTTCCGTTCAAGCCATCAGTTTCACCTCTATGCTCGAACCGCACCGCCGCTTACCAAAGTTATTTGAGCTTAGAGCGCCGTCTCAAGCGCAACCCCGAGCATCATGAAGCATATCAGCTCTTCATGAAGGACTACATCAGCGCTGAGCACATGCAGCCTGCATTGCGACCTGCGGATTACGTGATCCCTCATCACTGTGTGCACAAGCTCACCAGTTCGAGTACGAAGCTCCGTGTCGTCTTCAATGCTTCATATCAAGACAAGAATGGCGTCTCTCTCAACCACAACCTCCTCAGCGGACCGAAGCTTCCAGCTGACCTTCCCTCCATTCTGACAAAATTCAGGACTCACGTTGTGGCCATCTGCGCTGACCTGCGACAAATGTACCGTCAGATTCTCGTTCATCCTGAAGATCGCATTCATCAACACATCTTCTGGCGTCCATCACCTGACTCTCCTGTCGTTGAGTATGAGCTCAACACAGTCACGTACGGCCTCACACCCTCTGCGTTCTTGGCACAACGCGTGCTCTCTCAACTGGTGATCGACGAAGGAGATCGCTACCCGCTTGCAGCTCAAGCCATCAAGAATCAGATGTACATCGATGATCTCGTCTCTGGCGCAAGTGATCTCGCTCAGGCTCGCTCCTTGCAATCTGAATTGCAAGCCCTCATTGCCCTCGGAGGTTTCGAATTCAGGAAATGGTCAAGCAATGTTCCGGAAGCTCTATCCACGCTTCCGCACGAGCATCTAGAAACGCCTCTTGTGTTCTCAAATGAGGAACAAGGAATCAAGATTCTTGGGTTGTTGTGGGATCCTCGCTCAGACTGCTTCTCGTTTCATACTGAAGCTTTCACTGGATCTGTCACTAAGCGCACGACTCTCTCCTACATAGCCAAGATCTTCGATCCGCTCGGCTTCCTCACTCCTTTCGTGTGCTGGATGAAGATATTTCTGCAGCAACTCTGGTTACTCCCTCTACAATGGGATGACCCACTCCCTGACCAGCTCACTCAAAGTTGGTTGTCCGCAGCCGCCGACGTACCTCAGCTCTCCTCGTTTCGCATACCACGAGCTTTCCCAGACATTCGTGGTGTCCACAGGCTGGTTGGCTTCTGTGATGCCTCAGAAAAGGGTTTTGCCGCAGTTCTCTATCTGCACACGCAACGCGGATCGACCTCTCACACTACTCTACTGCGCGCAAGAAGTAAGGTCTCACCATTGAAAGCACTGACAATACCCAAGCTTGAATTGTCATCCGCGCTCTTGCTATCTCGACTCGTTCAGACGATCTTACCTTCTCTCGAGGCTCTCTCTCTGGAATCTGTGTCTCTATACACGGACTCGATGATCGTTCTGGCCTGGCTCGCTACTCCGCCTCATCGTCTCAAAACTTTCGTTGCAAACCGTGTGGTTGAAGTTTTGGAGACCTCAAGCCCTCCGACTGGGCTCAGTCTCAGAAGAAAACCCTGCAGACTGTGCGTCTCGCGGTCTTCTACCATCTGAACTGATGCATCATCCTCTGTGGTTGGCTGGACCTCCGTTCCTGCGCTCACCAGCAGAAATGTGGCCACGCTCTGGTCTCACGCCAGACGCTCACCTCGATCTGCCCGAAGTGAAGACTTCAGCCACCACTCTCGTTGCGCAAGTCGCACCAGATCCTCTGCTCACGTGTCTGGAGAAGTTCTCGACACTGCTCCGCGCTCAGCGTGTATTTGGTCAAGTCATACGATTCACTCGACTCCTGCTGGCCAAACGCACTAATGCTGAACCTCCCTCAGGACCTCTGCAACCGTCTGAGTTGCAGGACGCTCTTAATCTGTTGATTAGGATTACTCAACAACATTACTACGCAGATGAGCTCCGCAGATTGTCCCGCAATCAAGCTGGATCGTCTAGTCTCGCGTCCCTAGCCCATTCATCGACGCAGTAGGGCTTCTCAGGGTGGCCGGGAGGCTACGCCACTCTCTGCTACCAGAAGAATCACGCTCACCGATTCTTCTCCCCAAGCAAGCTCACCTCTCAACTCTCATCTGTGATTCGTTTCACAAGATTTCACTCCATTCCGGACCTCGGACCGTGCAGTCGCTGATTCAAGAACGCTATTGGATCGTATCTCTCCGCGGTCTGCTCAGACAGCGCATCCATAGATGTCTCACTTGCCACAAGTTTCGTGCAAAGCCTCTACAACCCAAAATGGCTGACCTCCCAGCAGTTCGCGTACAACCCTCACGTGCCTTCATGCACACGGGCACTGATTATGCTGGACCTTTCTCAGTGAAAACTAGCAACCGCAGAAACGCTCCAAGTACGAAGGGCTACCTATGCTTGTTCGTATGCATGGCTACCAAAGCTGTACATCTGGAAATGGTTTCTGAGCTCTCCACAGAGGCCTTCTTAGCCACCATGGATAGGTTCATCTCGCGTAGAGGTCTACCAGCCCACATCTACTCTGATTGTGGACGCAACTACGTGGGTGCTGCTCGTCACATTCGTGAAGTGCAAGATTTCCTCGCCAAGTCTGGAACCTCGATCTCTGACTCTCTAGCAAGTCGTGAAATCCAATGGCACTTCAATCCTCCATATGCACCCAACTTCGGAGGCATCTGGGAAGCAGGTGTGAAATCAGCTAAATCTCTTCTTCGTCGCCTCATCTCTGACACTCCGCACACGCATGAAGAATATGCCACTCTATTCTCACGAATCGAGGCTGTTTTGAACAGCCGCCCTCTATGTGCTACGCCTCAAGACCCAGCTGATGGACCCGACTATCTGAGTCCAGGTCACTTTCTGACCGGTGCACCTCGCCTCTATCACGCCGGCACCGTGTGAGACAGCTCCGCCTCGCATCTATCACGCAGGCACCGCGTGAGACAGCTCCATCAAGCATTCTGGACCCGTTGGTCCCGCGAGTATCTACATACTCAGATGCAGCGCGGAAAATGGACCAGGAACCACCCGAACCTCCAAATCGGTGATGTGGTTTTCGTGCTTGAAGCTTCAAGCACTCCCCTCAATTGGCCAATAGGGCGCATCACCAACCTGCACCCTGGTCGCGATGGCATTGTTCGTGTCGCTTCTATACGCACCTCATCAGGCTCGTATACTAGACCCGTCAACAAGCTCTTCACCCTCCATGTTGCATAAAAGCACAGCACCCCTCTTGTACAGTTTTCTTGTATTTTTAGTTCTCATAGCAATTCTGCTAAGAACTCTCATTTGCTCTTTTCTCGTCTGACTATCTTGCTTTTTAAGCAACCTCTTTGTCTCTTCTCTTTTTTCTACGTCAGACTAGCCATGAAAATGTCACTCCATTTTGGTGGCCGGTATGTTTACGCGCAATCCTCTTTGTATTCCAATTACTTCCTTTACATAGTTCACCTATCCCTCCACAGGTGCCAGTACGCATCTATTATTGCAAAACGCTGACTTATACTTTAAGCCGGAAAAACTCTGTGCGATCGACGCCACGTGCAGTGTGTAAGTGAACTCAACTGTCTACGCGTCACGTACGCAAGTGTACTGACAACACCTCTCCTCGCCACGTTAAATTACGTGTGTACTCACTCAAAACGTCTCGCCTCTCTCTGGGCCAACTCACGTGTGTTTATTTATATTATATTATAATAACATTACTCTCGCACGTCTTAGTATAAGTTATAACATTTAGTGTCGCTTTACGCGCCCTCTGCTGCACCACGTCACGTCGCATGCTTGTGCTCTCGTCACCACGTCGTCAGTACGTCCACCAACAACACGTCCAGCCAGGTATGTGATAATAGCTCTGCTTACGGCACTATCCCTCGTGTTATATCTAACCTATATAACATATCTCCATTTATACAGTCCACTCCTCTACTTCATTACCTAGGGAAGTTCTAGAACCTTCAGCTAGAACTCTAGGTCGCGCGTAGGCCTTCTCGCATTGGCGCCTACACTTCACAATTAAACCAATGTAAATACAGAGCTAGATACCTGAAGAGAGAGACATTTCATGAAAACTGATGAGCGTAGCTATACGAGAAAAAAAATTGTGTCTGTAAGGTAAGAGGGGAAAATGTAATAATGCGAATTGAATTTAAATGATAAAGTTCATGTTAAATACCTGAGGCAGAATGTTTTTCAATACAATCTGCAAAGAAAATCAAATACCATAATTTTATTCCTTATTTTAGACGGCGATGTGAGCAACTAGGGCAATTCAACCGGTAAGGTCATATTGTACAACCAGTGACATTGTAAGATAATAAAATGAGGTTATGGCGTGTTTGATGATTGTATTGTTTTCTAAGTTCATAAAAGAACAGACCGTGATGGTGATGATGTCAGTGGGTTTGCCGGTATGTAATTTATTGAGTCACATTCCACGTTTTTATAGTGTTATTTTGTTGTGCCTAGATCTTGTCATGAACAAGAAATAGCATTTTCAACAGAATTTATTCTCGACTTTCTGTTAAAATTTAAATCGAAGTTGATAATAAAATCTTACCATTTTAAATTGTTTTACAATGTAAACCATGACTCATTCCATTCAAATATTTGTATATTTTTTCATTCTTCGAAGAACTCTTTAAGTTAAATCAAATTTCGAGAAATGTAAATTTTATCAATGTTGGTTCGGTAAAAAACTAAAATATTTCTCAGAATCGTAATTTACCACTTTGTTTTTTCTTTTATCTAGAAAGAAAGATAAGATAGGAAATGTGAACAATAAAATTGCGATATCAATTTAAAAAATCAGCTGATGGCAAGAGGACTTTCAACCGTAATTACATTTACATTCGCAAGTATAATCATTGTGAGAGGTTTGTTTAAGTTAAGTTTGTTTGATGGCGCGTCAACGGTTAGGTCATAATGAACCACTCTAGCCTAGGGGATATGGGGAAGAGGAGCCCATGCTGGGAACAACCAAATAAAGTAAGTTTGTTACAGAAGACGAAAGAAACTAGGGCGCCTCAACCGATTAGGTTATATTGGGCCGCCTGTGATATTGTGAGTTAATTAAATAAGTTTATGGTATATTTGATAATTATTTTGTTTTCTTAGTTTATAAAAGGACACAAAATGATGTTCGTGATAGTAATAGCAAAAGAAACATGATTTATTTGAATAGAAATTAATTATTACAAGACAAAACATGCCGTACTTGGAATATATATTATAGTTAAAGGGGCTAAAAAAAAACAAAAAATATTTTTTTTACCACGTGATCTATAGCACAATACTTCACTTACATGACCGTTTAAAAAATTATATCTTGTAACTGGGATTTTACACGAATTTTTGTTTTTTTTTATCAAGAAATTTGTGAAAATTTGTGTTTTAGGAAATTTCTTAAATTGGGCTTTAACCTGCTTATTTTTGGTCCACATAGATACAAGAGCATAGTACCAATCTAAAATGCCCCTAAATATAACATCGTGTCTTGAAACTGGGCACAAATATACACTCAAACACGCAAAAATATGCATTCCAAAATCACACCCCTTCTTGGTAATCAGCATATTTTGACTGAACCACTAGCCCAAATTACAAAACAAAATATAGAGATTTACAGAAATGGCTGTAGAGTACGTCAATAATGGCTAATATTTTTTTGGATCAAAATCCTCCAAGGTCAACGGGCATAAAGATCGTCCCCATGTTATTTCTTATGGGAGATTTTTGCCGATGGGACCTAGCTCGAAAACTGTCGTGTTTGATAATTTTTTGGGAGGTCATGGTGGCCCCAATAATTTTTCTGTTAATTGCTTAATTCATTACTACTTAGCCTGAATTAAATATATTTTTTGAGTTTAATGTTTATACCCCTTTAAACATGTATGTAACATTTCACTTTTTCAAATGTTGAGTGTTATTGATAAGAGAAACTTAAAACATGGTTTACAATAAATTAACAAAACTTGATTTTTAAAGTACTATTCACTCATTCGCATTTTTACTTTATTTTCTTTTATTTAAATGCGCATGGATAAATCACACAGAATCGCACACGCGTACGTAGACAAGAAACTGTAACAATAAACAACGATCCTTGTGATGATAATAAACTTTTTTTGTCGGTTTCTGACAGCCACAGTTTTAAACCCACACGCCCGGGTTCATTTCCAAATGTAAAGTGTTATTACTCTCCGCACATTCTTTGATTCCAATTTATTATTCCAAACCTGAAGAATAAAACCGTTCATGATATCTCAGTGTTTTGTGAGGAGTAATGGCAGCCGAGCGGTGATAATACCAGGCTATAAACAGAAGGGGGGGGGGGTCCATGTTGACCAGAGATGTTGCAACAATCTGAGGATAGTATGTCTTTGATTTGACGCTTTGCGGGTTAAGAGTGTTCGCCAGACGTTTACAGGGACTCGACCATTTAGAAAAATAACTGCATTGACAAATTGCTTGAATGGGCAACAGATCAAAATATTTTCATTCAAAATTTAATTTTCAACCTTTTCAAAAAAAAATAGTAATGAGGGCTATATAGTGGTCCCAACGAAAGTGGCTCGAAATTGTTTTCCCATCATAACAACTTTGTCAATCCTATTCACCTTAGCTCAGCGTGGATCTTGCACATGGAGGAACTCTGTGATCTAGCACAGATAATTTTTGCTTACGTTGGTAAAAGATATTTCTCTTTCATACACAAAGGCGAAATTCCATTTACCGCGCATTCATTCTAAACCCACCGATACCAAGCATCTGCATTCTTTCGTTGGAGCAAGTAGGCCTATACCAGCATTGTTCACCCTTTACTAGCATTTGTTTACCGTCATTTGTTCACCCTTTACTATCAATTGTTCACCATTTACTATCTACTTTTATATTATTTGTTAATTTATTTTATGGTATTTTATAATGTGGTTTAAAGTGGTATAACAGGCAATGAAAGTTAAGACACTTTGTGATTGGGGCCTCATGCCCCTTTTCTAACTTTCTATGGAGTTGTGCACCTTAATTTTCGAATGTATGTACAATTTCTTAAATAAATAATAATAATAATAACAACGACGTGAGAAACTGGGGCGCTTCAACCGGTTAGGTCATTTAGTAAGTTCATGAAATAAGTTTAACAAAATGTTATTCACATCACACACATTTTTTATTTTTTTAAATTTTAAGTCGCTATCTTTATCATCATTTTATTTTGTTATATATACACTCAATCAATCGTATTTTACTATAAGCATAGTCATGCTCTGATCCAATTTTACCCCGGGCCCAGACGGGGTTATACTCTGATTATGCGTGACGTCATTCCCCAGCCCCTGCACGGCGACGGTTTGTTTATAGCCAGCCCACGTGACCTTGTGACCTTGACCTAAACAGCGTATGGACGTGGTTACGATATCGAAGACGTGTCAACCATCCACTTCATATTCAACGACGACGCGAGAAACTAGGGCGCTTCAACCGGTTAGGTTATATTGCACCGCCTGTGATATTGAAAGTTAATGAAATAAGTTTATGGTGTGTTTGATGATTATATTGTTTGCAAAGTTTACAAATGAAAAGAAAAAAATATTTAATTGAATTAAAAATGTTTGAAGTGAAATAAATTTTGATAAATAAATTACTTTGGGACCACTGGCTATGTACCTTGCCAATAGGTTACAACATGGTGTTGTGACCATGTACAGGTTCAATGCTGCTTGGTGGTTTTGTCTGAAAGATTTAAATTAAATTTCTTTGGGGTCGGTATGAATCATATTTGAATCACAGATTCCATTTAATACATTAATTGAGAGATTAAAGTAATGTCTTCCATGCTAGGCATTTCAACGGTTTTTTTCAGTTTACAAGTATTTTTTTGGTTTATTTGGATTAAGGACGCGTCAACCGTTTGGTCATAAAGCACCACTCTAACCAAGGCGGGGGGGGAGGAGGGGCCCATGCTGGTCAGAACCAGCCACGGGTAAGGGGAGGATGGGAGGAATGGTAGTCCTCACGTCGCGAACGTCATAGTCTTCGTCATCGTTTGTGGTATCATTGTCGTCATCGTCGGCAAAGGGGTCGTCAAGGGAAGGGGGCAAGGTCCTCGACGACGATTGCCAGAGCTCACCTCTAATTTCAGAGAGTAAAATACTACCATTCATTCTAGCTGATGTTTGCGAGGTGGACTTTTTCTCTTGAATCGCCTTTTACTTTGCCTTTTATCCCCGTCTGGGCCCGGGGGAAAATAGGCCCAGAGCATGGCTTTCTACGATTAGCAATGCCATGCTCTAAGCCTATTCTACCCCGGGCCCAGACGGGGGTAAAAGGCAAAGTAAAAGGCGATTTAAGAGAAAAAGTCTACCTCGCAAACATCGGCTAGTATGAAGGGTAGTTTATTACTCCTCGAAATCTAGAGGGAGCTCTGGCAATCGTCGACGGGGACCTTGCCCCCTCCCCTTGACGACCCCTCGACAACGATGACGACAATTACACAACGAACGATGACAAAGACGATGACGACCGCGACGTGAGAACCCCCTTTCCTCCCCTTACCCGTGGCTGGTTCTGACCAGCATATATGTTGCAAGGAGGTGATTCAAATGTTACTTGGAAGCTTCGCAAACGCTTTTTTTTAGTCGCATTGATGGATGAGCTTTTTATTATAAAATGTTAATATTAATTTAAAAATAATAAAAACATATTAACACGATAGAATACGAACACACACTAAAAAACAATTAACCAAGGTCACTTACATAAAAACAATTGCGAATTTTCGAGTAACACTTCCTTACTCTTCCTCAAGCAGAGGCTAACTGACGTCCGTGCGCTCTTCTCTCTTCGGGCTGGCGGGCAGGTTTAATGTTGACAGGGAGGGGGTGGCTGCGCGCTCTGTTGACGTCTGGTCGAATTATCGGGATCCACATGGGGTGGAAATCAAACGACGGCTGGCTGACAGGGGGGGTGTGGCTGCATGCCATCACAGCAGCCTCCTTTATTTTTCTCTTGAAGACGTCTTCTTCTGATAGAAGGGCCGATGTGTTGTTCCACATGATCATGTGTGAAGTTTCCTCCACGTGGTTTGCGATAAGGGAATTCTGTGCATTGGAGGTTACGTTGCGTTGGTGCTCTGTCAAACGAACGTTGAGGGGGCGTTTGGTTTCACCAATGTAAGTCCTGTCACAATCGCACGGGATTTCGTAAACAACGTTACGGGAACAACACATTGGCCCTTCTATCAGAAGAAGACGTCTTCAAGAGGAAAATAAAGGAGGCTGCTGTGATGGCATGCAGCCACACCCCCCCTGTCAGCCAGCCGTCGTTTGATTTCCACCCCATGTGGATCCCGATAATTCGACCAGACGTCAACAGAGCGCGCAGCCACCCCCTCCCTGTCAACATTAAACCTGCCCGCCAGCCCGAAGAGAGAAGAGCGCACGGACGTCAGTTAGCCTCTGCTTGAGGAAGAGTAAGGAAGTGTTACTCGAAAATTCGCAATTGTTTTTATGTAAGTGACCTTGGTTAATTGTTTTTTAGTGTGTGTTCGTATTCTATTTCGTTCCGGGTCAATAAGCTTTCCATATCGTATATTAACACGACCCATACAAAGCAATCTTTAGGTCTGTTGGATCTATGATTCTTTGTAACAAGGCTGTGAGTAAGGTATAAATCTCCTGTATAGTTTTCATACAAGGCTGTGAGAAAGATTTAAAATCTATATTTTCGTGCTATTTGGGCGGATTCTGACAAAACGGGTGGGGCTACAACGTTCATGTTTCACATGGACATTAGAGTCAGGGTGATGTATTGACTTTTGAAAGAAAAAGTTGAAAAAGTTAGCCAGAATCTATAGAAATGAAGGTTTTAATATTTAACACCTCAAAAAACTCAAATTAAAACTCGTTTGGTCAGAATTGCTGGCCAATTGGCGAATAAGACAATAAGCTGAATAAGTAGTAACCAGCGTGTTCACCACATTTAAAAAAAGAAGGATTAATTATCGTACCCCAATCAAATTTGGCATTGTGTTATCAGGTACCTACATTTCCTCGACTATGTGTTTTAGGGTTCATAACACTAATCATGATGACTGAGTGACACCTCCAAAACACACCAACTCGGATTGCTGCAAAATGTGCATGAGTGTGTAAGCACACCGTTGCTCGGATGCGGCGCACTTACGGACACTTAGATAGTACATATATTTGGCGGCCATCTTGTAAAATGGCTACCATTAGTGTCATGGGACAAACCTAAGACAACTCTATGTACAAATAATTTTCCAATAACATTCTTTATGAATATGCGAACATTAATTCGTCCGTCATCTAACACACTTAAATATTGTACTTGGCTGAAGGACTAATAAAATGTAATTTCATATAAATAATCTCATAATAGTCCTAGGATGACAAAATTTATTTCAATAAATAGGAAATTTTATGAAAAATCCAAATAACACGTCAGATTTGTTAAAACTGTCATTATTATAATAGAAAACAAATGAAAATCAAAAGCGTGTACTATGCATATGTCTAAAGCAAGATGGCGTCGTAAAAATATTTTGCCCAAAATTACAAATGTCTTCCTAAGATTATTTTTATCCTTAAGGTATACACTAACAGGATAGGAAGAGAAAACTCGACCAGGTCAAGATTCCACGTCTCTTTTGGCCAGGATCTGTATAACAATGCATCCAACAATAAGGATTCGACCATTGCAGCTTGCCGCACGCTACGTTTTTCATCACGTTTACCACCAAAGCGACCAAAGTATTTGGTTTTAAGCAAAATGAAAAATACGTACGTGTTCACAAATGTATTCCGCAATCAAAATCTATCCCCGTGTCTTAAGAAAATATTGATGGTTTAACCGTAAAAAAATATAGAACATTTTAGTGTAATTCTGAAAATGTTAATTTTCCCCGCAATTGTTGATTTTTCACGTTGACTTATTGTTGCAATCCGAAATAAAAATTAAGCATAATGAACGCCCATGTCCTGTGAACACAACGCGCTAAATTTCATTTTTTAAATAAAAAAATTACAGAATTTACAACATGATTTATAACGCGAAGTGCGATCGACGCCGCGCATCCAAGATGGCGTAGTAAATCTATGACGTACACGCATTTCGAGACCACAACGTCATTTTTCTAGTGAGTAAGCCGACGATTTTATTTTGGTTTCGCGCGTTAGTACCGCCTGTATGGGTCAAAGCTGAAATTTTGGATTCGACCGCCACACTATAAGAGGAATAAGTTTAAAGGTGAAATGTTCTGTAGCGGGGAGGACATGTTTTTGGATATGAAAGAGGTAGGGTGCAAAATGGTGAACATTTGGTGCAAAATTATGCACATGGTATAAAGTTGAAATTCGCAAAATGGGGGGGTGGGGGTAGCGTAATCTAAGCCCCCTCTTATTGAAAAAGCCATATCTCCGAAAGAATTAGGGAGCATTATTTGGGATTTGGGTGCAAAATGATGCATAATTGCCAATTGGTGCAAAATTATGCACATGATTTTAAGTCGAAATTCGCATAAGGGGGGTCAGCGTAAACTTAGCCCCCCCTTTTTTAAATAGCTGTATCTCCGAAAGTATTGGGGTGCAAAATTCGGGACTTAAGTGCAAAATGGTGCAACAACAACTGTCATAGTAATAATTGGCTACTCAACAGTTGGCCATTTAATAATTCCATCTTCTTTATTCAGCAACAACAGTTTGTGGCACAAACGATACACGGATCTCCAGGCTGCCGACTTGGCAACACCGCAACGATCAGCAACTGATCTGTAATGTTAACCAATGGTATGGTGGTGTATGGTGGTGTAATGCACGACCTATAGCAATGCACTTATGCCTTTTGACTATAAAGTGTGTATCTCAAATCTACACTTTGACTCTAGTCGTATAATTCCGATACATTCAACGGCCGCGAACGACCCGACGCACCTTGGCAGTGGCCCACTTCCGGCGCTGGCCCCTCGGAAACGACGGAACCAGGGACCTTCCGGTTTGTAAAGTCCCAAGACGTATACCTAGAGAGTATTCTGTCACATTTTCAGCCCTCCAGCTGGTCGGTAAAGGGTAGAAAATTAAGCGTCAACTTGTGAATTTTACCAAAAGATTTGGTGGAGGCGCCGGGTCCGAGGTAAAAAGCGAGTTTCGAAAACGAATTTCGCATTCGTTAGAATAGAGTTGGGAATGTGAAATTTCACACGCGCACATGATTCTTCAAGTTACTAATATGAAAGAAAGGTTTTGCTCCCGGCGCCGCGACGCCACGCGACGCCTGGCGTCGGTGCAAAGAAGGGCCCTACCTGGAGGCGTCCCCCATGGCAATTCCGAAAGACACGGTAGACGAGGGTTCGTGTCAAAGTTTCAGAACCCTAGGTGCTCGGCAAGAGTAGAAAGACCAAGAGTGTAAAATTCCGAGTGAATTTGGTGGAGGTGCCGGGTCCGCAGAAGTTATAAAATCTAATTTCACTCTTGTACGTACGCCAGGGCTCAAACCGTTGATTCAAGAGAAAAGTTTATTTGAAAGAAATGCCTTGGAGTAATAATATCTATTTTGAAAATTATGTTTCCGAATCTCAAAAGAAATGAATCACCGAAATTCCGTACGTAAATGTAATACGTAATGCGTAAATGTAATACGTAAAACGTAAATTGGAGGTTTGAGATAAGCCCATAGCAGAGATTTACTAACCTAAATGATTCTTGGTTAGCCAATAACAAAAAAGTTATCATTAATTGTTTATCAAGATCAATTCCTGGTCTCCCTCTACGAATGTCACGATCATTGATGCTTTGGATGATTTTACATCAGCTAAAAGCCTCTTAATTAGATAGTTTTAAATTGGTGGCCACATAGCTCAGTTGGTAAGAGCATAGCCCAGGAAGCTTAGGTCCCGGGTTCAAACCCCGGTGTAGTCACTTTTTTTATTTCTATCTAAAGTACAAACATAACGGCGTCATAGTCGCCTACTATAAAGCCAAGGTAAAACATCATATTTTCCCAACTCTAGGGTTACAGAGATGGTTTGTATTTCTCCAAGTTAATTTCGTATGTAGTCTAAAAGGCAGTGCAATCTGCTCTACACACGTTATTAACAATGTACAAAACAGACCAAAAATTATATAGTTGTTTTAAATTGGTGGCTGCATAGCTCAGTTGGTAAGAGCATAGCCCGGTAAGCTAAGGTCCCGTGTTTAAACCCCGGTGTAGTCACTTTTTTTATTTCTATCTTAAGTACTTACACACACACATATATATATATATATATATATATATATATATATATATATATATATATGTTTTGTTGTAGGCTTTCGTGATTCATGGTTTATGTTATGTTATACTTTACGGAAATAATCACGCTTTATTGGATGTTTAAAACAATATTTAATTAAAACTTCAACGTTTCAGAAGACTAGGCACTGCACCTGATTTGCTTTTGTACTTACTATTTGGTTTGCCTTTGTAAGGCGGTTAAGTTTGTTTATATTTTTATTGTGTTGCTGATGTTTTGTTTTTATTGTTTTATACCAACTCTTCTTGAAAATGGAAGCCTAGTCTTCTGAAACGTTGAAGTTTTAATTAAATATTTGTTTTAAACATCCAATAAAGCGTGATTATTTCCGTAAAGTATAACTTAACATATATATATATATATATATATATATATATATATATATATATATATAAGAGATATCCGTAAGTAAGACGTGTGGCCTATTCGAATTCTGGACAATACCACCTTTTCTCTACGTGAGAGTTGAGACGTAGGACGAATTTTATAAGTCAGAGTGGGCATCACACTACGTAATTTGTTAGCCCAAGATGCTTGTCGCAAATCCAACATTCGTTGCTTGACTCCACTCTTGACATCTGGAACGGGAACTAGATTGAAATCAACGTCGCGACGCTGGGAAGCTTCCTTAGCAGCCCGATCAGCGGATTCTCACGTCGCGGTCGTCAGCGCCAGAGCTCGCCGTGAGTCAAGTCTAATGCTGCATGGCTAGAACCAGTATGGTAAGTTATGGTTAATTATGATTAAAGATGCGTCAACCGTCAGGTCATAATGCACCACTCTAACGTAGGGGATATGGGGAGGAGAGGCCCATGCTGGTCAGAGCCAGCCGCGGGTAGGAGGAGGAAAGGTTGGTTCTCACGTCGCGGTCGTCATCTTCTTTGTCAAGGATCGATGTGGCATTATATCCTTGTCAGGGAGGTTGTCAAGGAAAAGTGGAGGTGTCCCCGACGACGACTGT
This sequence comes from Sweltsa coloradensis, assembly GCA_024449915.1. Lineage (NCBI taxonomy): Eukaryota > Metazoa > Arthropoda > Insecta > Plecoptera > Chloroperlidae > Sweltsa > Sweltsa coloradensis. Next base: position 453,432 of record JAMZAV010002749.1, read on the forward strand.
CAAGGCTCGCCTCTAGTTTCGCGATACATACTAGCTGATGATTGCGAGATTGATAGAGAAAAATGTGTATGGTCTTATGATTGTCTTTCTCGCTATTATGAGGGTTAAAAATAAAATGGCAATAGCAGCGAAGCATGACAACATGAGAAACAAGGGCGCATCAACTGGTTAGGTCACATTGCGATATTTAAAGTTAGTGACAAGAGTATGGTGTGTTGTATGGTTATAATCTTTTCTAAGTTTATGTAAATAAATGATAGTAATGATGTCACAATGATTGATTCTTTGTATGATTTTACATCAGCTAAAAGCCTCTCAAAGAGCAACGTATTTCCATGCTCTCTTTGTGCAACGCGGTAAACGTCAAATTATGTTGACAGATTCTCCTAATAGAGAGAACGGTGGATCCATCGCTTCCAAATACAAGTGACCTCAGTTAGGCGGCCGGTGCCCATGTCGCGCGTCGCGTCTCTCAATGAGCGAGTCCTCTCAAGTGAACATAATTATTCTGTTTATTTCCAACTAAAATAACAATAACTATAAATCTAAATAATAATAATATAAATAAAATAACTCGTTGGTCTTGTTGTTAGCGTATCTGCTTCCAATGCAGAAGGTCCAGGGTTCGATTCCCGCCAAAGTCAGAAGTTTTTTACCTTCTGATTTGGACTTAAGTCCATCAGTTCGTGTCTTAGGAGTTTGTAAACGGTGACTTTTGAGCCGTCCTAGCAACGAAGCACATAATAAATTCAGAGTTGTTCTGAATCGGCCTTGTTGATTCTGGCGTTGATTCGCGGGTGTTCGCACTGTCCATACCACTGTTTGCTATATTTGCTATTAATAATATCGATCTTTGGTTGGTTATCGCTCACTCGTCGATTGCGTCGGGGCCTACAGGGTTGGCTGAGTTGCTTTGATTTACTGTCCCCCACTGAAAATCAGTTATATAACTGAGTGGGTAGACTCTAAATACAATTAATTAATTTATTTATTTATTTACTTACACTACATTAAATGGCGCAAGAGTTGGGGGAATGAAAGACAAGCATCGAAACCATTGCAACCCTTTTTTTTACTAAAATAGGATGAATAAAAATGTGCCCACACCTGTGTGCTAAAGACTCAACAGCTCTATTCACATAATGCCAGAAGCAAACATTCTCCATAACAGAAAAATATTAATCATTTCTTCTTTTGAAACCCTCTTCCCGTTTTGGAAGGTCCATGCAGTTTGGATCGGTTAACGACGACGTGAGAAACTAGGGCGCTTCAACCGGTTAGGTCAAATTGCGTCGCTTGTGATAATGAAAGTAATGGGTTTGATATTTAGATTGTTTTCTAAGTGTAAAAATAACAAAATAAAATGATGATGATGGCGAAAGTAATAGCAAAATAAAAGTAATGTATGTGAATGAAAATAAATAAATTAAACACATGTGTATGATGTGAATTAAACTTTGTTAAAAAGATTTCAATGGATAAGAAATTAAGAAAGTTTGTCGCCGTTATCATATGATTTTGTACGATGTACGTTGGTGTACGTGTACGTGCACGTTGTACGTGTACGTGTACGTGTACGTGTACGTGTACGTGTACGTGTACGTGCACGTTGTACGTGTACGTGCACGTTGTACGTGTACGTGTACGATTGTACGATTTTGTGACGTAACCTTTGCCCCTACCAAAACTATACAAGACACCTGTTTTGTAGGGAATTAAATGGGGAATTTTTTTGCCATTGAGATATTTTGTCTATCTCAAACAAATTTGGAGTTATTCGATAACAAACACTTTTTGGCCGCCATTTTCCAATATGGCGGCCGAAGCTCCAGTCCGATTGTAGGGGAGTTTTAGTATGTTGATAAGTATCCTTTAAGGAAGGTCTCTGCAAAAATTCAGCGACATCGCAATTTTTTCCTCCAAAAATTCTTATTTGACAGGATTAAATGGAAAAAAACGGATTTTCCAAAAATATTAAACAAAAAATTTTGCACTCCAAGTTTCAAATTTACAACCATTCCAAAACTAAGCAAAACTTTCCAAAGTTTTCACCAAAACCCTAAAAGCGGCCAAAGGAAAAATGACGACGTGAGAAACTAGGGTGCTTCAACCGGTTGGGTCATATTGCGCCGCCTGTGATATTGAGTTGAAATGAGTTTATAATGTGTTTGATGATTTAAAGCCCATGGGAAGACAACGTTTTAGCTACGAGAGGCATATTGAGACGCATGTGATATTGTATGGATAATAAATAAATTAGATTATTTGGATTAAGGACGCGTCAACCGTTAGGTCATAATGCACCACTCTAGCCTAGGGGATGTGGGAAGGAGGGGCCCATGCTGGTCAGAACCAGCCACGGGTAAGGGGAGGAAGAGGGGTTCCAAAATGTTATTGTTCGTAGTAAAAAAATTAAAAGATGGCACCTTTATTAATGATGATTTAGCCAAATAGGGTTAATGTTGATGTTGATGTTTATTAAGTTTAAGGGCGCGTCAACTGTTAGGTCATATTGCGCCTCCTGAGATAATGTAGCTGTTTATTAGTTATTTTATAACTATTTATATTCCAAATTGGGGGAACGTAAGGGGTGACGAGGGGAGACGCGGGGTGGACAGGCTTGTGCTGGTCAGAACCACAAACAAGCAAGGGGAGGGCATGGGATTAGGTGGCGGGGGCAAGGGGCCGGGGCGGAAGCTTGGCCAAGGTCGGGTCGGTGGGGCCTGTGCCATGTGACGAAATCAGTCAGGACTCAGGCAAAGGACAGAGAGAAAGGGAGGGTACGGGGAGGGCAGGGGTTGGTGGTTCCCCCACGTCGTGGTTGTCTTCGTCTGTGTCATCGTTCGTGTTGTCATTGTCGTCGTCGTCGGGGAGGTTGTCAAGGGGAAGGGAATGTTCCCCGACGACGACCGCCAAAGCTCGCCTCTAGATTCGGGGAGTAATATACTATCTCTCTTGCGAAAGTTCCTTTTTAGCTTCGAGGAGTAATATACTTCCCTCTTACTAGCTGATGTTTGCGAGGTGGACCTTTTCTCTTGAATCGCCTTTTACGATTAGCAGCAGCCATGCTCTGGGTCAATTCTACCCCGGACACAGACGGGGGTACTTGGATTAAAGGGATCGTTCACCTCTTATGTAAAGGTGTACCCAGACGTCTATTTACCTAAGTAGACTCCATTTACAACAAATTCTTTCTCGAAAATAATCATAATCACCATATATTAATTGTTAAATATGTAATGAAATTGAATACGTTTTCGCCACTTCGCTGTCCTGGCAACAACGCACGACACGGCTTTGGCTTCCGAGTCGAGTAGCCGGGTGACGTGGCTAACTGAGTTATCGTATTGGACATTTAAAGATGCTTGGCGAGGGGGGATATGACATGTAGTCAAGTGTGACATACTCGCTTCAAATTAGGTTGAAATAAAACGCATGCCATGTGTTATTCGGCTCAAGTGTTAAGTGTAGAGGTGTTTACCAAGTTATGTCGTTTTGACAATCGACTTGATAAGCGCACAGCGCACTTGCAGTATACACATTCAAAACACCGTACACCTAGCCGAAATATATATTTACTGCTGATGTCTGTACGTCATTTGTTCATCCTTTTGTAGAATTTGCTGTTGATGTGGATTTTTGAATCTTTGTTTGTGTTTGGAATGGTTCTTCTAATTAATCTATATACCATAAGATATATTATGAGTGGGGTGTGCCTGCATACTCGAACGATATAAACAAAAAGCGATAAGCTAATGGGACTAAGAAGGAAGAGAATAAACATTAAACACTGCCCAGAAACCTTACGCAGACCTCTTCACATCAGTTGGACACGTGCACTCGTTTCGATCAATCGTTCATGATGACATTGAGGAGTGGTGAAATAGGTGCAAAAAATAAGAATGTTTATTATACGTTACAGGGCAAGCGAATTCTATTCAGTAGTGTTCGTGTAGAGTTTGTACACAAAGTGTCAAAATGTCAACCGACAAAGAGTCAAATTGTTGCGACGAGAGTGACTTTATTAGTGAATTGCTTGAACGTGAGTCGGCGCAGTGTATAATAACTAAGCATATAGTAGTTTTGGGCAGATGATAGTTTTCAAAGATGTTCTCAATATTTTACGCCACGAAAAGCTTTGGAAAAAAACATCCATCAGTACAATATAGAGAAACATTGATGTCTGGCGTAATAAAGTAAGGATACCTCCTCATTGTTTATGTCTACAATTACGAACAGAAACTGATCTCACAGGCAACATAGATTTGTTATTCATTCTGTATACACAAGTGTGGTCATTAGGCGGCTTTAAATAATAAATATAAGGAGTATTCCATGACAAACTAAAATAAAATGCCGCTTGGGATAATGATACATTGTTAATCGGTTTTCGGATAGATGTAGTACATGCATAACGCGCTAGAGTTATTCGGAAGGTTCGCGGATCGATCCTCACCACTGGCAATCCTGACATTTACATGATTAAGGAAACTGCTGTTAGCCCATAGCGTTTGGAATTACTTTACTTTAATCATGAATTTCACTTATTGTGGCAGAATAATTGAATTTTTTAAATGCTATAACCAAATCGCTCTTATTTTTTTAAAGTGCAAGTAATTCTGTATCATGTGTGTGTGTGTGTGTTTGTGTGTGTGTAAGAATCGCTATCGCGTGTATTATGTTGTTGTATGGGCAATACTTATTCAACTCCACTATTAGGCCTACCTGTCATGATTGGCAACATATAACTTTACTAGGAAACGCTCAGTTGGACGCGTTGATAAGCGAGCACGTGTTTAAAAATTTACGACGTTCGCGTTTCCAGTATTATTTATTATTGCCAAGGTATTTGGGTAAACCCGTGTTTAAATCTTTACTTTAAAATCCACCGCCATCTAGAGGACCTTGACTCCTTGGGGAAACTATTTAAACTCTTTGTTGACAAATAATAGACTGCTTCCTCGAAAGTATTTTGATTACTTCTAGGTGGCAGTGCATTAGAAACTTCGCGCGTCTTTTCGTTGCCATGGCAACGTTACTTTTGTTATAATGTAATTTCCATCTACACTACTTATCGGATCAAAATAAAATTAACATATTCGTGACCGGACGGACATTCTAAATGATTTGGCCATCTCAGATTTTGTCGCCGTGAAGTTTGAAAAAAAAACTTTCGATTAACTTTAATGTAACTTTTTAACTTTTTGAACGATTTTGCCACAAAACTAATGGCATTCAATCGAGAACAAAGCTTGCGGATGGTGAAAATTTCAACTCGATCCGAGCCTCCGTTCGAACGTTATCGCGAGACATACAAAAAAAAAAAAAAAAAAAACAAACAAAACCAGTGACTATTTTTTCCGGCAGAGTCAAATGGAAACGCTCGTTCGCTCGCTTAATAAGAACGTGCCAATATAATATTTATTCCATTAAATTGACGACAACAACGTATGTGTTTGAAAAACAGGTGTTGGTTTAACTGTAACGTATTGTCAATCAGATGATCGCAGACCTTCCGCTTTGTTTTCAGTAGAACAGACTATCTCGACGGATAGGCCGGGACCTGCCTCGCGCGTTACTCGCCGCTAGTAGCTGTGCTGTGTTGCAACACCTCGTTAGCTTCGGGTAAGTGACGTCACTGACCCGAAGCGCGCCGATGAATTTAAAGACCCCTATTGACGTAGGTCTGGAAATAAACACAATGAACTTAATTTTTATGTTCGCACTTGGTTTTAAGAATAACTTGTTAAAGAGGTGAACGAGCCCTTTAAAACACGCTAGATTATTATTTAAATCCCGCTCGCCGCGAACATTACCTACCCCTGGCTACACTCGCGTCATGTGCTGAGGCTATGATACCGGGACGTTGAACGACGACGTGAGAAACCAGGGCGCTGCAACCGGTGAGGTCGTATCGCGGCGCCTTTGGTATTTATAGTTAGTATATTTAATTTGTTTGTTTGTTTCCCAAGTTTATAACACAATTGAAAATAGTAAAGACGATAGTGACAACTTATAACAATAGCCAAAACTATAGTTTATTGAAAAATATCTTGGATGCAATTTAATATTTTAGTTTAGTTTATTTGGATTGAGAATGCGTCAACCGTTAGGTCACAAGGCACCACTCTAGCCTAGGAGACATGGGGAGGAGGGGCCTACGTTGGTCAAAACCAGCCACGGGTAAGGGGAGGAAAGGGGGGTTCTCAGGTCGCGGTCGTCATCGTCTTTGTCATCGTTCGTTGATGTCATTCTCTTCATTGTCGTTGAGGGGTCTTTAAGGGAAGAGGAGGTGACCTCGACGATGATTGCCAGAGCTCGCCTCTAGGTTCGGGGAGTAAAATACAACCCTTCTTACAAGCTGATATTTGCGAGGTGGACTTTTTCTCTTGAATCGCCTTGTACGATTAGCCGAGCCATGCTCTGGGCCAATTCTACCCCGGGATGTGAAATTAATAAAACATTATGATCTCAATTATTTACAAAACAATCCCAGTCTTAGTATATTATTTCGCCTTTGAAAATACTCTAACGCGGAAGCCGCCGAAAAAATTTCAAACGTTTTGTTGAATGTTTAGACGAAATCAGCCTGTTTTTAGATTCAAAAAATCAAAAATACTCCAAACTTACCGACATGAAATGGTTATGCTAATTAATGTTTTTTACCGATATCTCCAAACATTTGAATCAACTTAATAAAAAAACTTCAAGGGTTAGGGAAGACTTTTGACCTCATAATTGATATTCTCAACGCAAAAAAAATATGGTTTAACGTCTTCAAACATGATATTGAATCTGGCAAGCTGCAATACTTTCCAAACTTAAAAAAACACTTGGAAAATGCAGAAATGTTTGAAAGATTTCAAAGGGATGCATTGATTCAACACTTCTGCACAATATTAACATTAGCCAACAAAATATGAAGGCAAGATTCACTTCCTTCCGAGAGATTGAAAAAGCTGTTTACTTCAAGAACCCTGATACGACTGACTTTCAAAATTGATGAATTAGAATAGAGATGGCAGATTTTCAAAGCAGTACCATTTGGAATCACAAGATTACTGAACTAAGAACAGTTTTAGAGGATATTGACGTAGCCGATCTAAAGAAACTAGAAGTGCAAAGTTCTGAAAATGTTGTTTTGAAAGCGTGGGAATCGAATCCAGACACATTTAGATGCATGAAAAGACCGGCAATGGCTTAAGTGACAATTTTGAATGTTTTCCTCGTCATGCATGTGAGCTACTGTTTTTAATAATAATAAATTATATTATGTCAAAAGTGATTTGGGAAATCAACTAATTGACGCGGTAAGTTCAGCGTGCGTCATCCTCAATACAACTCAATATGAACCAAGGAATGAGAAAACGGCAGAAGAAAAATAACAAAATACACATTAGTTGGAGTTTACATTGGGCATGCGGATTCGAGGTGAGCTTAGACTCTTATTTTTTGGGCACTTGTCACAAAATAGGTTTATCAACCGTGTCCTAGGGAATAAGGGGAGGAGGTGTCCATGCTGTCAGAACCAGCTACGGATAGGATTTTGTATTGTTTATTTGGATTAACGGCGAGTCAAGCGTTAGGTCATAATGCGCCACTCTAGTCTAGAGGATATGGGGAGGAGGCGCCCATACTGGTCAGAACCAGCCACGGAGCCACGGGTAGGGGAAGAAAGGGGAGATTCTCACGTCGTGGTAGTCATCGTCTTTAAAATTCTTCCCCGGGGATTGGTGGGACATGCATGTGATGGACAGAACCAGCATTTGATGCAGGGAGAGTGAGCTTGAAAACATCAAACCTCCAAACGAATAGAACTAATGTAGGTATTTGTGCGTTGACATCCATGAGTTACAAGAGAAAAGCAAAACACTTTCAAAGTATCCAAGTCTGACTTGCAGAATATTGTCGGCAGATGAAAAACCAACCAGTACAGACAATAAACCGATATCCAAATGCTACTCATCTGAAAGAACAGCTCGCCCTACAAACATTCTCCAAACTCGAGAGAACTTCTTCGTTCGTTATCAACACAAACTGTGATAAATCTTCTTTCCAAATTACAAAATGAAATGTAATTTAGTAGAGAGAAATCAAACACGACTTAGCAGGTGACAAGACAGACAAAAACTGGCGTCTGTTCCCAACAATGCCTTATCCACAGCCTTCTTAATAAAAACATTATTTTCCTACTCGGCTGCGGCGAATAACGCATTTGTGGTGCCCGTCTAAGAAAATAGTGCGCAATAGTTTTATTTGTATTAATTATAATTGTTTTCAACTTTTTAATATATTACCATAGTTAGTATTAGACAACTTATTCTAAAATGTCTGAGTGTTTATTAAAAGTATATTTCTTCTCCCATTAATGTTTATTTCCTCCACAATCCGGCTCCATGTGGCCCTGGTCTTGGCGTCGGAGCAAAGAGCTCAGATAAAAGAACCTCCGTGCCTAACATTATTATTGATCTACAGTGTTTGGTACTAACAGAGTCGATAAAGAAGTTTCAACGGAGAATCTTCGTTATCGACTCTGTTACTAGGCCCGCGTCGTGAACGGTATTTACAATCGCGTTGGTGGATGAGCGTGTTGTGTGTGTGTATACACAGCTCTCTTTTACCCTGTGCTTTTACTATATGCTTCTATGCCATTATTATGTGGAAACTAGTAGCAAACTATGTCAATCAGTAAAAATAAAATACGGTTGTTTCTTATTTTTGTTTAATTAAACATTATCGAAAGTTATCGTACTCAGGAGATGATACAGTAGGGTGTGCACACATTTCAAACTTTGCTCAAGTTACATATTTTATATCTTGGTTTGTCGTGCTCTACAAGGATTATGATATTTAGAAATTATTATTATGCTTCCGAATTTAAGAATTTTTTTGCATACATCGTTGATATGTATGATGAGCGTAGCGAGCGAAGCGAAGATTCCATTTCACTACACTGGAGAAAAAAATCCGGAATGTTTTTTTTTCTTTTTGTAACACTATTCCGGCTAAACCGATACTACGATTGCGATGAAATTTTATGGAGGCCTTCGAAATCTCTGAACTAAGAGCTGCCACGTTTTTGAGCGCAATCGAAAAAATTATTTCTCATGAAAATTGCAATTTTACGATTTTTTTTTCGATTTTTTTACAAAATTTCTTCGACTTTTAACACCTACAAGCTTTACCGATTGTAATGATTTTTTCACAGAACCTTAATTTTATGAATTGATCTATTCGTGTGAAATTTGAGCGTAATCATAAAATTATTTCTCCAGAAAATCTCAATTTTACGATTTTTTTTATTTTTCGGCTTATAACACCTACATGCTTTATACGATTATTATGATTTTTTCACAGAACCTTAATTTTTGAATTCATATATTTGTGTTATTTGTGCGCAATCGAATTATTATTTTCTTATGAAAATTTCAATTTTACTATTTTTTCCTTTGTTTAAATTACGATTAATTAAAAAAATTTAAGTTAATTTTTAATTTTATTTAATTTAATTTAAAAAAAAATCTTCAACAAAGTAATTATTTTTTCACCGAACAACAGAAAATCCGCATAACACATGGCAGCTCAATGCACCAATTACGCTCATCCAACAAACGCGACGGGACTAAAGCGTTTTCCTAGTGTTAGTAAAATAGACGTGAGAGACTAGGGCGCTTCAACCGGTTAAACGTCAAGGTCAAGATGAGAGGTCCTCGGCAAACTACCGCCAGAACTCGCCTCTAGTTTCAGGGAGTACTCCCTTAATTGCTAGCTGATGTTTGCGATAAGGACGTTTTCCTCGCAAGTTTACTATTCTTTATAGAATTTAATGGATTTTACCAAATGATGACCTGAACACATAATTATAGCTCAGATGCAATGTTGGTGCTTGACCACGGTCCCGTTGTCAATAAAGATCGCATTATTATCACTAAAACAGTGTCAGTTCTTCTATATTAATTAAACTGGACGACGACGTGAGAAACTAGGGCGTTTCAACCGGACAGGTCATGTAACGCCGCCCGACACAATATATGATTCATATTGTAACAAGTTTGTTGTTTAATTGATTTTATTTGGTCAGGTTTATAAAAGAAAGTAAAATGATAGAGATGATAGTGAAGATTTAAATTAAAAATTAAAATTATATAATGTGAATTAAATTTGCTTAAACAAATTACTTCGATTTGAGAAATGAGTGTAGTTTGTTGCTGTTATCATATGATTAGACGACGTGAGCGCAGCGAACGTAGTCTACAACGCAGGTCGAAAAAACGGCTCTCACTGTGAATGCTGTGACTCTGTCTGTCCAATGCCCTATAACGGCCAAACGGCCAAACACATAGAGCTGAAATTTTAAACATACATCCGTTACAAGTTGACTGAGAACTGCTATTAAAATGAGCAATAAAACGTTGCGATTAAAGCTCACAAGAAATAAAAAATATAAAAAATTTGAACCTAGATTGCAAATGTTTAAAATAACCATTAGTAAAATAGAACACAGCCTGTGAAAGTTTGCGATCAGTTGAACCAAGTGGATGTTATTATTTTGTTTTTGTCATGCATGGCTTCTGTCATTCTGTAAATGATGCTGGGCCATTGCTGGCTATCAAGGATACTATTATACACTTCGTTTGGGCTGGTGATGATCTACAAGAAACAGTGCGATAAAGTCAATCTTAAAGTAATATGACGTGTATTTAATTCACAAACTAGCCTACTTTATTTTAACCTATGCTATAGGAAGTCAGTAGTAGGGCACTTCAACCAGTAGGGTCATATTAAGCCGCTTGTGATATTATAAGTTACATTTTAGTTTATTTTGATTAAGGACTTGTCAACTGTTATGTTATAATGCACCACTCTATCCTAAGGGGATGTGGGGAGGAAAAGTCTCATGCATGGTATGAGGGGTTCCACGCGTCGCGGTCGTCATCGTCTTTGTCATCGTGCGTGGTGTCATGGTCGTCCTCGTTGGGGAGGTTCAAGGGGAGGGAGGTGTCCCCGACGACGACTGCCAGAGAGACGGAACTGAGGATGATAAGCACCAAACTAACGAAACTTTGCAACGAGTATCACGGAGCCAGTGGAAATCTCTACCGCGCCTCGGATATCATTCATAATAAAATGTTTTACGGATATGAAACACAGCTCTCAGGAAGCAACACCGGTCTTGTCTCAAGAAAAATGCGAAACTCTGTTATATTGGTTTCATCCAAGAACTTTGAGATATTTTGACAAGAGTAACATGGGAAATGTAATTACAATTGTCGCACGGCCGAATCATACGACGTGAGAAACTAGGGCGCTTCAACCGGATTGGTCATATTGCACCGACCGTGACTTTCTATGCAAAAGATTTTTGAGAGCTGTTTTGCTTGTTTTTTAATAGTTTTCTTAGTTTGTAAAAGAAAAGAAAATGATAAAGGTGATTTGATTTGATTAAAAAATAAATGTTTTCTATTGACTTTTTTTTATGACTCTGTGTCTATGCAGGGAGACATAATACGAAAGTAAAAATTGTAAAATAAATTGTCGCCGGAGGTTGGCGTTAGGAGCAGTAGAGTTTAGGAATGAATGTTGTTGTTTAGGAAGCCGCACTCACCTTAAAGTCACTTGTTGGTCAAGGCACAGCACAGCTCGGCTTGGTTGGTTCCGTTGTCTTGACTTTTCCACTAATAATAATTTTTAACTTATAAACACACGATGTGGTCTACACACCACTGTAGCTCGGCAGTGAATGGGGCGCCTGCCTAGGGCGAATGATTCGAACTTGAACAATGTCAGATGATTTAATGACGTAGTTGTCGGACTGGTTTGTACTACAGTTTATATTTGCAGTGCGGCGTAAGGATATGGAAGGGAGGGAAAATAGATTCAAAAATTCTAATCCTAAACATACCCCCCACCGAAACCAAAGTGAGGTTTCTAGCTCCAAAAAAAATAATGGAAGAAAGATAAGATTTCTAACCAAGGTAAGTCTATTTCGAAAATATAAAAGAAGAATAACAACGTCTCAAGGGCTGGGTTCACTCTACGGCTGGTAGTGGACATAGCTTCACTACCGGTCGAGTAACTGTTCCCTGAGATGTGCGAACGGTGGCGACTCGTACCACTTGGTCCGATCCAGGATGGACCTCGATTACTCTCCCCAGTTTCCATTTCAAAGGTGGAAGATTTCCCGTCATTGATGATGACGAGATCGTTAGGTTTCAAATTGGTTTGGACAAGGACCATTTCTGACGTTGTTGCAGAGTATGCAGATATTCTGTCTTCCATTGTTCCAAAATTGTTGGGACGCCTTCTGGATCAGTTGCCAACGAGACAGTCTATTCAATGGAATATCATCAACAATCTCTTCTGGAAGCGAAACTAGTGGAGCTCCGATAAGAAAATGACCCGGAGTCAGCGTATCGAACTCATTGGCATCCGGTGACAGATCAAACAAGGGCCTCGAATTTAGAATAGCTTCTATTTTGCTAAGCAAAGTTGTGAGCTCTTCGAACGTAAGAGCTTGTTCACCTACTACACGGCGCAAAGTGATACTTCATGAGCGTACTCCAGCCTCCCATAACCACCAAAGTGAGGCGCGGAAGGGGGGTTGAAGTGCCATAGGATGCCTCTAGCGGCAGTTGCGTCAGTGATCTGTTTTGATTCTTCATGCAGATATTTAGATATTCCCAGCAAATATCTATTGGCTCCGACAAAGTTAGTGCCGCAGTCCGAGTATATGGCAGTGCATAACCCACGTTTAGCGACAAATCGGTCCAGAGCAGCAAGAAAAGCAGGAGTTGATAAGTCAGAAACAACTTCTAAATGCACTGCCTTCGTTGCCATGCAAACAAAGAGACACATGTAGGCCTTGGATATCTTAGCATTCCTTCTCTTACTCTCTTTAATGCCAAATGGGCCAGCAAAATCAACTCTTACGGTCAAAAATGGACGTCCTTGTTCCACTCTCGAAGCTGGAAGATCTCCCATGAGAGGCTGGGAGTGGGAGGCCCTCATCTTGTGGCATATGACCACACTTTGATAGTCTTGAGCGAATAAACTCGGCGAGCTGCAAGTACCCAGAAGTGGCGTTGTAACACACTTTGCAAAGCTCGTGGTCCGATATGCAGGTATGAGCGATGGTAATGGTCGATTATGAGGTTTGTCAAATGGTTCTTCCACGGCAGCAGCAAGGGATGCCGGGATTTGTAGGGTAAAGATGCATTCCGCAGTCGACCTCCTACTCGAATCAAACCTGATGGATCGATGAAGGGATTTAATCGCTGCAAAGAAGGAGAGCACGGTAACTTCTTTGCTAACAACTGGAAATCTTTTCCGAAATGATCTTGCTGAACTTGTTTAATCCATAGTTGGGATGCTTTGCGTAGCTCGGTTAGCGGTCAATGTTCCGTGCAAACGGAACGTCACTGATGATTGTGCTTCCTTGCAAATCTTAAACACCAAACTGTAACCCGCTGTGGAGGTTAGTCAGAGTGGAGAATCTCTCCAAAACATCGGACGCAATGGGTGCATTCGTCGTTACCAACATGTTGAATGAAGTTTTGACTTCGGGAATGTCGCAAGGCTGTAGGCATGGGTACAGTTGCAATGGGCCATTCTTCTCGATGGGACGACAACTATATTGGACCCCTCAACACCCCCCACCATCACCACAAAGAAGGCGTGAGTAGCTGTTTTGGAGTTAGCCCTCTGCTGGCGCAATCAAAAAATGGGTTATGATGTTATTATTGTGATGTGTTGAAACATAATTCCATATTGACGGTTCGGTTGCCTCAAGAACGACACAGTTAGACACGAATGGTTTCAGTTAAATAGGGGCGTACGAAGCCACGCCAAGACTGTGGCCGAATCGCAGAAAGCATAGATACCGATACAATTAATCTTGAAGCTGAGTATGGACATGGCATACTGCAACAATTTTGAGAGGAGCACGGCTCCGCACATTCCAGGCGAGGAATTGAAAGAGTTTTCAATGGCGCTACCTTTGATTTTCCATTAGCAAGCTTACATTAGTGTTGAAATGAGAATCACATGTGTGAAGGTAGATCACTGCAGAGTAACCTTGTTCCGAGGCATCGCAGAATCCAACTAGGTTGGCCTTTACGTTCGTGGACGAAAATATGAAACGTTCGATTCTTAGTTTTGCTAATTCGTCGAGTTGGTTTGCAAACACCATCCACTGGTCGTGAATCGCTTGAGGTATAGGATCGTTCCAACCGAGCCCAAGAGACCACAATTTTTCAATAATGCATTTGGCAGTGAAGACTGCTGTTGTGACCCAACCCAGTGGATCATAGATGCGTGCGAGTACGGACAATAAGGCTCGTTTGGTGTGAACCTCATTTTTCATAGAAACGTTGTATGAAAATGCGTCCGCCTGTGCATCCTAGTGGATGCCTAGAATTTTCACAACTAAATCGTCAGGACAAGTCAATGAAAGATAAACCTCCCTGTCTATCAGTAGGACATCATCAAGAATTTCCGGGCAGTTGCTGCTCCATTTCCGCAGTTGGAAACCGCCTGGCTTGAGGAGATCAATAAGTTGATTTTTAAGGAAGAGCGCCTCTTCAATTGAATCTGCTCCAGACAATAAATCATCAACATAGATGTCCTCTTGAAGGATCTTTGCTGCATCCGGATACTTTGCACCTTCATCTCGAGCTAGCTGATGAAGTGTTCTTATAGCCAACCAAGGGGCAGATGAGGACTCCGTAGTAAACGGTTTTCAATTCGAAACGCTGCATGAGGGAGTCAGATGAACTCCTCCATAAAATAGTTGGAACAGCCTGTGCTCTGGTAAAACAAAGATTTGCCGATACATCTTGCAAATGTCAGCCGAGAATACAAACCGGGTGCATTCGGAATTTGAGAATAACATCTGTTATATCGGCTTGAAGCTTTGGTCCTGTATGGAGGATATCGTTGAGCGATCTGTTGCATGAAGCTTTAGCAGATGCGTCAAATACAACACGTAGCTTAGTGGTAGAACTTGACAACTTGAGAACGGGATGATGAGGAATAACAAACTGCGACGAATTAGAAGAAGAGGACACCTCTTCCATGTGTCCCAGATCTTCATACTCCCGCATGAACTCTGCATAAGGTTTCTGAAGTTCAGGTTGTCGAGTAAGACGACGTTCAAGTTGCTGGAAGCGAGAAAGTGCACGTGGATAGGAATCGCCTAGTGTAGGTGCATCTTCTTTAAACGGCAAGGGAACCACATACCGCCCAGTGTTATCACGATAAGTACATTTAGTAAACAACTCTTCACAAAAATGTCAGCAGGGTCAACGGCTATCTTGGCTTGTGGAGGTTCTTCAACTTCCCACAACCTCCTCATGTTGAACTCAAGTGAAGAATCAACTGAGGCTAGCAAAGTGGTGACAGTGGAAGGCGATCTCGATGGAGAGTCCATCCTACCCATGATGACCCAGCCGTAAATACTAAGAAGGGACTGAAGGATACCCACTAACCTTGGCACCAATGAAAACCTCCAGATATAAGTCGCACCCAAGAAGAAAATCAATAGGTCCGGGAAGATCGAATTGTGGATCAGCCAAAATTAAATGTTTAAATTGGGCGCAGGAAGAAAGAGGAACGTGAATAACAGGCATGTTCGAGGTAATGGTAGACAAAACGATAGCATCTGTCATCAACCTAGGATGATCCGAATCTCTAGGCTTGATTGTACAACTGACAACTCCCGTGGTTTGGACACATGTCTGACTTAGACCAGCAATGTTACTAGTGTGAGCGAGAAACAGGCAGCCAAGACGATTAGCACAACTTGAGGTGATGAACGACGACTGAGCTCCTGAATCAATTAGAACTCTTACCGGTTGGTAAGAACCAAAATTGTCCTTGCAGTGAACAACAGCTGTACCTAACAACACAGGGGTGGAGGCTACCGGAGTGGCGAGGGCATGGCACGATGTACTCGTCGAGGTTGATGACCTCCCTGTGTCAGAAACTTGAAGGTGATACAACATTTGGGTCATGTTGTGTTTGGCTACTAGAATGCAGTAGCGTGTTATGACGATAGTTGGCATTGTAAACACGACGTGTTTGAAGGACATTGCGTTATCATGTGCGTGTTTTTTAAGCAATTGAAACATTAAACGTAAAGATCGCACTCGATCGTTGGCGTCTGACTAGGATTCAAGAGCTAAAAACTCAGGACATTATAGATAGAATGTTGTTGCTTGCAGCACGGGCAAGATTTGGTAGTGGTTGTTGAACAGCCGCCACGAATGAACGACCATGAACAACTTTATTATCAAATGAATGTGATGGCGGCTAGATTGTGTAGGCTTCACAGAGGGAGACTTATAGGAAGTCTTGTCAATGTTAGATAGTTCAAGGACTTTAACATGACCTTGAATAAACTTCATCAAAACTGTCATAACTTGGTATGTCCGTCAATTGCAATTGCATCTCAAACAGCTTCCGAGTTGGTCGGTCCAAGTTGTGGTAATGCTATGTATAATAATACAAGTCACCTAAGTCAAGAATGTTTAGGTGACGAAGGGCTACGACGCACTCTTGAAAAGTTTCTAGAAATGAGTTTAGTCCCGATAAAGACTCAGACGTGAGTGCTTTAACTCAAACATTTTGTCTAGATATTTAGTGCAAGGACTCGTTTGTTGTGGTATTTCTTATTAGAGCTTGCCAAACAATTACGTAATTAGGCATCTGTAATAGGCAGATCAATACAATGCTTGTAGCCGGTCCGCTTACTAACGTGATAAGGTATTGAAATCGCTCTATGTTCGTAAGTGACCATTGTCATGGATTAAGCAGCGATAAGTATCGTAAAATGACACCCAATGTTGATAGCTGCCATCAAACGTAGGAATATTTATTTTGGTTAACGAGGGTGTGCCTGCATCCCTAGCTGATGTTGCAGTTTCCGTAGTCTTAAGTGACTCTGCAAATGCCTTTACCTCATAATAAATATTGTCGAATGATCTAAGACTTTCGAGTCGACAACAGCTCAGAATCAAGAAGTAATTGAGTTTCAACGATTTCTGCGTGGATTTTGGTGAATTCTTCGGAAATGTTATCGATGTGTTCAAATCTCACTTTGAAGGTTGTTACTTTGGCTGCGTTTTCCTGGTATTCCTTAGTTAGGTCAAAGAGCGTTTGGAAGCTTACGGAATTCTCGTTGTTTACGTACATCGAGACTGGCTAATTTATTTTCAGTTAGTTTTGAGTGCTTTCTCGGCCATAGTTAAAAGTGACAGGACAACTTACGTAGGACATAAATACAAAACAAAAGCGATAGCCCTGGCGCTAGATCGCCTATCAAAAAGAGTTGGAATAGAATCAAGACAAAAAAATAAACAAACCTAAATCAAAATGCTAGACTAAACGAACCTGATCGGGCCTACGAGGACCAGAACTCATTTCTATGCAGGGAGACAAATACGAAAGTAAAAATTGTAAAATAAATTGTCGCCGGAGGTTGGCGTTAGGAGCAAGTAGAGTTTAGGAATGAATGTTGTTAGTTTAGGAAGCCGCACTCACCTTAAAGTCACTTGTTGGTCAAGGCACAGCACAGCTCGGCTTGGTTGGTTTCCGTTGTCTTGACTTTTCCACTAATAATAATTTTTAACTTATAAACACACGATGTGGTCTACACACCACTGTAGCTCGGCAGTGAATGGGGCGCCTGCCTAGGGCGAATGATTCGAACTTGAACAATGTCAGATGATTTAATGACGTAGTTGTCGGACTGGTTTGTACTACAGTTTATATTTGCAGTGCGGCGTAAGGATATTGAAGGAGGGAAATAGATTCAAAAATTCTAATCCTAAACATTTGAATGAGGATTAGAAGTTTTTCACCGTTGTGATAAATGATAGAAGTTCTTCATATGGTTGGGACGGATCAAGTTTCGTGCGCAAAGCTTCATATATTGTACATTCGGATTTAAGTATCAATCCGTTTCTCGATTTACGTCAGACATTTTTTTTAAATGTTTTAGTGAATCAAGAGTGAATTGACAGAACACAATATTTCGTCGTTAAAGTCTACCCAATCAGTTACTTAACTGATTTTTTGAAAAAGATATTTGTTTACACTTTTAAAGCTAACCAAACCAACCCCGTCGACGCTGCCACCACTGACGAGCGAGCATTGTGAAAGTACAAAACGGTATTTTAAACAGGAAACTCCGACCCAAATTGTTGGACACGATTCCAACCGTGGGCGACTCCTGGATCAACAAAGATAATAACAGAGATAACCAAGCCAATCCCCCCCCCCCCCCCCCCCCCCCCCCCACTATATCACAAAAACGGTTTCATGGTATTGTAAAAGCTCCAAAATCTGCCCCTCCCCCTACCCCCTCCATCAAACAACTTATTAATGAAACTTACCTTTTGAAGTCAATCGATCATTGTCAAGTCCATTTCCATAGCACATTACATTCCCAACCAGTCTATAATGCCGTCCGCGGTGGCACATGTGATTAGGGCGCTGGTCTCAAGCGTATGGCACTACGAGGACGTGGGTTCGTATCCCGCATACACATTATGATGTTTTAGTAACCGTCCTCCATCGTCATCTATCACCACTCATCGTCCCGAATAGCCTTAGTGCATTAATATGAGAGGTAATTATGCCGTTTACAGTTTTCTGAGAAAAACTGCATAAAACTTCCTCACCTTTTCACAATATGTGTATTTTAAATTCATTTCAGCTACCGCAATACGATCTTTTTACTGTAACTAATGTTTTCGTCTTTTACCAGTGGGAATTGTGCTGTCGTATGCTAGAGTGTTGGTTTGGAAAGCGCTATCTCCTCCGCTGCGTAAAAAGTATTTTTGTTTAAGGTGGATCCATGGACCCAATTTAAATTTCCTAAATATTAGTTTAACGAAACATAGGACATAGTTTATCAATTATGATCATCTGACATTGCCAAACTTTTTTGTATTTATTTTTCGGTTGAGCGGTACGCCCAATATAGACGATTATAGTGAAATTTTTGACGTATACACGGCACAGCTTTCTGCTCATAATTTTTGTGTTAGAAGGCTAACTTTTGTTTCTATTTGTAACACATACTCCTGGCTATAAACTCTATAGTTGCAATTTGTTTCCCGTTTATATCTTTCACGATACGATTTTTTATTTTTGCCGGTACAAAGTTAGTGTTTTTACCGGCGGAAGTAAAAAAATCGTACCGTGCAAGATATTAACAAGAAACAAATTCCAACATATACAGTTTATAGCCAGGAGTATGTGTTACAAAAAGAAACAAAAATTAGCCTTCTAACACAAAAATTATGAGCAGAAAGCTGTGCCGTGTAAACGTCAAAAATTTCACGATAATCGTCTATATTGGGCGTACCGCTCAACCGAAAAATAAATCAAAAATAGTTTTGGCAATGTCAGATGATCATAATTGATAAACTATGTCCGATGTTTCGTTAAACTAATATTTAGGAAAATTTTAATTGGGTCCATGGATCCCCCTTGTTAAAAAAGGTATTTTGTTTAAAATAGCGACTTTAAAGTTTTTTTTGTAACTAAAACGGCAACAAACGATGACGACCCCACCAAGCAGAGTAATAGCACGCCGTGTTCACGTAAAAAATAGTTTTTCACTATCCCGAGTTACAAAAACAAACCTTCAAAACCTTTAACGTCCCTATTTTAAACAAAAATAACTTTTTTAACCTTTAAAGTCGCTATTTTAAACAAAAATACTTTTTTACGCTGCGTGCGCAGCGGTAGAGACATACTGGAGACAAATCGGAGGAGATAGCGCTTTCCCAACCAACATGGCGGTCTACGTACAGTACAGCACAATTTACACTGGTAAAAAGACGAAAAACATTATAGTAACAGTGAAAAGATCGAAATGCGGTACTTGAAAATGAATTAGGGACTATCAATTACACATACTATGAAAAGTTGGAAACTTTTTATGAAGTTTTTCTCGGAAAACTGTAAAACGGCATAATTACCATATGAGACTTTAAGAAACAGAAATAATCAATGTATAAACCATCACTATAACCCTAGCTTCACATACAACGACAAACTCACACGATATAACACTAAAAACTGTCGCGCCTCGCGATAACCCTAGCTGCACGCATACTAACATAGCACAGTCCAGTAAGCAACATAGCAATGTCGTATTATTCAGTATATCGTCCCGATAAAACTTGTTACACGCACGCTACTACAATAGCACACTGTCTATCACTTATCGTCGCACTAGACCTAGCTGCACGAACACTATGAACATAACACACGGTATAACACTAGACTTCGTCGCGCTAGCTCTAGCTGCGACCTCCCTCGCCCGTGGAAGGTTCGTTACTGACTCTACGAAGCCTATACTTGTCAGATTGCCGGTGCATCAGTGAGTCATGTGCTGCACTCTGCCCGGTAGAATGCACACTGCACAGGCGGATGCGATACTCTCACTAGCAGTGGCGTACACCCAAGTGATCGGGGGGTTCGAATCTCATGACACGCACACAGTGGCGTAAACGCAGGAAATATAATATCAAAAGGGCAAAGGGGGGCATGACCTTTACAATTGTGCTGCAGGTAATTTTATTTTTAATACGAATCTTTAAAGTGGTTTTTATCCCCGTCTGGGCCAAGGGTAGAATTGGCCCAGAGCATGGTTCTGTTAATCGTAAAAGGCGATTCAAGAGAAAAGGTCCACCTCGCAAATATCAGCTAGTAAGAAGGGTAGGATTTTACTCCCCGAAAATAGAGGCGAGCTTTGGCAATCGTCGTCGGGAACCTTGCCCCCTTCCCTTAAAGGGGCTATTAACTCAAAAAAATATTTTTCACCACATGATCTAAAGCACAACACTACATCAAAATGACAGTTTAAAAAATGATATCTTTTAATTGTCATTTTACACGAATTTATCAATTTTTTTATCCACTAATTTGCGAAAATTGATGTTTTGGGAAATTTCTTAAATTGTCTTTAACCTTCTGATGCTAATTTTCCAGAGGAATGATTTATGGATAAATAATGCGAGGTTTATCAACTTAATACTGTGTTATTCAAAAGCACAAAATGAAACACACGTATGGAAAAACACCATGGTAAAAATCAGCTTTTCAACACTACCTATAGTGGGGTCTATAAGCCTAACAATCGTGCAAATCGTGAAGAAAGCATGAAAATTTGCGAATTTACTAATATGACCACAAGGAATCCAAAAATCGATGGCCCCAAGTTGAGTTCCTGTAACTTTCATATTAATTGAATTAATAAAATTAATTGATTAATTAACCAACAAAAAAATTTTAAAGGAGACAAAACAGTCGACATTGGTATCAAATGAAAGCTTATTTTACGGAGAATGAATAAATGAAAAAATATTTAAAAATTAATTAATTAATTATCTAATTAATAAAATTTTAGTAATATTTTACCACTTTCGATTTATGTATAATTATGTACACCTAAAATTCTACCGATTGTCATACAATTTCACTCCTTTACTAACATAATGCCAATAAATCCAAATTTTGATGGCCCCAAACAAAATTCCTTCAAATCCCAGATAAATGGATTAATGAAATTAATAATTAGATTAATAC
The DNA here is from genome assembly GCA_024449915.1 of Sweltsa coloradensis. Classification (NCBI taxonomy): domain Eukaryota; kingdom Metazoa; phylum Arthropoda; class Insecta; order Plecoptera; family Chloroperlidae; genus Sweltsa; species Sweltsa coloradensis. Next base: position 475,032 of record JAMZAV010002749.1, read on the forward strand.
CAGTTAAATGTTTGACATTCACAAACCACAGTCAACTGATGTATCAAATAATACAAAACAAGCAAAAGAAAAAAGAAAAGTGATGGCTTCAAGGTCGGGTTTCTTATCACTTTCCCATTAATTCAATTAATTCAATTAACGGCATATTAATCACAAAAATTACAAAAAATTAATGTACAAAATAAACACAGCATAGTCGACTTGGGTATCAAATGAAAGCTTATTTCACGAGTAAATAATATGTGAATTTTTTTTTTCATTTATTAATTAATCATCCAATTAATTACATTTTAGTAAAATTATACCACTTTTGACTTTTGTATAATTATGTATTCCAAAAACTTTACCGATTGTCATAAAATTTCACCACTTTAATAACAATAATGCCAAATTAATCCAAATTTTGATGGCCCCAAACGAAATTCCTGCAACTTTTAGATTAATGGATTAATGAAGTTGAGAATGAGCTAGATTCCCTTAAATTGCCTTAACATTCAATTATGCGCTACGATTGACAATTGTAGTATTAAAAACAATATGATCACAATAAACCTAAATAATGATGGGTCCAAACTGAATTCCACTTAATTATTATTAATTGAATTAATGGAATTAATTATATTTATTTCAATCATATGTGTAAATGATCACAACATAGTCGACTTGGGTACCAAATGAAAGCTTTTTTTATGAATAATTAAAATATGAAAAATATATTTAGTTAATTAATTAATGATCTTATTAATTACAATATAGTTAAAATATACTTTGGTTATGTATAGGTATCAAAAACTCTACCGATTGTCATAAAATCTTACCACTTTACTTACACGATGTCAATAAAATAAAATAAAATAATTATAGCACCAAACGAAATTCTTGTAACGTACATTTTATTAAATAAATGAAATTAAGAATTAGCTAGTTCACGTGCCACAGTCAACTGGTGTAATAAATAATAGCCAATTGTATGGTAATTAAGAAAGTGTAATTAAAGGATAGCATATAAATAAACATATGCCTTAATAAAATTCTGTCAATGTACAATTGGCTATTATTTAATACACCAGTTGACTGTGGCACGTGAACTAGCGAATACTTAATTTTAGTTATTTAATAAAATGTAAGTTACAAGAATTTCGTTTAGTGCTATAATTATTTGATTTTATTTATTGACATCGTGTAATTTAACTGGTAAGAATTTTATGACAATCGGTAGAGTTTTTGATACCTATACATAACCAAAGTAGTAAAATTTTACTTGATTGTAATTAATTAGATGATTAATTAAATTATAAGATGATTAAACTAAATATATTTTGTCACATTTTAATTATTCATAAAAAAGCTTTCATTTGGTACCCAAGTCGACTATGTTGTGATCATTTACACATTTGATTGAAATAATATAATTAATTCCATTAATTCAATTAACAATAACTAAGTGGAATTCAGTTTGGACCCATCATTATTTAGGGTTTATTGTGATCATATTGTTTTTAATACTACAATTGTCAATCGTAGCGCATAATTGAATGTTAAGACAATTTCAAGGGAATCTAGCTCATTCTCAATTTTATTAATCCATTAATCTGGGAGTTGTAGGAATTTCGTTTGGGGCCATCAAAATTTGGATAATTTGGCATTATGTTATTAAAGTGGTGAAATTTATGACAATCGGTAAAGTTTTTGGAATACATAACTATACAAAAGTCAAAAGTGGTATTATTTACTAAAATGTATTAATTGGATGATTAATTAATAAATGAAAAATTTTTTTCACATATTATTTACTCGTGAAATAAGCTTTCATTTGATACCCAAGTCGACTATGCTGTGTTCATTTTGTATTAATTTTGTAATTTTTGTGATTAATATCCGTTAATTGAATTAATTGAATTAATGGGAAAGTGATAAGAACCCGACCTTGGGGCCATAACTTTTCTTTTTTATTTTGCTTGTTTTGTTATTATTTGATACATCAGTTGACTGTGGTTTGTGAATGTCAAACATTTAACTGGTATTAATCTAATTATTAATTTCATTATTCCATTAATCTAGGAGTTAAACGAATTTTGTTTAACGCCATCAAAATTTGGATTATTGGCATTATGTTAGTAAAGGAATGAAATTGTATGACAATCGGTAGAATTTTAGGTGTACATAATTATACATAAATCGAAAGTGCTAAAATATTACTAAAATTCAATTAATTAGATCATTAATTAATTATTTTTTAAATATTTTTTCATTTATTCATTCTCCGTAAAAATAAGCTTTCATGATACCAATGTCGACTGTGTTGTCTCCTTTAAAATATTTTTGTTGGTTAATTAATCAATTAATTTTATTAATTCAATTAATAAGAAAGTTACAGGAACTCAACTTGGGGCCATCGATTTTTGAATTCCTTGTGGTCATATTAGTAAATTCACAAATTTCCATGCTTTCTCCACGATTTGCACGATTGTTATATATATTGGAGCTTATAGACCCCACTACTATTAGAATGTTCATAAGAAAAACACACTTTAAAATAAAGCCAAACAACTTAGATAGATCGTGGTCAAACACCTTCTTCTTTTTTGGTTTACATAGATACTAGAGCTTAGTACCAATCTAAAATGCCCATTTTTTACATCGTGTCTTGAAACTGTCCCCAAAATACCCTCAAACAGGTAAATATATGCATTCCAAAATCACACCCCATCTTGGTAATCAGCATTTTTTGACCGAACTACTTGCCCAAATCACAAAACAAAATATGGAGAATTTACATAAAAGCTGTTAAGAACGTCAATGATGGCCAATATTTTTTTGGATCAAAATCCCGAAGGTCACGGTGCATAAAAATCGTCCCCATGTTATTTCTTATGGGAGATTTTTTGCCGATGGGTTGATTATTTTGGATTGACGCGTCAACCGTTAGGTCATAATGCACCACTCTAGCCTTAGGGGGGGGGAGAAGGGGTCTATGCTGGTCAGAACCAGCCACGGGTAAAGGGGAGGAAGGGGGGTTTCTCACGTCGCGGTAGTCATCGTATTTGTCATCATTTGTTGTGTCATTGTCATCGTCGCCGGGGGGTCGTCAAGGGAAGGGGGCAAGGTCCCCGTCGACGATTGCCAGAGCTCGCCTCTAGTTTCGGGAAGTAAGATAATCTGCTCTTTCTTGCTGATGTTTGCGAGGTGGACTTTTTCTCTTGAATCTCCTTTTACAATTAGCAGAGCCATGCTCTGGGCCAATTCTATCCCGGCCCAGATGGGGAACCTAGCCCGAAGTATGTAATGTTTGACAATTTTTTAGGAGGTCATGGTGGCCCCAATAATTTTTCTGTTCATTGCTAATTTCATAACAAGTTAATAAGCCTGAATGAAATGTATTTTTTGATTTTAGCGGTTTAATACCCCTTTAACGACCCCTCGACGACGATGACGGCATTAACTCCACGAACGATGACGAAGACAATGACGACCGCAACGTGAGAACCCCCTTTCTTCCCCTTATCCGTGGCGTGTTCTGACCAGCATGCCCCCCCCCCCCTAGGTTATAGTGGTGCATTATGACCTTACGGTTGACGCGTCCTTAATCTAATTTTTTTTTAAGTGCTATTTTACGTTTTATAGGAGAAGTTCTGGTGATTTGCAAAATGGGAAATGATTTTTTTTTTTAATTTCAGGTTTATGGGCGCGTCAACTGTAAGGTCATATTGCGCCTCCTCTGATAATGTAGTTTATAAGTCAGTTTTTAAATACATATTTTCCAATGGGTAGGAACGTAAGGGGTGACGTGAGGAGACGCGGGAAGGACAGACTTGTGCTGGTGAGAACTAGCCACAAGCAAGGGGAGGGCATAAGTGAAGGAAGCCGGGGCGGAATCAGGCCGGGCTCAGGCAAAGGACAGTGGGCAAGGGAGTTATATGGGGAGAGCGGGGGTTTGTGGTTCCCCCACGTCGTGGTCTGTGTCATCGTGTGCGCCATCTCTACCAGGTAGAGGTCGGTGACGCGACCGGTGCCACGACCGTGGGGTCAAGTTTATTAATGCGGTAACAGACGACGGGAGAAACTAGGGCGCTTCAACTGGTTAGGTCATATTGCGCCGCCTGTGAGATTAATAGTTAATCAAATCTGTTTATGGTGTGTTTAATGATTATATTGTTTTCTTAGTTTAAAAGATTACTAAAAGAGTTGATCCGAAGGAAATGAATGGAGAGTTAATAAACATAAAAGGCCCAAGCCCAACCCACTACATCGATTGCAACCCCTTCCCCCTCCGCCCACTTAATCTGTCCGTGGCCCACTCTCTGAAATGCACCTCATAAGTAACCCCCCCCCCCCCCAACTAAAGCGATTATCTGATATTGGGAACTTCTCTGTATTCAACACGCGGAGCAGGCGGACAAAGTGCTCACAAAGCAACATCTACCACCTCAGCAGAAGTCAAAGAGTTCTTTAGTAGAATCTCAAGAGGTAATTTATTATAATATAGGTCGGGTCAAGTCGGTTATCTCCGGCAGACCCGCCTTCCGAAAGAGAACAGGTCTCAATGGGGATAATCGGATTGTGGTCGAGTCTAGAGAAGAGGGAGAAACTGGGGGATATAGGGGATGCACAGGGGATGAACGTGCACACGACAAGAAACTCAAGTACTCTCACAAGTTCTTAATTTTGACGAAATGTTGGATTGCGTTAATGATATAGAACTCTTTTATTTAAAAGAATAAGTCTGACATTATTTTGAAAAACATGACTTACTGCTTTGTTGCAAGTCGTCAGATGTCGATACCGTTAGTGTGGGATACGACGTGAGGAACAAGGGCGCTTCAACCGGGTAGGTCATATGGTTCCGCCTGTAATATTGAAAGTTAGTGAAATGAATTTGTTGTGTGTTTGATCATTATATTCTCTCAATTAATAAAATATTGAAAATAATTTAGATGAACCCGATAGAAAAAGAAATGTATTTATTGGAATAAATTAAAAATAAGTGTCATGATGTGATAAAATTTGTCTTTTATTTTAAAAAAAATTGGATTTAGGGCAAGTCAACCGTTAGGTCTGTATTTATAATGATACAAGAGTTATCTTGCAAAGACTCATGTACAGAAACTCACAGACTTTAATTAACAAATTCCATTTATTACGTTAACTTCTACACAAACACATACATTTCCAAAACAACTCATCTCCTGCTTTAACATTCTTACAACTAACAAACACCCCTAGCAACCACTGCCACATAGATAGATGATCACTCCCAAACCTGGTGTATGGCACAGCCATCTAGGTGGGGGAACCTCATTGCAGCCCCCCACTTAAGAGAGTGAAGCAAAACTTCAATGTTTTAAGTACAAGCAAAGGGAAAGAAATACTTAAACAAACTAGAAGACAAAACAAAGGCTCTCTCTCTTCAAATTGAACTTGTGTCTGGCGTATAAGAACTAGTGCCAAACCGTCAGTGCATGATGTCCAGTTGACTTAAACGGTACGTTACCGCAATAAGAAATGGCTTTGCCGAGTCACCATCACTTTCCGTGTCGTCAGATATTCCCCACTTGACTCTTCCTTCTTGTACATAATCTACTATCTTTTTTCTTCCTCTCTTCTTCTTTGTCGGGTTATCTTGTCCGTCTTCTTCTTTATTTCTTCCTCTCTTCTTCTTTGTTGAGGTGTACTTCTGTTTCGACCTCTTGAGTCCATCCAAGTCATCATTATTAGAAAATAACTGTTCAGCTGTGTTTGTTTTGATACTGGTGAAAGGCATTATAAAGCTAACACCATTTTGTGCCAAAGACACATTAAAGTCATCATAGTTAATTAGAGCTTTGTTGTCAAACAACCAATCCGCCCCAAAAATAGCTTGCTTGTTTAGTCTTGGTACGACAAAGCAAGGTACATCTCTTACCCAACAACCAATCTTTACTGGCATGAGTACTTGTTTAGAAACAACATTTGAACATGAACCTTTTGCCCAGTTTATGCGAATTGTTGGCATTGGCAGTGTGGGAGGATTTTCACTCCCCGAGTCAATCAATATCATTGCCTCAACATTGGTTTGAAACAAACCCATGCTTTCGGGTGCTTGTCGTGTCTTGATGTCCTGCAACTCTTCATCAGAAAGGAGATCGCTGGCATCGTCTCTGCTAATATGGCGGATGCCTGTAGTGACGAGTGTAGAATTTCCTGCATCAACCTCGTATGTTGCATCCATAGTTGGTTCGGGCGCACAATCCATGTCGAATGAATGCAACTGACAATTTCGATCTACGGATCTACCGACTTCCCTTGGGCGAGTTTTACCTCCGAAACTATCACGCTGGTTGTTGTCCGCTCGCCACTGGTGATTATTGTTACGTGTATATGGAGCGTGGAGTTGTTTTTCAAATCCACTGTTCCCTGGATTAGTGCCTGTGCCTACCGAAGGTTGACGCCAATATTGTTTTTTTAATCCACCGTTCCCTTGTCTGTGTCCCTTGTCATATGTCGAGGACCTATCACCGTCACCATTGACTGTTGGTCTGCGGTTGCTAGTACACATACATTTCCAAAACAACCTTCATCTCCTGCATTCACATTCTAACAACTAACAATCACCCCTAGCAACCACTGCCACATAGATGATCACTCCCACATCTGGTGTATGGAACAGACATCTAGGTGGGGGAACCTCATTGCAGGTCATTATGCGACACTCTATCCAAGGGGATAAGGGGTGATAAGGGGTTAAGGGGTTTCACGTCTCGGTCGTCATTGTCCTTGTCATAGTTTGTTTCGTCATGCTCGTTATCGTCCAAGAGGTTGTCACAAGAAGGGGAGGGGTCTTTGTCAACGACAGCCAGAGCTCGCCTCTAGTTTCAGGGAGTACTCTCCTAATTGCGAGCGTATGTTTGCGAGATGTAATATTTATCTATTTCCTCGCAATCAACGATTAGTAGAGCCAAGCTCTGGCCAAATTCTGCCACGGGGACACTGTATGGTTATAAATTGAGTGTGTTGAGGATAAGATTTTAATTTTGTTTTCAAAGTTTATAAAAGAAAAAAAATTATCAATACAGTAGTGACAACAATAGTTTTTTTAATTGTTTTTATGGAAGATATATTTGGCAAAAATTGTACACTGTTGAAGAGGAATTAAGCTAAAGTCTGTCGCCGTTGTCACGTCGCGGTCTTCGTCTTTGTCATCAATCTTGTTGTCATTGTTGTAGTCGTCGGGTAGGTCGTCATGGGAATGGGAAGAGGCCACCGACAACGAATGCCAGAGCTTGCCTCTAGTTTTGGAAAGTGATATTATATTCCCCTACGTACTAGCTAATGTTTGCGAGATGGACTTTGTTTCTTTCCTCGCCTTTAATGCAGAGCCATGCTCTGAGCTTAAATCTCCAAAACTCCAATTTTCGCCAATTTCTGGATCAATTTTTTTTTTAAATCGTAGTAAATCACAGTTACAAGATTTTTTTTAAAATGGTCATTTAAGTGAAGTATTGTGCTATAGATCACGTGGTAAAAAATCATTTTTGGGGTTTTTAGCCCCTTTAAGGAAAGGAGGAGAGCTACCCGACGACGACCGCAAGAGCTCGCCTCTAGTTTCGGGGTGTAATCGTTAATTTATAAGCCGATATTTGCGATATGGACCTTGTCTCTCTCATCGCATTTTAAGATTAGCAGAGCCATGCTTGGGCTTTATTTTCTTAGGGTATATTGTAGATGAAAGTTATCTAACAGAGTTTAGCTTGAAGGTGTGGTGCGAGTTGCGGTTTGTTTTGTTGGTGATAAATAGAAACGAAATCAAGTATCGCTGAAGCGGGTTCTGTCTTCAGATGGTTTCATCATGACAATGTTAAAAACACCAGAAATGGAGATTTCCTTATTTTAAAATATTTCATTAATGTATATTAAAAGGGCTTCAATTCGTTCTATAAATAAGGGGATATCCCCAGCATGGGCTATGTAGATAGTGAAACTAATCAGTTAGTATTGAGGAAGTGGTCATAACCCCCCTGTGCATTCAAATGTTTCTCGATGCAGAGTTCCTGAATGGTCTCGCTCGTTGTTACTTGAAGGTGACCTTGAATATATTGCCGCTCTGCCAGTTTCACATTACTTCTTGAATCTTGTTCTAGCACAACATCAAACATGACACAGCAAAGTACACACATATGACCCTGAAAACCATCTCGGGTCGGGTTCATCTTTACACTCATTGACGACGTGAGAAACTAGGGCGCTTCAACCGAATAGGTCATATTGCCAATGCTGTCAATACGACTTTAGAATAGCCTGTCTTTTGTCCCATCACAACGACCTTTCTGAATACATGCTGTAGACCGATTCTGCAGAGATTCTAACTTAGCCAAGTTGGAACCTGTTGTTGGATGCCACGCTGGAGCTGCCCATGTGAAGATTGGCCTTACCAACGTCAGGTACATGGAACGAGCTACACTTGGCCGACATCCTTGTAGGCTCCTGGAAACGAAGCCCAGCACTCTTGAAGCTTTTGCACGGACAGCTTCCACGTGCATATTCCACTTCAAGTCTGCTGTGACTGTCAGACCCAGGAGCTTGATTTGTTTGCAACTACTTAACTCTTTCTTTTGAATAATATGTTAACAATGTCATAGGGTGATTCTGAGCGTTTCCATTTGACTCTGCCGGAAAAAAATAGTCACTGTTTTTTTTTTTATATATATATATGTCTCGCCATAACGTTCGAACGGAGGCTCGGATCGAGTTGAAATTTGGACCATCTGCAAGCTTCGTTCTCGATTAAATGCCATTAGTTTTGTGGCAAAATCGTTCAAAAAGTTACATTAAAGTTAATCAAAAGTTTTTTTTTAACTAAATGGCGACAAAATCTGAGGTGGCCAAATCATTTAGAATGTCCGTCCGGCCTCAATTATGATAAAATAAGAAAATAATAGAGATGAACGTCATAGAAAAGAAAATGTATTAATTTGAATAAATGAAAAATTAAGTGTTTTGATATAATAAAATTTGGGTAGATTAGTTTATTTCGATTTTGGTTTATCTGCATTTAGCGCACGTCAATCGTTAGGTCTTGAAACGCCACACTATATCCAAGGCGATAAGTTTTTTTTTGTTATTTAAATTAAGGACGCGTCAACCGTTAGGCCATAATGCACCACTATAGAATAGGGGATATGGGGAGGAAGGGCCCATGCTAGTCAGAACAAAGCCACGAGAAAGGGGAGGAAAGTGGGGGGTTCTCACGTTGCGGTCGTCATTGTCTCTGTCATCGTTCGTGGTGTCATTGTCTTTGTCATCGTCGCCGGGGGGTCGTCACCGGGAGGGGGCAAGGTCCTCGACGACGATTGCCAGAGCTCGCCTCTAGATTCGTGGAGTATAATACTACCCTTCATACAAGCCGATGTTTGCGAGGTGGACTTTTTCTCTTGAATCGCCTTTTACGATTAGCTCTGAGCCAATTGTTGAGGGGAAGAAAATCCCATGCTAGTCAGAACCGGCCACGGGTAGGGGGAGGAAAGGGGGCTCTTACGTCGCGGTCGTCATTGTCTTTGTCAACATTCGTTTTGTCATGCTTGTTATCGTCGGGAAGTTGTCAAAAAGAGGAGGGGTCCCCGTCAACGATAGCCAGAGATCGCCACTAGATGCAGGAATAACTCCCCTAATTGCGAGCTGATGTTTTATAGTTGGTAGTTATCTTCCTGGACTTTTACGATTAGCAGTGCCAAGCTCTGGGCCAGATTCTACCCCGGGCCCAGACGAGGACATTGTCAGTAAACAAATCGAGTTTGTTGCCTGGTTGTTTTTAATATTGTTTTTAAAAGTTTAAACAAGAAATAAAATTGAGTAAGATATAAGTGACAACAATAGAAAGTTATTGTATTTATGGGAAATAAAATTGGTAAAACAAATTATACTGTCAAAGAGGAATTTAGCTAATGTCTGTCGCCGTTGTAATTTGCCTGAAGAAAGAACAGGTGTACTATATTGTAAAGACGGATAGGCCTATACATAAGAATAATTATACTAAGAGGGTACAGCATAGTTGCCACGGAAGCGGCGGGAGTAGGGTAAGGCGAGGGGGTTCTCACGCCGCTGTTTTCGTCTTTGTCATCGTTCTTGTTCTCATTGCCGTAGTCGTCGGGGAGGTCGTCTTGGAAATGGGGAGAGGTCCCCGACAACGACCGCCAGAGCTCGCCTCGAGTTTTGGAAAGTTATATTATATTCCCCTACGTACTAGCTGATGTTTGCGAGATGGACTTCGTCCCTTTCCTCGTCTTGTATGATAAGCATTCAGAGCCATGCTCTGGGCTTAATTCTACCCAGGGCCCAGACAGGGTATTATATACTCTGAGGTCAGCTTCAAAAGAACTCAATACCTTGCATGCATTCTAATCAACGACCGAAGAAACCCTGGTTAAACTTTTAGTCAGGATTGCCAATGGCGGGTGTCGAACACGAGACAGAGCAAATATCTCCTATGGAGAACGACGTGAGAAATAGGGCGCTTCAACCGGATGCAATTTATTGTTTGTATTATTTTAATTTGTATCCTTAGTTTACAAAAGGAATTAAAGTAATGTAGTTTATAGTCATAGCAAAAGACTTATTCTTAAATTGGATAAAAACTAAATGTTTTTGACAGTAAAGTGATTAAACAAATTACTTTGAATGAGAAATTTAGTTAGTTTTTCGCCGTTATTATAAATGATCCAAATCTGGATCTTTTCAATAGGAGTAGGCTTTATTTAGAATATTACATTGGACTTCAACGAGGACAGGATTTAACAATAATATGGAGCAAGTTCCCTACGGTTAATACAAGATTGACATTTCGGAGACTGTTGAACCATATACTGAGAATCATATGTTTAAAGTATTTTAAATCTAGGGAAACGCTAAAGTCGTTGTTAAAAGAGTGAGTGAGCCATGTGTTGAGTACCCGGTAACGTTTCCTTTCCTCCTACGAACCTAAGGCCTCCCTAGCCTATCAAAGGCTAGAGTGGCGCATTATGGCCTTGCAGTTGACGCGCCCTTATCTTATACCAAATAAAATCAAAACTCTATTGATTATTCCTATCTGATTATTATCATCAAACTTAAATGCAAATGTTCCCGGGTACCTACTCAACACATGGCTCACTCACTCGTCTATCAACGACTTTGGCGTTTCCCTAGTAAAACAATTGCACAAACATTGGTGGTCACATGCCCTTGTTCAACAGATACACCCCAGGCTAAATGGAACGGCCAGCTAGTGTACGACTTAGCAGTCGGGCTTAGTATAAATTCTGCCTCCAGCGTCAATGTAGGTTTATAAAAAATTAAAGACAATTAAGGCCTATAGACGAACAGAGAGAAAGGTTTTTAGTTTATTTGGATTCAGGGCGCGTCAACCGTTTGGTTCAAATGCGCCACTCTAGCCTAAGAGATGTAGGGAGGAAAGTCCTATGCTGGTCAGAACCAGCCACGGGTAGGTGAAAGAAAAGCGGGGTTCTCACGTCGTGGTCGTCATCGTCTTTGGCATCGTTCGTGTTATCAGCGACGTCGTCGTCAAAGAGGTCGTCAGGAAAGTGGTAGAGGCCCCTGACGATGACTGCCGGAGGTCGCATCTTTTGGGGAGTTATATATAATTCTCTTTTATACCAACCAGTTGATGTTTGCGCGATGGACTTAGTCTCTTCCTGGTCTTTTACGATTAGAAGAGCCATGCTCTATGCCCAATGCACGACCATACGGCTTAGGCCTACGTAAAGCGTACACATATCTAGAATTCATGGCGTAGGTTAGAATTAAGAAGGTGTCTACGATTTTAATTTTAACTTTATACGGCGTAATACTGCGTATACTGCGGTATTGCACTGTTTTTTGTGGATAGTCATCAATATTATATTAGAAGATTATTATAAACAAGAATAATGACATCAGCTTTAAAGAATGACGTATTGACAACAAACCAAATGAAAAGACACCGACTTTGAGATATTTTAAAATGATAGCGACTTTCTGAATTGTTTTTATATTGCTGGCTGTGGCCTCTTTTACACATGGAAAATCTAAACAAATGTTGTCGATATTTTTTTTAAATCACATTTTTATTTATTAAAGGATTAAATCGCAATGGATCTAGCTGATTTTGTTAACAGTTCTCAGTTAATTCGTACCGGTTGTCTGTATAAAATTTCAGCGCAATTTGTTCAGCGTTTCGGCTGATTTTCGATGAACACACAGACACACACACCCACAGAATCACAGAAGCGCCGTTTGAGTTCAAAGGAGCCACTCAGTCGCTACGCTCCCTCGTTTAATAAGTTTATTTGGATAATGGGCGCGGCAACCGTAAGGTCATAATGCGCCACTCAAGCCTAGGGGACATGGGGAGGCGGGGCCCAGATGCGGTGAGTGTAAGTGAGGTGACCTTCAGGGAAGCAAGATCTCACATCAAGCTCGTTCTTACCCCCTCCCATTATCCCCACACTCTTTCTATTCTATATGAAGAGTAACTCTGAGAAATAGGGAATGTCTGAGGGCATATTTAACAGAACTCAATACCTTACATGCATTCTAATCAACGACCGAAGAATCACCGGTTATACTCAAAGTCAGGATTGCATTGCCAATGCCGGGTCTCGAATACGACATCCCAATATGTTAAGAATTTAAAAGGTTAAAAGGCGCGTCAACCGTTAGGTCACAATACGCCAATCTAACCTAAAAGATAGGAGGAGGAGCCCATGCCGGTCAGAACCAGCCACAGGTAGAGGGAGGAAAGAGGGGTTCTCATGTGGCGGTCGTCATCGTCCTTATCATCGTTCATGTTGTTATTGTCATGGACTAATCGTCGTCGGGGAGGTCGTCAAGAAAAAGGAGATACGTAACCGATCACGATTGCCAGAGCTCGCCTCTAGTTTTGCGAGATGGATTTTTTTCTTGAATCGCCTTTTACGATTAGCAAAGCCATGCTCTGGGCCAATTATATCCCGGGCCCAGACGAGGGTTATTTAAGACAGAAGAAGTTCAAATTATGACGACATGAGAAACTAGGGCGCTTCAACCGCATATATTTCGCAGACTGTTCAATTGTATATTTATATCCGAGTTTCTTGTGTGTTGGATGGTTATATTGTTTTAATATTTTGCACAAAGAAAGAAAATTTTAGATATGCGATGACGTGAGAAACTAGGGTGTTTCAGCCGGTTAGGTCATATTGTGCCGCCTGTGATGTTGAAATTTGATAAGGTGAGTTAACGGTGTGTTTGACGATTAGAATGTTTTATAAGTGTATAAATAACAAAATAAAATGATGATGAATGTAATAACAAAATAAAAGTTATGTATGTGAATAAAAAAAAAATAATGTGTAGAATGTGAATTAAATTTGGATAATTAAAAGATTATTATGGATGACCAATTTAGAAAGTTTGTCGCCATTATCATATGCTTGAGGTTCTTCATATGAATGGGAGAGATCAAATTGCGTGCACGAGGCATCATATTTGGTTCATTCTGCTTGCATATGATGTACTGTTTAAGGTACATCACATGTGTCATCTATGAGAATAACCTTTTCTCTTGTTAGAGCGTGGGAGATAATAGTGATGACACAGATATGAAATATTTATGTGAATGAATTATAAAGTACGTTTGTCGCCGCGAGTTCTTCATTATGATGACTCGGATATTTTGGTTTATTTATATATAGAACTCGTCAACCAATAGTTCATAATGCACCACTCTAGCCTAGAAGATGTGTGGAGGAGGATCCCATTCTGGTCAGAACCAGACATGGGTACTGGGAAGGGGGTAGGGGGTGGCAAGGAGGGTTCTCACGTCATGGCCATCATCGTCTTTGTCATCGTTTGAGTTGTCAGGGTTGTCGTCGTCGGGGAGGTCGTCAAGGTAGGGTGGAGAGATCCTTAACTACGCCCACCAGAGAAATCTGCCAGCAAATGATTAACATAACGTTGAATATATTGTGTCACACCTTGGTCAATCTTGTGCCTGCGAAAGTGGTAAGCATGGGTAAGATGTTGGTGTTTGGGTTTTAAAATCCCCGAAGTTGCTAGATAAAAGTACATCACTGTTGAACCCAAGTATGGTTTGCTGAATGCTCCTATTGTCGGCAGATGATAAAACCAACCAGCCAAGGCCCTAGGTCTAGACGACTTCACCGATGACCAAATCAATGATGTGTTACTTATCTCTAAGAAATCAAGCCCAACAAACACAATCCAAACGTAGACAGAACTTCTTTGTTTGAAGCGTACACTAATATTGAATAAATCTTCCTCCCGAATTACAAAATCAAATGTAATTTAGTCCGGAGAAATGAAACACGACCTGGAAAGCGAGAATAGCGACCAAGACAGACAAAGATGGCATTGTGTTGTTTAATCAACAATGCATTATCCACCGCCTGTTAAATACTAAACATTATTTTCCTACGCGGTTGCGCCGAAAAACGCGTTTGGGGTTCATCGCGCAAGAAAATATTGTGCAATTGTTTTATGTAACTGATCATTTCATATGACACTTATACGGTTGGTATATCACTTAAACCTAGCGAACATGGGGATTGTTTTTGTTTATTTGTATTAAGGGCACAAAGTCCCATTGCTGGTCATAAAGGTGGTGGCTCTTGTCGTGGTTGTTATCGGCTTTGTCATCGTAAGTGTTGTCATGGTCGTCGTCTTCATTAGTTTACTTTATTTTATTTGGATCTAGGGTGGTCATAATGCTCCACTCTATCTCGGGGATATCATGCTGGTCAGAACCAGCCACGGGACACAGCCATGGTCGCTCAAGATTGTTCTGTTCTTCAGTATATTTCACGCCTTGGATCTGAGTTGTTGTCAATGTTGTATTGTAACAGATGATCGCCGTAATGATGGCAAAATGTTCACTAAACACATCGTCAGACAATTAAAAAGCAATCGATAACGAAAAGATTATAACCATTTTTTGATTTCGGTTCCATAATACCTGTCAGGTTATGGACATTGTATAAGAAGAAGAATTCATTTTCCTAGATTCATTTGTAAGTTAAATAATATAATTTAATGTTTGTTAATATTTTTGAAGTATATTTTTTAAAAGGGCGTGTCAACCGTTAGGTCACAATGCGCCACTATATTCATTCATAAACTTTGTTTTTTTTACAACCATAAGTTCATAATGCTCTACTCTAGCCCATAGGAGATATGGGGAGAAAGTCCCATGCCAGTCAGAACTAACTAGCCTGTGAGGAAGAAAATTATACCTGTCAGAACCAGCCACGTGCACAGGTTATAAAGTGGGGGTGGGGGGTCCTTACTTCACCTACCAGAGCTCGCCTATAATTACTGTGAGAAACATTCTCCCCTACAAACTATCTGATGTGAGCGAGATGGACTTCATCTCTTTCCTCGCCTCTTACGCTTATCAGAGCCATGCTCTGGGCCTATTCCACCCCGCGTCCAGACGGAGGCTGGATATAACTTGTAAGTCAGTTAATATACGACCCCTTAGAGCAGAGTTCTAAATTTGAGTATATTTGGTTTAAGGGCGCGACAACCGTTATGTCATAATCCACCACTGTAGCCTATAGGAATATGGGAAGAAGAGGCCCGTGCTGGTCAGAACCAGCCACAGGTAGGGGAAATTTCAAGTTTCATGCCGCACGATATAAAAACCTCGAAGCCAATTAATATGTTCATGAATTAAATTTGTAATCGAATCCACTACTTTCTGTTTAAAGACCTTCGCAGATTCCTCACAGCTTTGCAAGTTTTATAAACATATCCAAACTCTGTGCCAAATTCTACCCCGACCCCAGACGGGGTAAGTATGGAGCTAGAGAAGACAAAGGATGCAAGATATGCACAAGCCACAGAAACTGGATTCAATAAGTTTAAGGTCAACCGTAAGGTCGTAATTCACCACCTTAGCCTAGAGGGGATGTGGGGAGAAGGAGCCCATGCTGGTCAGAACCAGCCACGAGTAAGGGGTGGAAGGGGGATTTACCTCGTAGTCGTCATTGTCTTTGTCATCGTTCGTGTTGTCACTGTCGTCGTCAGGTGAAGTACTCCCCTACATACCACCTGGTTTTTGCGTGATAGACCTTATCTCCTTCCTTGCCTCTTACGATTAGCAGAGCCCTGCCTAGGTCGAGTTCAACCCCGGGCCAAGACGGGGTTATTGATCTAACAATAAATCCTTCTAAATATCCAATCACGTAACTACAGGGCAGTGTGGGGGTGAAACACATTCTTTGTCTTGAGAAGTCAGAGATAAAACCGTGTGTTGGCCCTGTACAAACAGTGATCAGGCACGTACATGTAACGCGCTAGTGACAATGTACGTTCAAATGTCACGCACCACATTCTTTGACGCACACAACATTTCAGCTGAAGAGGACTTTGCACAACCAGACAAAACTAGTTTATAAACTGAACTGGGAATCTGCAGCTCCAGTCGAGTCCCGAGGAGGGGGTTCATCACCGACCAGGAACAAGGGCAGCTACAGCTGAGGACACAGACGCGTCCCGCGGGCCAAGTTTGAAAGTGGACGTTAGAATTTAGGGCGCTTCAACCGGTTAGGTCATATTGCGCCACCTCTGATATTAAGTTCATGAAATGAGTGTTTGTATGGTGTGTTTGATGATTGTTTCCTTAGATAATAAAAAAGAAAAGGATGGACGACGACGTGAGAAACTAGGGCGCTTCAACCGGTTAGGTCATATTGCGCCGCCTGTGAATGAAAATAAATTAGAAGAGTTAATGTAGGTATGTTTGATGATTAGATTGTATTCTTAGTGTATAAATAACAAAATAAATTGATGATGATTAAAGTTATAGCAAAATAAAAGTTATGTATGTGAATTAAAATAAAGAAAAGAAAGAAATGTGTAAGATGTGAATTAAATTTTGTTAAATAAATAACTATGGATGAGAAATTTAGAAAGTTTGTCGCCGTTATCATATGATTTGCTGAATTTACAGGTTTCTGAAGAAGATGTGTGTCGATGTTTACGAAACCTTCGGCCTGGTGCAGCATCCGGACCTGATGGTATTCCATGTAAGATATTACAACAATGTTCAGCATTTATATCGCCATCGATCACAAGCCTTTTCAACCTATCATTATCGACTGGCACTGTTCCTAAGTCATGGAAGACGGCAAATGTAGTACCTGTTTAGAAAAAAAGGTGACAAAGAGGTCATTTCTAACTACAGACGAATAGCATTGACATCTGTTATGTAAGGTACTTGAGAGACTAGTAAGTAGATCCATTCTTACACACTTCGATGACAGTGGACTTATAAATACAAACCAACATGGGTTTTTGCCAAAAAGATCCTGTGTCACCATGCTTTCAAAAGTAATTGAGGATTGGCAACACAGTTTGGATCAAAAGTCAATTAAGCAGGTGGACGTTACCTCTCTTGATTTGAGTAAAGCATTTGACCGTGTTCCACATGAACGTCTTCTGACAAAACTTGAGAATTATGGCATACAAGGTTCTCTTCTAATTTGGTGTAGGAGTTTTCTTACTGGGAGAAATCAATGCACTGTATTTGATGGATCAAGATCAGGGAACATTGATGTAATCTCAGGTGTACCACAAGGTTCTGTACTTGGTCCCTTTTTATTTATTTTTATTTATTTATTTAACGTCTAAACTATTCTGTTACAAAATTTTATTTACAAAGGAGGACAACCAAATAAATCTAATTACATAGATGCAGACACAACAATGAACTACATTTAAGTTAATATTTGAAATAGTAATATTACAACAATGCATTAAATATTCAACAAATTTGATAACAAATAAAAAGGATATTAAATGCAATTTATGAATGAATCGAATATATAAAAAAGGGGGTGGGGAATGAAAAGAAAAGAAAAAAGAAAAGAAAAGAAAAAGAAAAAGAAAAGAAAAGAAAAAAGAAACAAGAGGTCGCTGGCGCGACCTCTTGCAGTGCCTTCCCGCGCCAGTACTTTCCGCCGCATGCTCCTATCTGGTAAAATACTTACTAATCCAAAGAAAACGGAGTAATTAAACTTAATTTTTCTCAAATGAATTTGAACAAAATAAGAATGAAAGAAAAAACTGTACCCCCTCAAAATATCAGTGCGGTAAAATATAAGAACTTTAATTGTCAGGAACACTTTATGAAAACAAAAATATGATGCGAGCTGATACGATTACCCAATAAAACATAATGTAAATTTATTTCAAAACACGAAATACATCCTTGGGTTAAGATTTTTCTCTGTAAATGGCCTCCTGCCGTTTACTGTAGGGCGCGATCAATTACAATTTACAAAGACATACATATTATAATGAACTTGGAACTTTACCCGACAATAAACATTAAGTTTTCAGTACGGTAAAATACTTTGTGAAAATCAAAATATTGAGATACAAATAAAAGTTATTACATACAAAAAAAACTGTAGAACTAACTCGAGTGTCTCTGCAGGCGTAGTCTCTTAGAAGCAATATGGATTGTTGAGGCATAACACGTCTCTGGTTATCGCGTGATTATTTCGTATTGTCATTATTTAGAAACGTGTTGATACGCCACATCTAGCAAGTGCTTCAAAAATAAATTATAAGTTTTAGCTTTCTTTCTGGTGGTGAACGGTGCGAGCGTAGGCTATTCTTATGGGGTAAACACTCCGCTACCAGTGCTCATACAAAGAACTTGGAGCACACTATCATAATGAACTTAGAACTTATACCGACATTAAACATTAGCTATTCGGTACTAACAAAAAAAATGACTGGTGAAAATAATTGATTTTTTTATACTCATATAAGACATAATGAAAGCAACAACAAAAATTGCTAATTTGTATTGTGACTTCTAAATCACCAGGCTTAATATTATGTGAGTAGAAGTTATAAAACGTAATTTTTAGTAAATCTTCCCTGTAATATATTATTTAACTTGAGAGAGATATATACATCTTATAAACATTCGGTTTTAAAATCTATTTAAAAACGCTTTGAGGTTTGAAAACATTATCTATACGCTTCGAAACTAGGTTCGGATCGGATCACGCCAAAAACATTCTTCGCGGGTTTGACTTCAAAACTGTTTTCAAAACCGTCATGTATACACCCACTACACTGCCAGTGCCACCCAGATAAAAGTAGGCCTAACAACTAAATCCAATTTTGAAAACGTTTTGAGATCATTTTAAACCAGTTCAGCTGTTGTAAGCCCACACGTGTGCCCACACGTGTGGTACTTAGCATCTGCATTCGATTGTGAGTGTTGTGATGCTTTTAGCTCTGTTTATCCTAGACTCTCTGTAAGACAGAGTTATTACAAACCCCTCTTAAGGTACAGCTAGGGGATGTCACTATAGATTTATGTTATTACAAACATGTAGTACCTAGCTGTTGTAAGCCCACACGTGTAGTACTTAGCATCTACATTCGATCAGAGTGTTGTGGGGCTTTTAACTTTGTTTATCCTAGACTCCCTGTAAGACAGAGTTATTACAAACACCTCTTAAGGTATAGCTAGGGGATGTCGCTATGGATTTACTACTTCTTTTAACAGTACCCGTTTTAAACATTTTGTATTACCAAGTGTTCCAGCTACATACGACTTTGTTATTTTAAGCTAGAGGATGCTATCACGTGATTCAATATAACCAATAACTATGCTTGTTTCATTCAGCCAATAGGAAACAAGCTTCGTTACTGCAATTATCCGAGCTACCAAAAAGGCATTGTAAGGTAGGCTCGAGGCTCTTACTAGAGGAACCGTTCTTAGAGAGAGTTCCTCTCGTACAATTTCGTTTGTCTACACCATTGTATCACACTGTGCTTTCAATATATTATACTTACTTAGCATTACCCTGCGTATTTGACTTCCAAGTTATTCACCTGTATAGAATCCCTCAAATCTAAATATTAAATTTTATAACGGCGACGATTACAACATAAAATTTTGGTGGCAGCGGTGGGATGCCAAACGTGTGATTGTGTTAAGAATTCGCGACTCTTAGTGTCAAAGTCCGCCAGCCAGCCTTCAGTGGTTCCGTGCAACTACGACCTCAATCATCAGGCAGACAGGGCGCGGAGAACAATCTATAGTAAGTGCAATAGTATTCAAACGAAATTGGGGGGTGGCCAGCAAAGCCATCTCTTAGATCCTTTTTCGGACAATTAATCTAAATTAAGAGCATTACGTGAAGAAAGTGACAAGTTCCGAGTTTTGAGAAGAAGTTTCCGAGTTTTGAGAAGTTACGAATTTGCGAAGTTCCGAGTTTTGAGACGTAACGAATTTGAGAAGTTCCGAGTTTTGAGAAGTTACGAATTTTGATGAGTTACGAATTTTGCGAGTTTTGTGAAGAGTACGAGCAAGCGTTCCGAGAAAACGACTGTTTCCAAAAACTGACATTATTTTGCGCATAAAAATCTGGTGAATATTACGAACATTGAAAATTCCAAAAGTATAAAGTGAAACGAAAAATTTAATTCCTATAACCGAACCGAACATTAATAAAATCGCACCAAAATTGCGAAATTCCACACTATATAAAAGTTCTGCGAGTGACAAACATTTCTAAAAGTTAAGTAAAAACAAAAAATAAACAAAACAAAACAAAGCTACGAGAATCTACTAATTCGTATTCGGAGCGTCGAGTTGGGACCAACCAGGGATTCGAGCCGGAGTTCAAGGAGGCCGCAGGAGAACCGTTGGGCGGAGGTGATCGAACCGAGGACCAGTGAGAAAGCAAGATCGTCGGGCAGTAGCAGTTCTTATTCAAAGAGCAGTTCGTCCGAAGACGTCTTTGTGGTGAGTCACTCAATGTCACTTTGTCCTTCCTTGCCCAATTCCGATCATACTGATAGCCCAGGTGGTTCAATTGTCGATAGCTCTAAAATAAAAATAGAAATGGCGCCACCTACTCTTAGTTTTGACATGGCGGTTAAGCTTATTCCGTCATACGATGGAAAGCGTGAGGACTTACAGAAATTCATAAGTAGCTGTGAGCTAGCTTTGAGTAAAGTCGGGGAAGACTATAAAACTTTGTTGCTCGACATCATAAAAAATAAAATAACAGGTAAAGCCTATAACGTTATTCGGTTCAGGACATTAGACACGTGGGAATTATTAAAGCTACAGCTCGAGGAGTTTTACATAGAAAAACGAACCATCGCACACCTACAGCTAGAGCTGACGACGAGCCGTCAGAAGGCAGGTGAGGATGTTAGGTCATACGCACAGAGAATCGAACGGGTTCTAGGACCGTTAATTGACGCGTCTATCGAGAACCAGGAGCGCGGGGCCGCACTCGCCATTCAAGATCTTTTGCGAACGCAAGCTTTAAACATTTTCCAAGAGGGATTGCAGCAACCCCTCAAAATGATGGTAAAATCGAAAAATAAAACACAATTCGAGGATGCCGTAGCAGCCGCGGTATTAGAGGAATGCGCACACCAGAGTGACCAGGCAAGTCAGAAGTTTTTTGGAACTAAAAGTGGGAACCATAAGGGGAAACAGTGTTTTAATTGCGGGGTATGGGCATGTAAGCTCCAATTGTTTTGCTAAAAAGACCTCGTTCGGTGGACGCACCCGCGAGGCTTCAGATGTTTTTGTGAAAAGAGAGGTCCACGTGACCCGCGTAACTTGCAACTACTGTAAGAAGTCCGGACACGTGATCCGAGATTGTCGGAAACGTATGTTTATGGAGAAGGTCAAGGCAGAAGGCCAGAAGACGGGAAACGGAACAGGGCCATCGGGGGGCAGCAACCCGAGGTCCGGGGGCGACCACAGGTCGGCTGCACGTTAGGCGAAAGCCTCAAGTTTGACACGGTCCGCGTACCAACTGAGATTGCCTTTACCGGTGAGGTAAATCTTTTATTGGACACGGGCGCAGACGTCAGTTTAATTAAAAGACATAAATTAAGAGAAAACGCACAGATCTTTGAAGACGATGCATCAAATTTAACAGGTATATCGGATAAAACTGTTAGAACCTTGGGCGTGGCATATGCGAAAATTAAATTAAACGACGATGAAGAGATAATTCACCCTTTTCACGTAGTGGACGAAAAATTCCCTATCAGAAATGACGGTCTGTTAGGCAGGGACTTTTTAAGCAAGTATAACGTAAAAATAAACTATGCAGATTCATGTGTTGAGTTTTTAAACGGTAATTGTTGGGGATTATCCTCATCAACAAGCACTATCACTATGCCTGCTCGCAGTGAGGTCCCCTGCCACGTTCCAGCGGTTAATGAATACAGTATTAAGTGGTCTGCAGGGTATTCATTGTTATGTATATCTGGACGATATCGTTTGTCATGCAACCACACTGCAAGAGCACCAAAACAAGCTCAGAGATATTTTTGAACGGTTAAGACTATACAATCTTAAATTACACATAGACAAGTGTGAATTTTTGCGTAAGGAAGTTACGTATTTGGGTCATGTAGTGACCGATAAGGGTATCAAACCCGATCCTAAAAAGATTGAAGCAGTAGTAAACTTTCCGATTCCGAAATGTGAAACGAGATATTAAATCCTTCATCGGTCTAGCCTCATATTATCGTAAATTCATCAGAGATTTCAGCAAGCTTTCGAAACCTCTAAATGCATTGTTAAAGAAAGAAAATGAATTTAAGTGGACTTGTTTACAGCAGGAAGCTTTCGAGAAGTTAAAGAGTTTGCTAACTACAGCACCTATTCTACAGTATCCCGATTTGAGAGAGAATTCAACCTCACTACCGACGCTAGTAATTTAGCTTTAAGGGCAGTACTCTCACAGGGACCAATTGGTCAAGATTTGCCAATAGCTTATGCCAGTCGAACCTTGAACAAGGCCGAATGTAACTATAGCACGACTGAGAAAGAATTACTCGCGATTGTGTGGGGAGCAAATTATTTTAGACCATATCTGTATGGACGATGTTTTCAGATCGTAACAGATCACAAACCACTAACGTGGATTTTCAACATAAAAGACCCGGGATCGAGACTCATGAGGTGGAGATTAAAGTTAGAAGAGTATGAATACAAAGTGATTCACAAGGCGGGACGTTTAAACACGAACGCCGACAGTCTGAGCCGAATTTGCGTAATTGATACCGATAAATTCAGTTATGAAAGATATCAGAAGTATATTGAGACTAATGTCATCGTTAATGATAAGATCAAGGAGTGCGATATGATTTTGACAGAGATTCCGAAAGCATATGCAGTAGCATATTTTGTTACGCACGAGGAAGCGTGTAAGAAGGATGTGTTTGTTGATTCAGACAACCAGAGAAACCCTATTCCGAGTATAACTAGGGTAGATGATGAGGGTAGGAATGTTTACTATGTGGTAATAAAAGAGAAGGTTTCAGACGTCACAAGTTACGAACGTTTATGGGAATCAATTAATGTTTTGAAAGATGTTTGTGTACGAGACAATGTTGTCAACTTGGCTATTTCGGTAATTTCGAGCGAACAGTATAACATAGAATGGCCACAAGTGCGAGTTATGTTACGGTTTTTGTTTAAACAAACGGACATAAATGTTTTTTTTTGTAGGACGAAGGGAGATGAAATAATTGAGCCCAATGTTGCAGAGAGGCTAATAATTCTAAGTGAATTTCATGATAAACCTCTAGGGGGGCATCAAGGTTGTAATAGGATGTTGAATAGGATAAAAGAAAGGTACCATTGGCCGGGTATGAAGAATGACGTAAAGGAGTACATAAATAAATGTGGTACATGTCAGCGTAATAAGCTATTAAAACCTAGGTCGCATATGCCTATGGAAATAACTGATACACCACACCGGGCTTGGGAGAAAATTTCTTTAGACGTTGTGGGGCCCTTGACTGAGACTATTTCTGGGAACAAGTACATATTAACGTTTCAAGATCACTTAACTAAATACTCAGAGGCAATACCGATAGCTAATCAGGAAGCCGAAACAATATCGAAAGAGTTTGTAACTAAATCGTGCTTAAATTCGGAATTCCGACCAAAGTTCTCACGGACTTAGGGGCTAATTTCTTAAGTGAACTAGTTAAAAATATGTGCAAATTATTGCAAATAAAAAAAAGAAATACAGCAGGGTACAGGCCTCAATCTAACGGAGCCTTGAACGCAGCCACCGAACCTTGGCTGAATATCTAAGACATTTCATTGACAACGACCAGAGGAGCTGGGACGAGTGGTTACCCTATGCTATGTTTACTTATAATACCACACCCCACACGAGCACTAGCTATTCACCCTACGAGTTGGTATACGGGGTGAAGGCTAAGTTGCCAAGTTCATTAAACTCCCTACCCGAGCCACAGTACACTTACGACGACTATGCAATGGAATTGAAAAAGAGACTGCAATCTTCACAGTCAGTTGCTAGAGAGCATTTGTTATTAAAGAAGGAAAAATCGAAGGAATATTATGATAAGAGTAGTAAAGTTGTTAATTACGAGGTTGGAGATAAGATATTGTTGTACGACCAGACGGTCAAGAGAGGTCGGTCTAGGAAGCTATGTGCACCTTTCATAGGACCTTATGAGGTTGTTTCTAAGGTAGGGCCTGTTAATTACACTATAAAACAAGGGAGACGGTTTGTTACAGTCCATTCTGACCGAATGAAACATTTTGTGAGTTAAAATAGTACAATAATAAACCAGTAACAAGGATTCCCTTGTTGCAGGGGCGCACTATTGTTCGTTATGTCAACCGGTCTACTCGTGGGCGTCAAAGGAGGAGACGAAACGCCTACAGGGTAACAAAGTACGACCACAGTCCGGGAATACATTACGAAAACTTGGGTCATGTTAATTTTTATAGCGACCAGTGGAGCCTTCTCACGTACGTAGATCTGACGCATTTTGAATTAAAATATACTCAGCTGGAATTGTACAACGATATTACTCTTAAACTATGTAAGGATCCCGTGGTTGCGGATTATCGCTGGACTTCATGTAATCAGTTTGCTTCAACTATCAAGCAAACCTTGATGAAGATTAAGACTGATAAGGATCTAGTTAGACAATTGTTGGGAACAAAATCTAATTTCAGAAGTAAGCGCGGATTGATTAATTTTATTGGTGAAGGGGCAAAAATGTTGTTTGGGACCCTAGACGAGGCTGATGCCGATTATTATAATGAGCAAATTAAGAGGGTAAACGAAAATGATCAGGAACTGACAAGGTTAGTTGAGCAACAAACGAGTATTGTACAGTCTACAATTCATGCATTGAATAGTACTATTGGGAATGTCGAACATAATGAGAAGTTAATGAAGGATAGTTTGGATAGGATTAATAAGCACATCAATGAATCTGATGATAAACTTACGCATACTCTTAACTTTTTCCATTTTAAGAGTGATGTGGAAGAGCACGTGGCGTTAATTACTCTAATAAAAAGTCAGTATCGAGATGAATTAAACCACCTAATAACTGCTATACTAAGTGCTCAAAGGGGCGTAATCCATCCTTACATTATGACACCTGAAAAGATTGTTGTTGAGTTAAGGAAGGTGTTACCTTATGTTCCGCAAACTTTATCCTTTCCCACACCATTGAGTGAAGAGAACGCACATTATTTGTTAAAAACAATTCAAGTGAGCGTGTTTGTGAAAGATAATAGGTTGGTTGTATTGATACTAATTCCATTAGTCCGACCAGGAGACTTCACCTTGTTTAAGCTTATCCCGTTTCCAGTGCAAATGGAGGGAAATAAGTATTTGTTTATACAACCAGGTACAGAGTATTTGGCGATAGATAAAATTAAGCATCATTACACCGTGCTATCGCAAATGGAACTAAAAGAGTGTAAAGAAACTATGGACGATCATTTTATTTGTCAGCAAAATCATCCATTGTATTTGGCCCACATACATGAGATATGTGAGGTAAAGTTGTACCAGTTTGATAAGGTTATACCGTTAGATTGCGATAAGAGAATTGTAACGCTAGAAAGATCATTGTGGATGCAATTGCAAACTTCTAACAGTTGGTTGTTTACCTTACCTAAACCTGAAAGTCTAACAATCACTTGCAAATCCAATACGGATCATTTAAAACCAATTGATGTTATACTTGAAGGGACAGGAAGTTTTTCTTTGGATAAGGATTGCAAGGCGTATGGTAATTCAGCAATGCTTATACCTAAGAATACTTACTCAAGTGAATTGCTGATAGATTATGTACCGCCATTTGACATTAATTTGGATTGTTGTGAAGAGTTAAACAACAAATATAAACTAAATATAAGTTCTTTAAAGTTAAATACTATTTTTAGACCTATCATGAATCATGTGGATGAATTAAATGTTGCAAGCCATAAGCTAAGTGAAATAAGTAAAATGATTGAACAAGCAGGTCAGAAAACAAGCCTGAGAAACAAATTTGGACATTATTCTATTTTGACTTACGTGTGTATTACTTTTGTTGCCTTGGCATTGTTTTATTACACATGTTGTAAATGCTATCGTTGGAATATATTCCACAGTTGCTGTCCAAGGGACGGAGTGCAGAAACTAAGCATTTGTATTGATAACAGTGAAATCAAAACTTCTAATGATGATTTGATGGTAGCATATAACCATAGGGCTAGTTTGACTTCTCTTGTTGACCCAGATGGAGACACTGCTTTGGAGGCAGACATTCATCGTCCAAGGGTCAAGCGAATTTCTGGTAGACGAGGTATTCATAAATAATTGTGTTTCAATACAAGTAATTGGTAATTGATAGTTTACCTTGGTAGTATTTTCATAAATATTTGTGTTTTGACACATTGAGTAATTGGTAAGTTAATAATTTTGCCTATGAAGTGTTTTCACAAATTAATTGTGTTTTGATACAATAAGTAATTGGTAATTGATAGTTTTACCTTTGTAGTGCTTTCATGAATAATTGTGTCTCATTACCTGAGCACTTGTAGCCTTACTTGGTAATAAAGTCAGGATGACTTTAGTTTTAAGGGGGGAGGTGTTGTAAGCCCACCCATGTAGCATGTAGTAACTAGCATATGCATGCGGTCAGAGTGTTCGTGGTGCTTTCAACTTTATTTACACTTGCACCCTATCTTTTCCACTCTTCTTTTTTTTTTTTTTTTGGTTTATTTGGATTAAGGACGCGTCAACCGTTAGGTCATAATGCACCACTCTAGCCTAAGGGGGGGGGAGGAGGAAGGGCCCATGCTGGTCAGAACCAGCCACGGGAAAGGGGAGGAAGGGGGGGTTTCTCACGTCGCGGTCGTCATCGTCTTTGTCATCGTTCGTTGTGTCATTGTCATCGTCGCCGGGGGGTCGTCAAGGGAAGGGGACAAGGTCCCCGACGACGATTGCCAGAGCTCGCCTCTAGTTTCGGGGAGTAACATACTCCGCTTGCTAGCTGATGTTTACGAGGTGGACTTTTTCTCTTCAATCCCCTTGTACGAGTAGCAGAGCCATGCTCTGGGCCTTATTTACCCGGGCCCAGACGGGGGTTTAATATTTTAACTTCGATCACTCTTCTTTGTTCTAGGCGATCTGTAAGACATACTGTTCATACAAACACCTCCCGAGGTATAGCTAGGGGATGTCACTATAGATTTACTACTTCCTTTCGACAATATCTGTTTTATACATTCACATGAGACTTTGTTAACATTTCAAGTTAGGGGAGTCATTATAGAATTACGACTTCCTTTTGTCAATACCTGTGTTATATCATTCGTATCAACAATTGTTCCAGCTACATAGGACTTTGTTGACATTTAACTTCCTTCAGATGATGTGTAATTACGAGAGTGAGCCAGGCCACCCTCGGCTATGTATTTTCACAGATAATGTATTTACAGATCCTACAGTTCGAGTCGAAACGTGCATTGTTTAAACAATACATCTGTCTTCCACGAACTGAGGGATGCTATCACGTGATTCATTATAACCAATAACTATGCTTGTTTCATTCAACCAATAGGAAACAAGCTTCGTTACTGCATTTGTCCGAGCTACCAAAAAGGCATTGTAAGGTAGGCTCGAGGCTCTTACTAGAGGAACCGTTCTTAGAGAGAGTTCCTCTCGTACAATTTCGTTTGTCTACACCATTGTATCACACTGTGCTTTCAATATATTATACTTACTTAGCATTACCCTGCGTATTTGACTTCCAAGTTATTCACCTGTATAGAATCCCTCAAATCTTAATATTAAATTTTATAACGGCGACGATTACAACATAAAGACACAGTGAAATTGAAGGTTTCGCTACGCTCGCTACGCTCAACCAATTATTCGTTTCATAGTTGAGCAGAGAGATCTGGGATGGCAAACAGACCCATCCAACCAACACTGATGGTGGAGGTGTTGACGCCATGACCCTGGGTGAGTATATTAATTAACCTCTTGTTTGGCCGCGCGGCGTAGAATCTCTTGTCTCATCTTGAAGTCGCAATATGCCCAGTTCACGTAACAGTGTTTTTCGACTTGAGAGAAATTGTTTTGGTTAAAAGAAATCCTAAATTCTGATTAGTTTGCGATGTTTTAGCAGCCTATCGTAATATTTTATTTATTTGGATTAAGGGCGCTTCAACCCGTTAGGTCATATTGCGCCGCCTGTGATATAGTAAGATAATGAAATGGGTATAGTGTGTTTGATGATTATATTATTGTTTTCTTAGTTTTAAAAAGAAAAGTTAATGATATAGATTATGATGATAATAATAGCAATAGAAAAATGATTGATTCAGTTAAATATATATTAATACATTAATAATAAATAATAATACAAATATTTAATATTTAAAAATTAAAACATCACATTCAGTCTAATTATTCAGTCGGAATAATTTACTTTACATATAATTTGTTTGGGTAATGTACAAATTAATATATTACAGTATCTCCCCAGATAAAGTGCCAGTCTGTTAGTCATTTCATCTTTCGTTCCTGTGTGCTCCTTCTGCGGGAGCAACAACAATATACTCTTAATATTCAGTATACTAGGAAAACGCTTAAGTCCCGTCGCGTTGATGGATGAGCGTTTTTGTAAGTTTTTATCTTGCGTGGGATCTCTTTACTTATCAAGTGCTTTTAAACGCATTGTAGGTGATTGTTGTCAAGTTTCTATTGTTCCTAGTTATATCAGTGAAACTGACTACACATACCTCACCTCATATCGAAGCTGCACGCAAATCAGTGTTGTGCCGTTATCTAGATAATGTTATCTAGATAATCATCTAGATAACATTGTGTTATCTATTATCTTATCTATATAACAAGATTTCAAAGTATCTATTATCTTATCTCAGATATTATTTCTGGTTATCTATTATCTGAATCTTCACATTAGATAACAGATAAAAAAAAATAAGAATCACTATCAATAAATGCTAACATGTCGTCTAAAATAGTGTTTGTTTTTTTATCATGATTTTCAATGAGAAGATTTAGATTGGCCAAAACTTAGATCGCAATTCAATCTGTTGGCTTTTTTACATGTGGTTTTTGGAAGCAAAGAATGTCCATTGTTTTCAATTGGGACTTAATGAATACTAGGCCGCTTCGCGAACGCTTTTTTAAGTCGCATTGATAGATGATCTTTTTGTAAGTTTTTAGTATGCGTGGGATAACAACAGAATGCAAAATATCTCGAGGCCAAAAGACTTGCTTCTGGAAGCATTGTAGGTGATTAATTTCAAGTTTCTATAGTTAAACATTTGATATTACTTGTTAATTATACACCAATAAAAGGCTTTTATTAAAACCTTTATTTCTATAAATTTTAGCAATTTTTTTAAATTTTTTCTTTCAAAAGGCAGTACATCACTATAATCTTAAGGTACATGTAAAATATGAACGTTGTAGCCCCATCCGTTTGGTCAGAATCGTCCCAAACATCACAAAAATATCGTATTTAAAATCTGGGGAAAATCGTAAAAGTACAATTTCTATGTGAAATGTTTCTTTAAATGTCCCTAACATCATCATACTATATACAATTGTAAGGATTTCAAACGTTCCCATATAGTTTCATACAGATAGAAGTAGCTGCTTTGCCTGGTCGCGAGCCAAATATCACGAAAATATCGCTTTAAAAATAAAAAAACAAACTAAAAGAACTATTCATGAGAAATATTTCTTCGATTGTAGACCTATACCCAAAAACGTGGCAAGCCTAAGTTCAGAGATTTCAAAGGTTCCCTCCAATTTTCATCAAGATCGCATATATGCCGTTTGCCCGGTAGAGAGCGAACAAACAGACAGAAAAACAAACAAAAAAACACCCGAGCTAATTTTTTGGGGGGTCAGTGAAATTATTGGTCTTCGCTTCGCTTATCCAAAAAGTTTGTCTTCCCCTTTGCAATGTCTTCGTTTAACTTGACCAGGGAAAAGGTTATTTTTTATTTAAACTTTTAAAATAACTTAATACAAACGTAAGCTTAGATTGTATTATTTTAGATTAACTTGAACTTTTCAAAATTTCGCCTACAAGCTAACAAACATCAACTTTCTGAAAGTTCAATATTGTTAATATTTGAATAGCAATCTTAGCTTTAAAAAAGCCCATTTAAAAAAATAATATCTCAAACATTTCAGTCAAACTATCCTTCCCTGTTCCCATTGATTAAAGAAGGCATGACCTCGACTAGAACCCTGAAACGTATTACGGAAAATTGAATTGGGTCTTTAAGCCGATTTTTTTTGTAAAAGTATCTATTATCTATTATCTAGATACATTGCCAGTATATGTATCTTTATCTAGATACAATTCATGTCCATTATCTATTATCTGTATCTAGATACTTTTTTAGGAAGAGTATCTTATCTTTATCTAGATAATATTTTTGGTTATCTGGCACAACACTGCACGCAATGCACAGACTGACCGCAAGGCGAGGCTCACTGCTGTGCGCGTGCATGTAGCAGTCAAAAGGTGCGGGGCGGCGAGGACATATCAAAGCTGCACGCAAGTTGTACGATATTCATGAGAAATATTTATTCGATTGCCTCCAGAATCATATCATATCAAACTTTAGTGATTTCAAACGTTCCCACAAAGTCTCATCAAGATCAGAGTAGCCGTTTGCCCGGACACGGATCAAATATCACGAAAATATTGCACTAAAAATCGAAAAACACATATAAAAACCTTTATTTCTATGGTTTCTTACTAACTTTTTCAACTTTTTCTTTCAAAAGGTACTACATCACCATAATCTTAATGTCCATGTGAAATATGAACGTTCTAGCCCCACCCGTTTGGTCAGAATCGGCCCAAATGTCACGAAAATATCGCACTAAAAATCGAAAAAAATCGTAAAAGTTCGATATTCATGAGAAATATTTCTTCGATTGTACCCAAAAACGTGGCAGGTCTAAGTTCAGAGATTTCGAAGGTGCCCTCAAAATTTCATCAAGATCGCATATGCCGTTTGCCCGGAATCGTGCAAACAAACGGACGGAAAAACAAACAAACAAAAAAAAAAAAAAAAAAACATTGGAGCTAAATTTTTTGAGGGGTCAGTGAAATTGAAGTTTTCGCTTCGCTCGCTACGCTCATCCAATTATGTAACTCTAGGGAGACGTAGATAATAATATGGTCCACTGGCGATGCGGTAAGACATAAGAGTAAGGTGACACCAATAAATCATAATGTAGTGTATGTTGCGTCGAGTGTTTTCATCAAAGGGTCGATTGTTGTAATCACGGTACTGACATTCAGGGGTTTTCCCTTGTTGAGTATAGAATTTTGTTGTTTTTTATGTGATTTATTTATCGTTTGTTGATTAATAGAAAAAATATTTTAAAATAAAATAATCTACTTTCATTTTGATTACAAAACGTAAATTATTAATTTAGCAATGTTTCAAAGTATCGTACGAGACGTTTAATCCAACACGCAAATTAAACATACCTTGGCAACAGAAGCAAAAGGAATTGTATGTAAACATTGTTTGCATGCCAATAATGAAGAAAAACACAAGAAAAATACATCTGCTTTAAAATTATTTTTCTTTTGAGTGTAAAGAATAATTTTCAAGAAAAAGTGAATAAAAAAGTATACACGAAGACGTGAGAAACTAGGGCGCTTCAACCGGTTAGGTCATATTGCGCCGCTTGTGATATTGTAAGTTTTAAAGTGAGTTTGTTGTGTGATTGAAATTTTAGTTGTTTTAAGATTATGAGAATGATGGCAAAATATAAATTATTTATTTAAATGAAAAATTTAATGTTTTTCATCTAAATTAAATTGGGTTTAACAAAATATGCTATTTGAAGAAAGAAGTCTTTTACCTTAGTTACGTTTGAGTAAGCGTCAACTGTAAGGAGGCTTTAATGCGTCACTTAAGTTTTACAGTGATTTGGGGTGGATAATCGCATGCTGTTCAGAACCACATCCACGGGTAGGGTGAGGATATTTTGGTAGGTTTATTTGGATTAAGGACGCGTCAACCGTTAGGTCATAATGCACCACTCTAGCCTAAGGGGGGGGAGAAGAGGAGCCCATGCTGGTCAGAACCAGCCACGGGTAAGTGGAGGGAAAGGGGGGTTCTCACGTCGTGGTCGTCATCGTCTAGTCATCGTATGTGGTGTCATGGTCTTCTAGGGAGGAGGGGGGCTCCCCGACGACGATTGCCAGAGCTCGCCTCTAGTTTCGGAGTGTTCGTCTTATATACTCTCCTGCTTACCAGCTGATGTTTGCGAGATGTACTCAGTAGCTTCCTCGCCTTCTACGACAGCAGTGGAATGAGCTGCAGCAACCTACGTCGACCTGGGAAACTTGGGCTCATCTACTGTTTAGGTCATATCGCGCCGCCTGTTATTATAAGCCAATTAAGTGGGTCTGTTATGTTACTTACATTGTTTTGTAGGTTTATAGAATAGAATGTAGAGATGAGAGCCACAGCAAAATAAACATTATTTATTCGAATAAAATGATGAAATGTGTATCAAATATAATATTTAGGAAGGAATTTAGAAAGTTTGTGGCCTTTACAGATGAAAGAAGTTCTTCGTATGATTTGGAGAGATCAAATTGCTTGCGCAAGGCATCGTAAATGTAACATTCAGCTAGAACATGATGTAGGCCTACTGTTATGTTACATCACATGTGTAAACCTCTTCTATTAATTGGACGGCAGAACTCGAATATATTGATATTATTTAAAACATTTTTTCTTAAATTATTCTTAAAAACAAATATTTTTTTACACTCTCTTGGACAAATAAGACCTAGAAAAAACTTCTCTTAAACCTCATATTACAAATAATTATGTATGATTGTTTATTTATTTATTTGGATAAAAAGCGCGTCAACCATTAGGTCACGTTGGACCATCTAGCCTAGGGGATATAGGGAGGAGTGGCCCATGCTGAATCAGAACCAGCCACAGGCAGGGGGAGGAAACGGAGGGTTGTAGCATCGCAGTCGTCATCGCCTTTATCATCGTTCATGTTGTCACGGTCTTCATCGTCGGGAAGGTCGTCAAGAGGATGGGGACGTGTCCCCGACGACGACTGCCAGAACTTTAACCTATAATTTCAGGGAATGTAAACTTAATTGCCAGCTGATGTTTGCGAGATGGACTTTATTGCTATCTTTCCATTTTACGTTTAGCTTAGAAATGATAAATCTCCTCAAACTTTTGTGGTGCAGCTTTTAAAATTTTATGAAAAACATTTTTGTAAACTTTGGGAAAAATGTAAATATGATCTGCAGTTTCGCATTTTAGACGAATTATATCTATGACGCTGAAAGACGTCGTGAGTAACTAGGGTACTTCAACAGGTTAGGTCATATTGCGCCGCCTGTGATATTGAAAGTAAATGAAATGAGTTAATGGTGTGTTTGATGATTATATTGTATTCTTAGTTTATAAAAGGGTTTTTAGAAGTTTATTTTGATTAAAATCGCGTTAACCGTTAGGTCATAATGCCACTCTAGCCTATAGGGGATAAGGGTAAGAGAGGCTCATGCTGGTCAGCACCAGCCATGTGGTAAGGGGAGGAAAGGGGGGATTCTTATGTCGCGGTCGTCGTTATCTTTGTCGTCGTTCGTGGTGTTATTGTCGTCAATCTTCGTCGGGGGGTTGTCAAGAGAAGGTGGCAAGTTTTACGACGACGATTGCCAGAGCTCGCCTCTAGTTTCGGTTTATAGTATACTCCCCTCTTACTAGCTGATGTAAGCGAGGTGGACGCGTTTTCTCTTGAATCGCTTTGTACGTTTAGCAGAGCCATGCTCAGAACCAATTCTACCTTGGCGGTCATCGTCTTTGACATCGTACGTATGTCATTGTCGTCTTCGTCGTTGACGTCACAAGATAAGATTCTAAACAAAACTTGGCGTTTTAAGGTTCAACGTTGTTTCTGCGCATCGTTTTGAAGGAATTCAACGCATGTTAAATAAAATACATAATTAAGAACTAATTTTAAGAGTATCCAATCAGTCACAGAACTGATTTCAGTTGGAAACTTAATTTAAAGCCGACCAAGCCAACCGTGTTGACGCCGACACCATCGACGAGAAACAATGACCATCTAGAGACCGGAATATTTTAGTTGGAAACACCGATCAATCAAGCTGAACACGATTCCACCTGCGTTCAGTACTAGAATTAACAATGCTTATTCGGAACCAGCTTATAATTTATTTTCTGCCTCGTTGCTAGGGAGGCTCCAAAGTCCACGCTTGCAAATTCTTCTGACAATAGCAGGAATGCAGTGGAGACAGAGACGCTAACCACATGAAAGACCATTGAATGATATTCACGGTGAAACATGCGTGAGAAGCTAGGGCGCTCCAACCGGTTAGGTCATAATGCGATTCACACGTGTTAGCCGTCTAGGCCGGTATACATGCAATAACGACGCGGATAGTTCTATGTGCAATAATTTGGTAAAAAATTATTAATTAAAACAAGAATTTAACGTCTATCCTATTCAGTTATAAAAACTGTTGCAAAGGAGGACAACTAAATAAATCTAATTACATAGATGCAGACACAACCTTTAACTACATTTTAGTAAATATTTGAAATAGTAATATTACAACAAAAATGCTTAAAACACAATAATTTTGGTAACAAATAAAAGGATATTGAATGCAATTAATTAATTAATTAATTGGTTAACTTTTTAAAAGTTTATTTGGATTTAGGACGCGTCAACCGTTAGGTCATAATGCACCATTCTAGCCTAAGTGATATAGGGAGGAGGATCCAATGCTGGTCAGAACCAGCCACGGGTTAGGGGAGAAAAGAAGGTTCTCACGTCGCTGTAGTCATTGTCGTCATAGTCGTCGGGGGGTAGCCAAGGGAAGGGGGCAAGCTCCCCGACGACGATTGCCAGAGCTCGAATCTATTTCCGGGCAGTAAAATACTACCATTCATTCTAGCTGATGTTTGCAGGGTTGACTTTTTCTCTTGAATCTCCCTTTACGATTAGCAGAACCATGCACTGGGCCAATTCTACCCCGGGCCCAGACGGGATATTGATTTACGTCTCATATTAATGCACTTTGGCTATTCGAGTCGATGGCTGGTGAAATATGACAGTGAAGTTTAATTACAAAAAAATATGACTTGTGCGTGATTCAAATCCGCATCCTCATAGTTTATTTCCCATCGAAACCAATCGTCTCCCTTACTCTCGTTGACATCTAGAAGAACCCTAAGACGGAGACGTGAGAAACTAGGGCGCTTCAACCGGTTAGGTCTCTTGGAGTTATACAACATAAGCCTTTTATATAGATAGGGCACAGCCTTTTATAAGCGTTTAAAAGCTCTTTGATATTTAAGCTCTCTTGTACAACACCTTTGTTATCCAAGACCAACAAGACGTTGTTATGTTGAGAGTTCCACCTTGCTTTCAACAAACATCAATATTAAACTGTTCAAGTTTTAATCTCATTATTTAATAAGGTCACATTGCGCCGCCTGTGATAGTGAAAGTTTATAAGATGAGAAAATGGTGTGTTTGATGATTAGATTGTTTTCTAAGTGTATATGTTACAATGTAAAAAAATGATGATGATTGTAATAGCAAAACAAATATTATTTATGTAAATGAAAATTAATAAATACAAGTAATGTGTATGGTTTGAATTAAATTTTGTTCAATTGATTTCTTTGAATGAGAAATTTAGAATGTATGTTGCAGTTATCATGATAGAAGTTCTTTATATGATTGAAAGATATCAAATTGCGTGCGCAAGGCATCATATATGGTACATTCTGAAAACACATGATGTACGGTTGAAGGTATATCACATGTGTCACATTTGGGAGCAACTTTTTTGCTGGTTAAGAGATATCCGTGCGTTAGGCGTGTGGCCTATTTTAATTCTGGACAATACCACCTCTTCTCTACGTGAGAGTCCAGACGTAAGAGGACGCATTTTATTAGTCTGTTTGTGCATCACAGTATGCAATTTGTTATTTTGCAACACATCCCAAGATACCTTTTGCAAATCCAACAATCGTTGCTTGAATCTACTCTTGACATCTGGAACGGGAACTAGATTGAAATCAACGTCGAGACGCTGGGAAGCTTCCTTAGCAGCCCGATCAGCGTGTTCATTTCCCTCTATGCCCCGCTGTCCAGGTATCCAGCAAATGTCTATTATATAACCATGAGAGTTTAGTTTTTCTAAATAGAATTAATGGGATGTCTTGTACCAATTTATGATGACTTAAATACATGAGTTTTATGGCTTGAATTGAGCTCAAGCTACCTGGACAAAAGATATTCTCCACAACGGCAAAATATAGAATGTATTAGAGAGCTTTGCGGATTGCGAAAACCTCTTCTGGGCCCGGATCCACAAAAGGGGAGATTCAGATTTTGTTTGTTTCTCAATTCTCTCGCACGTCATGATGTAAACACCGGATTCAACCAATCGCAGACGCAAGCACCTCTGAACGACAACAGAGATTCGGACTTCAGAAGGCTGTGACCTAACAATGTTAGTGTTTTGTTTTTGTTTGCGATTGATGCTTGATTGTTTCATATTTTGTTTGGCAGCGGTTAAATGTGCATATATGTACATATTTAATAATGACTTCTAAACTCCTTGGATACCAGGGACTAGACTTACCCTTAGTCATGCCCTAGTGACCTGCTACGGACTAGTCCTTCATCGAGATGGATAGAGGTAGGCGTAAACGTGCTAGCCTAGGCTAATATCATTATGTCGACCCTAGGCTGGGCCCTATCTCTATGTTATTGATAAGAATACATAAACTATAGCTACTACAAGCTGTTTTCATGTATTTATGATAACCATAATGTAAACAATATATTTCAATAACAAAACGCTAGTTTAATCATGAGATGGATTTGTTGCCGCCATTTTCTTAAAAATGCATCTCCCCAACCAAAACCCCTAGTATGATAGTAGGTGTTTTGTTGGGAGAATTTTGGGAGAAATTAATCCCACACAAGTCGATAAATCTCCGATAATGGATCCTTTTATGTAGTACTGCAGCAGAGATATTGTCTGTGATTGGTGGAATCCACAGTGCTTACATCATGACGGGAAGGAGAATTGAGAAACCACTGAAATCTGAATCTCCCCTTCTGTGGATCCGGGCCCTGTTTGTTTATTTGTTTATTTGGATTACGGGCGCGACAACCGTCAGGTCATAATGCACCACTTTAGCCTAGAGATATGGGGAGGAGGGGCTCATGCTGGTCAGAACCAGCCACAAGTAGCGGTGTGGAGAGGTGGGGTTCTCAGTCTCTCGTCGCTGTTGTCATCGACTTAGTCACAGTCGTCGGGAGGTCGTCAAGTAAAAGGAAGGGTGTCCCCGACGACGATTGGCAATGCTCGCCACTAGTTTCGGTGAATAGTATACTCCCCTTTTACATGCTGATGTTTGAATGGCCTTGTACGATTAGCAGAGACATGCTCTGGGACAATTCTACCTCGGGCCCAGACGGGGGTCAAAATCATTTCATGTACACTGATACAACTTTGTGTTATTTATTGTCGATAAATGCCTCACCCAATATTAGTTTGTCAATATTTATATCTTAAATCAAACAGAGAATGCAGAATCATTTAAGTATAATTTTTATCCATTTAAATGAATAAACAAAAACATTCGTATTTAGAGTTGACCCACTCAGTCACAGAACTGAGTTTCTGTTGGCGACATTAAATTTAAAGTTGGACAAGCCAACCCTGTAGGCGCCAACACCATCGACGAGCGAACAATGACCATCTAGAGACCGGCATATTTAAGTAGAATAAGAGAGAGAGTAGAGTTTGAGTAGAGATCTTTCGGCGATCAATCAAGATGGACACGATTACCCGCGGACTGCACCAGAATCAACAAGACTGATTCGGAACAACCTTAGAATGTATTATGTGCCTCGTTGCTTGGACGGCTCCTTAGTCTTCTTTACACATAACAGAGCCAAGAACTGATGAACTTCAGTCCATATCAGAAATTAAAAACCTTCAGACCTTGGACCTTCTACAATAGACGCAGAGCCGCTACCACTTTGTTGTGACCCCACTTCACGCGCACGTTACAATACGTAATTGTATAATATAATTTTCAAAGTGAATATTTGGTCACTGAGGGCGGAATCCCGCGCGAAGTCAAAACTCAGTGATCACTAAATACAAACAATTATAATATTAAGCAATAGACAATTGAAAGACATTTTATTTATAAGTTTTAATCATGATATTTTCGGGATATGTTTTTCTATGTATCTGTTCTATGAGTCTGTAGCTTGTTTGTCGCCAGCCTCCCCTCTCCACCAACCTCACTACGTCATGCAGTCACCCCCTCCTCGGGGGCTGTCACGTGATTTAAACTCGTTGTTTGGTTGGCTACAGGACGGGGCTGGTGGGTATATAAACCGCCCGGTCCAGGGCTAAAATCAGTAGTGTTTGTGGTTCGGTTATGCCTGCCACGCTGCTCACACCATCCATTTCTGTAAAGTAAATGTAAAATATATCTACACCCTAAGTTACCTCTGTCTCTTGCTTTGATTTAAATGTCCCATCCAAAAAATCCCCCCTTGAACGTCGAGACCTGCAAGCTCTCAAAAGCGGCCTGAAACCGTTGACCTTCTAGAACTTCGAGCGCCGCTACGTGCCCTGAAAGCACGTTAGTTAGTACCTTAATCCTCCAATGCATCCCTTTAGGCCCTAGTTGCCATCGAGGTCCAAGTCAAAATAATATTCTCACCCGACCTAGTTTTGCATACCGCGAGCGGTAGACGGGCGCTCGCAACACACTTCCTAAACAACACTCGTGAGAAACTAGTGCGCATCAACCTGTTAGGTCATATTGCGCTGCCTATAACATGGTAAATGAAATGAGTTTATGGTGTCTTTAATGACTATTTTGTCTGCAAAGTACATAAAAGTTTTATATTTTAACATTATACATTTTATATATATATATATATTAGAATCACAATTGTAAACTTGTCGGGTTATTTCGCCACGTCGATTTGACTTACCCATGTCAACGTTTCTGGACCGCTCTGGGCCCCGTCATCAGGACGACTGACTGCTGAAGCTCTCGCTCGGACTAGTTGAGTCGGAAGTAGATGCTCAGTTGTTGATACTGCGCATCGTCATCAAACACTGCCTAATAGTAAAAGTTAAGCACGTGACCACACGTGTTGTCAACAGGCGCCGGGAGTGTATGAAGTACCCTGTAAGTGTGGGGTGGTCTACATTGGACAAACTGGGAGAACAGTGCAGGACAGGATAAGGGATCACAAAGGAAATTGTAGGCGGGCTGAAGTTAACTTATCGGCTGTAGCTAAACATGCGGTCGACAATATTACTGACAGTACTCACGCATTTGATTTTAATGAAGTCAGGATACTTAAACAAGAGAATAGGCTGTGGCCCAGATTAATTCGGGAAGCCATTGAAGTGATAAAGAAACCTCACAATATCAACGCTGATGACAATAAAGGTCTTTATAAGATTAGTGATACTTGGTTACCGGCAATTAAAGTTACTCAATCTGCTACATTTTCGACTCCGTTAGCACCAGCCTTGAAATCGTCTGAAACGGGGGACAACACCACACAGGTCACAGTCGTAGCTAATTCTAGTGTTTTAAACTCTAACGTTTTAATTTCTAACGATAAGGATAAGCTTTTAAATAACAATACTATAATGACACGTTTGAGAACTCGTGGACAGGGTAGTGAACCAAGTGGCAGTGCAGTTAACCACTTGAGTGTTAAATTTGTAACGCCCGCGTGTGAAGTGTTAAATACGAACTTTAATAGGAAAACTATGACAACACGTGCTATGTCACGCGCTAATGATAAATAACGATATTTTACCTTGACAACACGTGTGGTCACGTGCTTAACTTTTACTATTAGGCAGTGTTTGATGACGATGCGCAGTATCAACAACTGAGCATCTACTTCCGACTCAACTAGTCCGAGCGAGAGCTTCAGCAGTCAGTCGTCCTGATGACGGGGCCCAGAGCGGTCCAGAAACGTTGACATGGGTAAGTCAAATCGACGTGGCGAAATAACCCGACAAGTTTACAATTGTGATTCTAATACTTCGGGCCACGAAAGCCTTAAAAACTTATATATATATATATATTTTAAATTTATATATAATTTATGAAGTATATAAGATATATATGAAATGTATTTAAATTATTTATTTAAATAACATTTTTTGGGGTGAAATGTATGTGATGTGAATTAAATTTTGTAAAATATTTACATTGAATGGGATTTTTTTTAGTTTATTTAGATCAAGGGCATGCGAAAATATTGCAGCTTCGGGGCCGGACAACCAATGTTCAGCAATGCTAAATATGTCGGGGGAGTAGGTCCTTGAGAGTCTGCGAGTTGGTCGTGACGGGAAGGGGACCTTGAAGATATTGCCGCTCTGCCGAGTGATGTTTGCGACAAGACACACTGGCATTATAGTATGGGGCGGTGAATATGTGGCAGCTTCGGGGCCGGACAACCAATGTTCAGCAATGCTAAATATGTCGGGGGATGTAGGTTCTTGAGATTCTTCTAGTTTGTTGCTACTTGAAGGTGACCTTGAAGATATTGCCGCTCTGCCGAGTGATGTTTGCGACAAGACACACTGGCATTATAGTATGGGGCGGTGAATATGTGGCAGCTTCGGGGCCGGACAACTAGTCACCAAAATCAGCTCGATCGGACACTGGGAAGTGGGTGAAACATCGATTCCCATATAAAACTTTAATTATAAATTACGATGAATGAATTGAATAATTAGTGAATCTGTTAATTGATTCATCTACTGTCATCAAGAATACGTATGTGTGAAAAATTTCAGCTCGATCGGACATTGTTTTTTTTTTTTTTTTTTTTTTTTGGATTAAGGTCGCGTCAACCTTTAGGTCATAATGCACCACTCTAGCCTAAGGGGGGGGGGGGGGGGGGGACCCATGCTGGTCAGAACCAGCCACGGGTAAGGGGAGGAAGGGGGTTTTCCCACGTCGCGGTCGTCATCGTCTTTGTCATCGTTCGTGGTGTCATTGTCATCGTCGCCGGGGGGTCGTCAAGGGAAGGGGGCAAGGTCCCCGACGACGATTGCCAGAGCTCGCCTCTAGTTTCGGGGATTAAGATACTCCGTTCTTACTAGCTGATGTTTGCGAGGTGGACTTTTTCTCTTGAATCGCCTTTTACGATTAGCAGAGCCATGCTCTGGGCCAATTCTACCCCGGGCACAGATTGGGAAGTGGGTGAAATATAGATTATAAGATTCCGTCCAGACAGACAGACAGACAGACAGACAGACAGACAGACAGACAGACAGACAGACAGACAGACAGACAGACAGACAGACAGACAGACAGAGAGACAGACAGACAAACACATGAAGCTAATATAAGCGTTGTAATAAAGAAGTTGCTATGGCTGTAAACAGAAGAATTATAACAAGAACTTGAAGAAGAAGCTGGAGTAGCTTTGAAATATTGTTCAAATATAAAAATAAAATATAACCTGTGTCAAGTTTTAAAAATGTGTTTATCGTTATTCTACAATGTCTGTGTGTTTATTAAAAGTGTATTTCTTCTCCCATTAATGTGTATTTTCCCCACAATCCGGCTCCATGTGGCCCTGCACGGCGATTCCCTAAGGTCCGCGTTAACGATAAATATCACTTTGGCGTTAAAACGATAACTTTGCGAGTTTGTGATTCACTAACAAATTTTATCGACAGCTGACGTTAAATGTGACGTCACATTTGACGTGATCCAAACCTCTGCCTGTAGCCCTGCGTTTAAGGAAAATGGTGGATATTTTTTTTGATTTTTCATCTCCACTTCAAATTTTTGAATCATTGAATAATTGTATTTTGTAGTGATAGCTATCTAAATCATCAATTTAAGGGTTAATAGGCCTATATATATGTTTAAGTGTAATAAAGTAACATCTGGCTACATTTATAAAAAATGCAAATATTGTAATGACAACATAACCTTAATTTCGTCAATTCCGTATGATTCAGTCGCAACTCGCAATGGCAAACATAGAGGCTTTTTTTCGCGTGCTAGAAGATACCAACGGAGAGAATGAAAACGGAAGGCATTTAATGAGAATTCATAGGCGGAACTAAAGGGATAACTTTCATCCATTTAATATGCCTGAGAATCGATTTGTGGAAATATATAGATAATCACGACGACGACGTGAGAAACTAGGGCGCTTCAACCGGTTAGGTCACATTTTGCGCCGCCTGTGAATGAAAGTAAATGAAAAGAGTTAATGCAGGTATTTTTTTGATGATTAGATTGTTTTCTAAGTGTATAAATAACAAAATTAAATGATGATGATCAAAATAATAGCAAAATAAAAGTTATGTATCGAATGAAAAGAAAGAAAAGAAAGAAATTTGTATGATGTGAATTAAATTTTGTTAAAAGATAACTATGGAGAAAATTTA